>CM044398.1:55127500-55505000 GCA_024322285.1 Musa beccarii | reverse complement strand
AAAAATATTCATAAAAATTTATTGTTTGCTGATTGCATGTTTCTTACTGATTCCCTTCCTTATAGTTGTGTGCTGCAGACATTCTTAGCTGCTTTAACTTCTCTTCCTCTTGTCTATCTGTTCCTTTCTCTTTTTTCTTCTCCTTTTATTCATTTACCTTATTTGATAATATTTTTTTGACTTATATTGACCTACCTTAGAAGTGGACAAGACTAGTATTGATTTATTAGGGTTTGATGGGTGTTATTATCAATCTTAGTCTTAGCATTTTGGTCAGTGGTTTGGGCTCAACGAAATTGATAGATCAGTTATTCTATCAGGTTGGGTTATGATATTTGGTGTTAGAGCTAATTTAATATTGAGGCATGGTAAGGGGGTTCGAGTAGAAAAGGATTACCCGTAGATGGAGTCAAATGACTCATCATTGTGTGGAGTTATCATTGGGTTATGTCTTATATGCACAATGCTAGAGTTTGATTTGGGTTATATTGGGTTTTGACGATGACATCAAGCCCTTTAAGTGGGGGAATTTGTAATATTAAAAAAGTTTCACATTAGAAGTGGATAAGATTAAGATTGATTTATCAATTTTAGTTTAAATATTTTGACCAGTGGTTTAGGTTCAACAAAGTTGATAGGCTAGTTATCTATCAGGTTGGATTGTGACATATAGGCCTTTTAATTATTAGTTTGTAGTCATCAAAATTGAACTAGATTGCTTGATTATATAAAAAAACTTATGAACTCGCTTCAAGAGTTATCCAGTTCTAATAAAAGCTTGAAAAAGCAAAAAAAGGAATTGACAGGCTGATTTGATCAGTTTCTTAATTTTGTAAAGAAAAAAGAACGAAGGCAATAATACCTTGATTTTGTGATCATCTTGTTATAACTAATGAAAGAAAGAATTAAAATGATTTTGATGATATGTTTGAAGTTGATAAATTGAACTAGAATGAGATTTTTTTTTAATGATTCATGACTTCTAGACTTTCGGAATCACAACCTTATTTTGTTGGAATCATGACTTGTTAAGTAATGAGAGCTCGAATGCATAAATCAAGTTATTCTCTATTAAATGAATCATGATTGATATCATTACTATTATACCTCACACTATAGAGAAAGAATTCATAAATCATGATGCAATAAGAATTCTTATGCAATAATCAAGTGCTCATGTGATTCTTTGCTAAAGAAAACATTTACGATTCATGATCTTGATAATTATAACTTAAAACTTTTATAAACCAAGATCGTATACCATGATTATTTCATTTATCAAAAGAGAATTTGACTTGTCTCTTGATTTCTCGGAACCATATAATTTAAATTAAATCTGATATGGTGTCTTGATTTTTCGCAATGACCAATTGGTCCATTGACCTAATCAATGAGTGAACCAAAACTTAGCTGGTCAGTGGTTTGGTTGTGATGATTATGGCTCAGCAATATTGGTGATGGATAAGGTGAAACCTGTTACTGTCTGCTTCTATCTTAAGCAAAAAGGAAAGAATGCAGGAGATAAATGAATATCCAGGTGACAGACGAGGATTTTTTTATATGTAATGCTTATTAAGGATTCCATATAAAAGAAAGTTTTTACAAAAGTATTTTTGGAACTTGATGGAAGAACATTATGCTGGATTTACATCACATTCTTGCCATTTACATCTTATTCAACTGAAAATTATGATTCTACTTATCCTTGCTGAACCACCAGGGATGTTTAATCTTTTATTATGTTCATTAATTCATTGGCTAAACAACAGCCCAGGATCTGGTTGGTTTACTCTGTTAGTTGATGCCATACTTCTGTGTACATTGAATCTTGCAGCTTTCAAGCTACAAGAGGCACAAAAAGTTGGAAAAACAAACCTATGAAAATTGGAAGATTTCAGTGATCTCCTCTAACAAGCAAGAAAAGACAGGTGTAGTACTCTTTTTCCTTCTTTGATGTGTATTATACTTTGCCATAATCATACAGAATAGCAACCCTGGCATAATCAACTAAGGTTTATCATTAATATTTTCCTTGGCAGCCCCCCTCAAGGCAAAGAAGCAAGCCACACTCAATTTCACAAGGAAGTCACCCAGTTCAATTGCATTAGAAGCTTTATAAGACTGTCATGTGTTAGAGCCACCAGGATTAGAGATGGAACTAAACATATACTGTTGTTTTGATGATGGCATATAGTCGAATGGAAGCTTGAATCTTGGTAGGCAGATATAGAATCTGTAAATGATCCAAAGTTGCTAATCCAAATCCAGCTGGGTGCTGACTGTGAAACTAAATCAGCTAAACTGGCTCAACCAGCTTGATTCTTTTGTAACTGAGATTATGAACTGATTTTGGATCAATTTTGTTATTGGGTGCATTAGTTGTTCTATTAATAACATCACTAGTTGTTATTCATCAATTTTTTTGGTGGTTTGATGGATTTATTATTGTTAATTTGGATCTGATTATTGCATTAGATTCTACTGTAGAATCTAAACCGCTGTAAAATCCCTGTTTATAGATCTAAACCTCTGTAGAATCCTAAATAATTTAGGGCCAGTATTTTGATCTAAGATGATACGAGCAGTGTCTCTAGCAATAGGTGCTCTTCAGCTTGATATCTGTGCCTTCCCTTTCCATATGCAGCATGTGCATATCATGCAGCCACACCACACACCAAATCAGGAGACAAAGAAGTTACCATTAGATTATATATATGCATACTCATGACCATCAGATGTTACTACCCAACTCTTCTCAGGATCCGAGGAGGCGCCTGATGATCTCAGCCTGAGGGCTGTTAGCGTCCATGGTCGCCATGAGGACGGAGAGCCGGTCGCTAGGTCATCCACCTCCCGTTGCAAGCTCTTGATATAGCTGCATGTCCCCTTCAGCACCTTGGACGCGGGCACCTGCGTACGAAGTGCACCACCTCCACCCCTGTTCCGGCGACAGCGGTGGCGGCGTGGCTCGGCCGGGAGCAGCGACTGGAGCTTGGAGACGAGCTCATTGATCTCCTCGTCGGCGACCCTCCTGCCTCCGCCCGACATGATCTTACTGTCTACAACAACCTTTCCTTTTCTCGTCTTCTCCTCTTGGACTGCGGAACAGGTGGCAGATGACGAGCTGTGGGAGACCGGAGAGAGTGCATCGAAAAGAAATGGCATGGCTTCTTGCGTCTGTTGTGATGGGGGCCGGGTTACAATTTCTCTTGGGACCCGAAACACGCGTCTCTTCTTCTGCTTTCAGCGTTGGAAATCTCTGCTTGATCACAGTGGTGTCTTCCGTTCGTCGCAATTGTAGATGGAGATCAAGGCAGGAGAAAGAGGCTGGGTTGGAGAGGAGGGACCAAGACACTGTAGAAGGAGGAGCATGACGCCATTGCACGGTGGTCTCTCGCCCGCTATGTGTGTGACGCGTGGTCGACGTTGACAGTATAATTGTACTGATATGACTTGGTTTACTACTTTCAGCTCGTGTCACCCTAATTTCCATCGCTTTATTTCCTTTCACCTCAATACTTGTATCAGTTTTCATCTTTTAGGTATGCCTCTTCAGATATCAGTGAAATGAATGTGATCTTGCGAACAAGTTTAGTTTGTAACAGAGTGGCGTTTGCTGGATGCAGGGAAAGGGATCACTATGCAGGTGTCACTGCCTCATCTGAAGAAGGGACACATGACGTTGGCACTTAATTGCAACAGGGAGAGAGAGAGAGTCCATTGACCAAACATATGTCATGGGGTGTTTGCGGCTACTTCTACCCCCCACACTCACATGCGCTTTTATTTCCATTGCGTCTTTTAGATGAATGCCACCCATGAGCCAGAGAAAACGAATGAAGGCAGCGAGAGCGAGCGAGAGAGAGAGAGAGAGAGAGAGAGAGAGAGAGAGAGAGAGAGAGAGAGAGAGAGAGAGAGAGAGACGTGCGTTCGCATGCATCTGGTCTCCATTAGACGTGATGAATTGTGGTTGCATGAGGTATACGCGTGCATGGGATGCCTGCAGCTCGTGGCATGTTCCGGATTTCCCATGGCTCCTCTCTCTCTCTCTCTCTCTCTCTCTCAACCCTTCTTTTATCTCATCGAACAGACTGAAGAATACCTTGACGTCCGAAGACGATCCCACTCGCACCTTAAAGTGACCTCGATAAATAGTCGGCATGCATATCGGAGATATATTATAGTATAGTAAATTAATTGTATATTAGGTTAAAGGTTCATTTTAATCATTGTAATTTTGATTATGCATCTCTTAAATTTTTATGGTTTACCCGTATTTACAATATCTCATATATTTTTAAAAATATAATATATAAGTCTCTCTCATCAAATCTGAGTTAATAATCGTTAGAATTTATTTATGTGATATATTGATTCGTAATAAATCATTAATATAATGACATATATAATTTAGAATATAATTCATTTTAACTTTTATGGTTTTGACCATGAACCTCTTAAGCCTTTATAATTTATGTGTTTAAAATAACCCATATATTTTAAAAAATATAACATAAAAGCCCCTATCATCAAGTCTGAGTTAACAAATATTAGAGTCTACTTCTATGATATATTAACTCATAATAAATTATTAATGTAATGATATATAATTTAAGTTAAAAAAAACTGAGACCTCCATCAATAATAAGAGGATGCGTCATCGTGGAAGTGACCACTAGCAGCAGCACCAAGTCGATGCTACCTAGTAGGGTGTCGTATGTATGTAGCTTCTCTTACACTGATGATGAGCTTAAGAGCTTCCGATCCCACCTTAGGTGGATGTGTATCAACCAATCCAACGTCAGGCATGTAGTTGTCTCCTAGTCCCTCTTCCTCCTCTTGGGCATCTTCATCCCTATCACCTCTTGTTAGTACCTTTATGCCATGGCCTTTGAGCCTTCACGATTGGGTTCGGGTCCGAATGCGCAGAGATCTCCTTGACCGATCCTCGAGTCGGCTGAAGGCACTGATTCGATAACGGTGAGTCCTCGGCTTGCGTCGGGAAGAGACTTCTTACTCGGGCGCCCGTCGTCTCGAGCTCCTTCATTCTTGCACACAGGTCGGGTCGGGAAGACGCAACCCGATCCCTTTGATGGTAAAGTTGGCCGATTGTTTGAGAGGGTTTTTCTGGTCCCAAAAGTCCTCTCCCCTTGCCTTTTCGGACGCAGGGGCTTTATATAGGGAAGACTACTGTTTCATGATGTGCCCTTCCGCAGGGCACAAGGCCGTACTTCTGATGGCGTCTGATGCTGAATGGAACTGTGGAAAGGACTCGGCTATCGAGGGATGACGATGTGCCTCGGTCGACGTTCGATCTATCCTGGGCAGACACTGTTGGGTCGGACCGAGGCAGACAACCTCCACAACTCCCAGGTACCTACAGTCTAGGGGCATCACCCCTAAGTAGGTGATGCCTGTTCATGTCCCATCGCCATCTCCATCACCATCATTATCCCCGTCATTCTCCCCCCTAAAGGAAGCCAAGCATTGGCTCTTACTCGGGAGGGTCCGAGGCGTGGCTGTTGTCTTTGGCGATCAAGGTCAGGGGTTTGTCCTCCGGTTGGTGCTGAGAAGGTTTTCGAGTGAGTAATTGGTCGAGTAGTTTCGATAATTGGGTATTGACTTGGTGACCTGGGCAACATGGGGCCGAGGTACATGACTTGAGCATTCTGCTGCCGAGGTACATGGCTCGGGCGGGGCGCGTCGAGGTGTAGGACTCGGGTAGTCTACGGTCGAGGTACACGGCTCGGGTGGGTTGCACCGAGGTGTAGGACTCGGGCGGTCTGCGGCCGAGGTACACGGCTCGGGCGGGCCGTGCTGAGGTGTAGGACTCGGGCGGTCTGCAGCTGAGGTACAGGCTCGGGCGGGGCACGCCGAGGTGTAGGACTTGGGCAGTTTGCGATTGAGGTACGCAGCTTAGGTGGGCCACGCCGAGGTGTAGGACTCGGGCAGTCTACGGTCGAAGTACGCGGCTCGGGCGGGGCGCGTCGAGGTGTAGGACTTGGGCAGTCTGTGGCCGAGGTACACGGCTCGGGCGGGGCGTGCCGAGGTATAGGACTTGGGCAGTCTGTGGCCGAGGTACACGGCTCGGGCGGGGCGCACTGAGATGTAGGACTCGGGCGGTCTATGGCTGAGGTACACTACTCAGGCGAGGCGCGTCGAGGTGTAGGACTCGGGCGATCTGCGGCCGAGGTACATGGCTCGGGCGGGGCACGCCGAGGTGTAGGACTCGGGCAGCCTGCGGTCGAGGTACACGGCTTGGGCGGGCCACGCCGAGGTGTAGGACTTGGGCAATCTGCGATCGAGGTACACGGCTCGGGCGAGCCACGCCGAGGTGTAGGACTCGGGCAGTCTGCGGCCGAGGTACATGGCTCGGGCGAGGCGTGCCGAGGTGTAGGACTTGGGCAATCTACGGTTGAGGTACACGGCTCGGGCGGGGCGTGCCGAGGTGTTTGACTCGAGTAGTCTGCGACCGAGGTACACAGATCGGGCGGGGGCACTCGAGGGGTGCCGAGCAGATCCTTGTTTGCGTGGGGTTTCAGAAAAAGGTCTTGTGTGTCGAGTCATAGATGCTCGAGCGCTGAGGTCGAGGAGCCCGCGCTTTGGTGTTTACTCCACGCGCCCCTTGGCTGCCACGTCAGGCCTTATTTATTACGCAACGGCGTTTGGGCTGCCCGACATGATGTGTCCTGCAGAGGGGCATAATAGCGGAATGGACTATCAATCACTTTGGGGGAGGTGAAGGGCCGCCTGGTGTTGGCGGGATTTTTCCTACAAATAGCGCACAATTGCTTCCCTGCACACTTTCTTCTGGTAATATGTTGGGTCGCTCCTCCCCGGTTTTCGCCGCTTTCTTCCAATCGTCCCCTTCAATCTCCGTCACCTCCTTCGATCGACTTGAACCACCTCCCCTTCCTTCCATAGGTCAGTGAGGATGACTTCCTCCTCGTCTTCTTCTTCCAGTAGCGTCGGGGGAAACCCCTTGCCGTCGGGCCACGCTTCATCGTCCGATGAGAAGGCAGCACGGGCCCTTGAGGCCCTGATGTGGTGGCACGACCTTGATTCGACAGTGAGCGAGGATTCACTCAACAACATTCGAGTGCACTATAGCATCCCGGAAGATTACAAGCTCCGCGCTCTTGAGCCGGGGCAATGGGCATATGACCCAATTCGTCGGGGGTTCACCTTGACCTTGGATGCCCTTGAGGTGGGATTGCGCTTTCCTCTGCATCCCGTCATCGACTCGTGCCTATCCCTGTGGCGCATCTCCCCATCGTAGATAGCGTCGAACTCTTGGCGTTATTTGGTGGCATTCCTGGGGGAGTGCCATAATGCCGATATCACATCGACCCGATCTCTCTTCTTGTCCTATTTTCGTCTCTCTAAGAGGTCGGGGGGATACTATCTGTTAGCCCGATCAGGCTTCAGGGTTAGCGGGGCCCCTTCCAGCAACAAAGGATGGAAGGGATGATTTTTTTACATCTGTTTCGCACGGGGTTGGAGCTTCGGGCTCCGATGGTCAGCATGCTTGATCGACAACACCACTCCGGGACTAACTGACGAAGAGTATAAGGACCTCGGGAGGCTGAAGGAGATCCTTCCCACCTCTCGAGCCATACGGAACATGACTAAGCAGTGGCTTGTCGAGGCGGGCCTTAGCCCGACGCCTCGAGGTATGCCTGTAGTAATTAGCTTCAGGTCTTTACGGCTCGTTTGGAGTACTGACCAATCTCTTGCTTTTCTTGTAGAGATGGTGAATCTCAGATCTGTGCATGGGGGGTGGGCTTCATCAGTTTCATCTCCACCCCCGACAACGGAGCAGGCGATTGGTTCCAAAGAGGTGTCCGTGGAGGTCGAGACAGGACGGCCTCGGAAGAAACGAAGGTCTGTGCCACTAAGAGGCCCGAGGTGGCCATAGCCCGGGGGGGTGCATGGGCTGCTGTCTGTCGAGCCCACCTCCCATGCAGGAGCGAGCCTCAAGCGGGGTGAGGTCAGCCCCAGTCGAGAAGAGGCGGGGAAGGCACTTCGGGTGCCCTCGGTACTCAACCTTTGCCGCCTCCTTGCGTGTGCCAAGGACGAGCCCTACCAGGCTCAAGTGATGGGTGACTTTCTAGAGGGAGAGGCATCCGACCCACTAGGGAAATCTCTCCCGTGAAGATCGAGTGTGGGCCGACGGTGATTCTGCGGCCATTTTCATTTGTGGAGGGCTCCATCCCGACTTGGCTCGGGAGCTGTATACCTCTACCTCGGAGGTCCTGCTTGGCAAGTCTGCCAAGTCTCTGCTATGGGTAGGCATCTTACCTTTGACTTTTCGACGTTGCTGGGGCGCTACCGCTCTAACACTCCTTCTTGCAGGGCCAACATTACGCCATGGTGCTGATGGATTGCGTGCGTGACGTTGACCGAGTCATTGGCAACATGGGTGATCGCAACACCGAGCCGCGTAAACAGAACGAGGAGCTCTGGGCTGGAGCGGCTCCCGAAGCCGTGGCTGCTGTCGAGCAGCGTGCGTTCGACCTAGAGGCGGAGGTGGCACGCCTGAAGTCTGAGCTCGAGGAGGCCAAGCGATAAAAAGGCGAGCTTTAGGCGCAGTTGAAGGGAGCTCGGGCCCAGGTCCACTCGGTGAAAGGGGAGTCGCTCGAGCTCACCAAGAAATTAGAAGCAGCGAACACCGAGGCGCACACGTCTTCCGAGGCCCTGGCTGAGGAGATTCGTTAGAGGCCTGAGAAGGATAAGCAACTGATCGAAGCCTACAAAGGGTCCCTGGGCTTCCAACTTGGGTTGACTCGGTCGGGGTAGGTCACCTATGAGTACGGGTACCAGATTGCGCTGGCCCGCTTCTGAGCATGGCACCCCGATCTCAAGGTCATGGAGGACCCCTTCGCTTCCTTACCAGAGGACGAAGGCGTGAACATGCCCGAGGAAGTCCCTTTTGACGACAGCATGGACGTCCTCGAGAAGTAGGGCTGTCATATTGTAATCCTTTTCTTTTTGGAAGGGGTCGGTCGGGCGTAGACATGCATTGTAAGCCATGATCGACCCAGGTTTGTAACTATGTTTTGGTTAAATAAAGATCTTTCATTCAGACTACGTCTTGTTCCGCTCGTTCCATCTACACGAAAAATTTCTTTAAGTTTAGTATGTTTCACGTCCTCGGTACAGGGCGCCCCCCCCATCGTTGCGAGCCGGTATGTGTCATTTCGGATGACCCCGACCACCCGATAAGGTCATTCCCAGTTAGGGGTGAGCTTGCCGCACGATCGGGTCGGGTCGCTTACTTCAGCTTTGTGCAAGACCAAATCGCCCAACCTGATCGGCCGAGGGTGTACCCTTTGGTTGTAGATTCTGGCGACGACTCTCTTATAGGAGAGGGCCTTCAAATGTGCATCAGCCCGTCACTCCTCGAGCAAGTCGAGACTAGCTCGAAGTCCTTCTGATGATGCCTCTTCCCCGTAGTTTTTCGTCCGAGGAGTGGGGATAGCCACCTCGGGTGGTAAGACGGCCTTAGTGTCGAACGCGAGGCTGTAAGGGGATTCTCCCGTTGCAGTCTTGGGGGTAGTCCGTAAGGACCACAAGATGCTCGGGAGCTCATCCACCTAAGCCAACCGAGCAGCGGACACTCTTCTCTTAAGTCCATCCAAAATAGACCTGTTGGTTACCTCCGCCAGGCCGTTCGTCTGGGGATACGCCATCGAGCTGAATCTCAGTTGTTTCCTGTAGCTCATGCAGAATTTCTTGAACCAGGCGTTGGCGAACTCGGCCCTGTTGTTAGTGATGATGACCCTGGGCAAGCCGAACTGGGTCACTATGTTCTTCCATATGAATTTCCCCACTTGGCGCTCTGTAATTGTTGCCAGTAGCTCGGCTTCAACCCACTTTGTAAAATAATCTACTCCAACGATGATATATCTCCGTTGCCCAGAGGTGGGTGAGAATGGTCCGAGGAGGTCCATCCCCCATTGCGTGAAGGGCCAAGCGCAATCGATGGGAGCGAGCGGCACTGCGGGCAGCCGGGGTGTCTTGGCATGCCTCTGGCATAGGCCGCATCGTTGTACATAAGCTTTCGCATTGCGGCACATGGCGGGCTAGTAGTACCCTTAGCGAAGGATCTTAAATGCTAAGGTTTGCCCGCCAACATGCTCGTCGCAGATTCCTTCGTGAATTTCAGCCAGGACCGACCGAGCCTCTTCGGGGTTCAGGAACCGTAGGAGGGGACGGGTGAACGACCTCTTATAGTGTCGTCCGTTCATCTCATAGTGCTAGGCCTGGGTGTGGCGCAAGCGTCGAGCCGCGGCCTGGTCGGTGGGCAAGGTCCCGTTACGCTTAAATTGTAACATCTCCTGTACCCATGTTGCCGGCGCCTCGGCTGAGGTCACTACCCCAATTGCGATCGCACGGGATGGGAGCTCCTCTACCTCGGGCATGACCTCGGGAACTGGTTTTGAGGCTAGTTTTGCTAATGCATCCGCCCACTCGTTTTGATCCCTCGGCACCCTGGATAGTGTAAAGTGAGAGAAGTTAGCGGTCAGCCTCTTTACCTTGGCCAGGTACTTGGACATGATCGGATCCCGGGCTTCGTATCCTCCGCTGACATGCTCGGCCACCAGTTGCGAGTCGGTGTGGACGTGCATATCTTCTACTTGCATCTTGGCGGTCAGCCTGAGTCCCGCCAGCAGTGCCTCATATTTCGCATCGTTGTTTGTAGCCTTAAAGCTGAAGCGGAGGGAACGCTCAAATGAACGCCCATCGGGAGCTTCCAACACTAACCCCGTGCCTGCACCCTTCGAGCCGGCCGACCCATCCACGTGTAGGACCCACCCTGCTTTAGCTTGTTCAGACCGTTCATCGTCGAGCTGAGTCAGCTCTGAGATGAAGTCGGTGACCGACTGGGCCTTGATGGCGGTCCTCGGCACGTATTGCACATCGAACTCACCGAGCTCTACCGACCACTTGAGGAGGTGACCTGAAACGTCGAACTTAGATAAAACTTGTCGGAGCGGTTGGTCGGTGATTACCTTGATCAGGTGAGCTTGAAAGTAGGGGTGCAGCTTTCGGGCTGTTAATACAAGCGCTAGTGCCAGTCTCTCGATCGGCGGGTATCGCTCCTCGGGCTCGTTCAGGACATGACTAGTGTAGTAGATTGGTAGCTGTTCTCCGGATGCCTCCTTGATTAGGACGGAGCTAACCACGTGTCAGGAGGCAGCCAGGCAGAGGCTGAGTTTCTCCCCTGGGAGAACGAAGCGAGGCGAGGGAGTTTAGCTAGGTGTTGTTTTATCTGTGTGAGGGCTTCCTCACACTCGGCCATCTATTTGAATCCCCTCGGGTTCTTCAAGGCTTGGAAGAAGGGGAGACATCGGTCGCCCGATCGGGAGAGGAACCGAGATAGGGCGGCGAGCCTCCTATTTAGTCGCTGCAACTCCTTCACTGTCTGAGGCGCCTTCATGTTAGTGATGGCCTAGACCTTTTCTGGGTTGACGTCGATCTCTCTTTTGTGTATGATGAATCCGAGGAAATTTCTTGAGCCGACATCGAAGGCACACTTTACGAGGTTGAGTCGCATGTTGTACCTTCACAGCGTGACGAACGCCTCGGCTAAGTCAGACAGATGGGTTATGGTCGTGCGGCTTTTTACGATCATATCATCGACATAGACCTCCATGTTTCGCCCAATCTGTTGGACGAATATTTTGTTTACGGTTCTCTAATATATGGCTTCGGCATTCTTTAACCCGAACGACATGACCCGGTAGAAGTATACTCCCTGATCGGTGAGGAAGGCCGTATGCTTCTGGTCCTCAGGCACCATCCTGATCTGGTTGTAGCCGGAGAAGGCATTCATAAACAAGA
The DNA here is from genome assembly GCA_024322285.1 of Musa beccarii. NCBI lineage: Eukaryota > Viridiplantae > Streptophyta > Magnoliopsida > Zingiberales > Musaceae > Musa > Musa beccarii. The sequence continues at coordinate 55,493,153 of CM044398.1, read as the reverse complement.
GGTGAGCATGCCGGAGGTCACGTCGACCAACTGGTCGATCCTTGTAAGGGGGTAGCAGTCTTTCGGGCATGCACGATTGAGATTGGTGTAGTCAACGCATATTCTCCAGCTCCCATTAGATTTTTTGACGATGACTACATTGGACAACCACCGTGGGTACTTGACCTCATCTATGAAACCCGTCGCCAAAAGATGCTCCACGATGCTCCACCTCCTTGCAGACAGCTTGTTGTCGGTCGGGAGCAAGTCGTCGAGGCCTTTGCTTCACTGGACAAGCCTCGGGCAAAATGCTTAGATGGTGCTGCGCCACCCTGTGGTCGACGCCCGGCATGTCTGCCGGTGACCAGGCGAAGACGTCGGTGTTCTCCCACAGGAAACTGATGAGTTGCACCTGTTCTTGCTCTGGGAGTTCTGACCCGATCTTTACTGTTCGATCCGGCCGACCTTCATATAACGGTACATCTATAGTGGACTCCGTCGGTTCAGGATGTTGGGACAGCCTCTTCATTTCTCGGGGATCTTCTAGGGATTGCTCAGTCCTCGCTCTTTTGGGTAGCGAAACTGCTGTCAAGTAGCATTGGGTCTTCCCGATTTGCAGGGACTTCCCTGACTCTGGCGTGGGTCGGGAACTTTACCGTTCGGTGGTAGGTGGAAATGACGACCCGGAACTTGTTGAGGGTCGGGCGACCCAGGATTGCGTTGTATGTGGAGGGAAGGTCAACCACCATGAAGGTCACCATTACCGTCTTTGACCTCGGCGGGTCTCCCAAGGTTAGGGGCAAGGTAATCGCACCTAGTGGAGAGATTGAGTCACCAGTGAACCCGGTGAGCACTTAGCGCATTGGCTCCAGGATGTCTTTCGTCAGTCAGAGATTCTGGAAAGCATCGAAGTAGAGCACGTTGGCTGAGCTCCTTGTATCGATCATGATTCTCCTCACCTGGGCATTGACGATCCTGGTAGCTATCACCAGTGCGTCATCGTGCTCGGACCGCTCGGCCCCCTCGACCGGGAACGTGACCTCGGGCTCGGGCCATCGCTTGGGAAGTTCGACCGTGGCCGCGCGGGCGTAGGCTTTCCGTCCTGACATGCTGCTTCCCACAGACGTCGACCTGCCCATTATTACGTCGATCTGCTGCTCGATGGGACCCTCGGGGCATGACGAGAGGTCCCGATCCCACCTGAGGTATCGGCCGAGGTATCCTCGGCGTATGAGCTCCTCGATCTGCCACTTTAGGTCGCGGCATTCCTCAGAGTCGTGACTGTTTTATCGATGGAAGCGACAATACTTGGTCTGGTCCTGCAGCTCCCGAGGGCTCTTCATTGGGTTAGGGGCTTTGTGCAATCCCTTCTCTCTTATTTAGAGGAATATCTCTGTTCTGGATGTGCCCAAAGCGGGGAGGGGGGACCTTGACGATGGCACGTCGGCTCCATCCATCCTGCGCCTCGAGGGGGCTGACGGTTGCCCCCTGGGACGACTCCGGCCTAGCTCTTTTGTGCTCTTCCCATCTCCTAGCCATTTAGGACTCCACCGCGATGTATTGGTTAGCTTGTTGGAGCATCTCTGGTACCCCCGCGGGAGGTCTCTCCATGAGGGACCAGAAAAATCTGGAGGGTCGTAGCTCCATCATGAACGCTTGCATTATTAACGAGGGGTGAGTAGCAGGTAACCCCCGAATTTCTATTGCGAAATAGTTCATAAAATGGGAGAGGGGTTCATCCTCCTTTTGGTTGAGTCCGAGGAGCAAAGCGATGGACGGCTTCGATCAGGCATAGGCTAGAAAGTTGAGTTCGAAATCCTTAGCGAGCTGATCAAAGGATGCGATCGTCCCGACTTTCAGGCTACTGTACCATGCACAGGCCGGCCCTCTCAGGGTCGTGGGAAATGCTCACACATCAGGGCATCGGAAGTCCCATACAACACCATTTAGGCTCGGAAGGCGGCCACATGCTTCGTCGAGTCCATGGCACCATCGTATGCATCGAGAGAGGGGAGCTAAAAGTTCGAGGGGGACCGATTTTTCTTGTATTTTGGGTGCAAATGGGGATCCTGGGTGTGCGTCCTCCCCAAGCTCCTCTTTTGACTTATGGACCTCCCTTTGTACCTCGTCGAGTCGTTGGCTAATGAAGTGCAGTTGGGCTCGGAGGGAGTCCGTCGAATCTGAAGATAGTACCTCGGGCTCCTGTCGCCCGCTCAGATTCCCAGACGCCCCTGCCCCGAGCGGGGTTAGTCGCGTCTGAGGTGTGGCCGGGGGCGCCGTTGGTGCCTGGGGGGTCAGAACGGGTGGTTCTGGTTGCTGCAGAGGCTGTGCCGTGGATGGCTGTGTCAATTGGGGGATGAGCGGGATAATGGTTTGCATCATCCCCGTTAGAGTTTGGACTTGATGGGCGAGGCCCCAAAAAGCCTCACACGAAACGGGCGACCGGTCGGTCATGGTGCCCACGGGTGGCGACAAGCCTGGGTTGGTGAATAGTCGCCAGTAGCGCTCTGAAGTCGCGATAGGGTCTTCAGCTCGAGACCCACCATGTGAGGGAAGGCATTCCCAGGGAGCCCCAGTCGGGCGAGACCCCTCAGCCACGGGCTCGTTTGGGTCGGTCTGTTGATCTCTCGACATCGGGCCCTCCTTCTAGCGCCAATCTGTTAGTATCTTTACGCCGTGGTCTCTGAGCCTTCACGGCTGGGTTCGGGTCCGAATGCGTAGAGATCTCCTTAATCGATCCTCAAGTCGGCTGAAGGCGCTGATCCGATAGCGGTGGGTCCTCGGCTCGCGTCGGGAAGAGACTTCTTACTCGGGCGCTCGTCGTCTTGAGCTTCTTCATTCCTATACACAGGTTGAGTCGGGAAGACGCAACCCGACCCCTCCAATGGTAAAGTTAGCCGAACGTTTGAGAGGGTTTTTCTTGTCCCAAAAGTCCTCTCCCCTTGCCTTTCCGAACGTAGGGGCTTTATATAGGGAAGGCTACTATTTCCTGATGTGCCCCTCTGTAGGGCGCAAGGCCGTACTTCTGATGGCGTCTGATGCCGAATAGAACTGTGGAAAGGACTCGGCTATCGCGGGATGGCGACGTGCCTCGGTTGGCGTTCGGTTTGTCCTGGGCAGACGCTGTCGGGCTGGACCGAGGTGGGCAACCTCCATAGCTCCTAGGTACCTATGGTCTAAGGGCGTCACCCCTAAATAGGTGATGTCTGTTCATGTCCCATCGCCATCTCCATCACCATCACCTCTCACTTCATCCTCTCGTGTACCCCCACTCACCGTGCCTATGATGTGGTGGTCCGGCTTTCCCTTACCTCGGCATCTGACCTCTCCTACCTCTACCTTTTCACCTTTGTTCGTTGCTTCCTCTTTCTCAACAAGCTGGTCGAGAAGAGCAAGCGGGTGCGGGAGGACTATATGGACCACCTTAATTACTTCTTCCACCTACTCTCTAGCTTTGGATGCTGTGTTTTGTAGGGAGGTGGCTTACAAGGTATGATGGTATTCATTGGGATCGAACTGGGTGTCGTTCGCGGTGGTGAGCAACGCCATAGTGGGCGACGTGGTGGCATGCACCCTAGAGCTGGTGAGTGATATCTGGAATCTCCTGATGTAGTCAAATCAAATATTTGATTTAAGAATTAAATATTATTTCCTTACATGCTAGTATAATTTAGGAAAGGATAATCCTATTTCTTTGTTTGTCATTACGAATTAGGACATGCTTATTAAGCATTCCAAATAAGATGAGATCATATTTGTCAGTATATTAAATAAAAATAATTTATATTGAATAAATATAAAAATTTAGAAAATTTTCCTTTAATGGAATCACCTCCTCCTATTTAAGGGGAGGGATTCTCTCATTCGTTCCTCACCGAGCAGAACTCAACAGCGGGAGGAACGAAGAGTTTCATCCTGCTAAGAAGAGGTAGGTTCTCCCTACTTTTCTTGAAATTAAAAGTTTTTGTTTAGATTCCATGTTGAAATTTTTTGATTGATATTAGTTTGAATTAAAATACTTTACCCTTTGATACCCTTTAAAAGTTTTTATTTTTAAACATTCTAAAATTGTATATGTTTTATGATATTAGAGTTTTTAAGAACGTTATTTCATTTTATTACAGTTACCTTCTAATCTTATTTAGATTTAAATATAATATGAGTAGTTCAAAAAAAAGAAATTCTTAATCCTTTAGATGTTAAAATTTTTATTAGAATATGTTATTTAAATTTTTTATCCTTTTGAGATTTAAAATGTTATCTTTTGATCATGTTAAAATTATTCATATGATTTCTAATTCTTATTGAATTAAAAATATTATTTCCTCATGTTGAAGCTTATCTTATCATTTATTTAATTTGTTATTATGTTTTGATGTATTATTATCAGTGAATATATGTTATTGTAATTCGAAATTATGAAATTAGATAGGATTGGATTAAAACAGCTCGCAGGCTAGGCCCTACCCATGGGTCGGGCCCTAGCCCACAGGTTAACATAGCCTAGTCCAATGTAGGCAGTCATGGGTCAAGGTTGGCCGAACCTGGTGTGATGCATGTACAATCATGCACAGTGCACATGATCGGTATTTGGGTTGGCTCAACCTAGTCCAATATTATGTAATTATTAAATTTGAGCCTAAATATTAATTGAACTAAACCAGACTTGATTAGTCTAGATTAATTCAGGGTGGTTCTAAATTGGTTTAACTTTTCAAGTCAGTTTAATCTAAATTGAACCCAATCTAGTCCAAATTATACTAGTCTAGAGTGGTTCCAGACCAGTTAAATGAGGATTAGAGATCGGTCCAGTTAGGTTCTAGTGAATCGAGTTTGATTAGACCGATTTAACTAGGGTTCAAGTCAATTGAGGGTTATTTGACATTATTGATATTGATATTATTGAAAAGAGATGTTTTAAATGTGTTGTTTCATTCCGAATAGAGATGATTAGTATGAGATTATATTATTTCCCTGCCAAGAGCAGGAAGGGCGATTCTCTTCGGGGATTACCGTGTCGTTATACGTGACGGCTAGACGATTCCTCCATCCACTGTTGGAAGGAACGTGTCCCCACTATGGCGGGTGAGGGACGCTACTCCATCCGCTGTTGGGAGTGTGATATGAGTTTGTCTCCATTCGCTATTGGGAGAACACAAGCTCATCTCGTAGGATAAAGCCTCTCCGTCCGCTGTTGGGAGAGTGCTCCTTCGGGTATTTGATATATGCCAATGGGATGATGGATTTTTGATTATGCATTTATTTTGAGTTGACTTTTGGGATTCCTACTCAGCGTTACTGAATTTCCTTTGTTTTTGATTTTTAGAGCAGCTTTCCACTAGCACTGAATCAGATTCCAGTAGAGACCGGACCTTCCTCTACCGCTAGGTAGGGCCACTTGAATGATTCTCTGAATTAATATCACTGTGTTTACTTTTCTACTCATGATTTGATGAAATAAATAGATTGTAATAAATGTTTATGATGATGAATAAAGTGGCGTTTAATTATTTGGCTCTGTATGTGTCGAAAGATATAATTCTGGAAAAAAAATCCAGGATATGACATCTTTTTATAGCATCAGAGCATGGTTTAGGGCTTGTAGGTATTTAAATCTCTTGATTGACTTTGACCAATGATTGTCTTGACCTATTATAGGAGTAATGGAGCCAGTTTAAGAAAATAGTGGCCCTATCACTCGTGGCGCTCGTGTTCGTAATGTTATTGGCCTTCGCCCTCGAAGGGGTGTTCGAGCAAATAATAACTTGTATGTTTCATGCACCACGGAGCAAACCCAGTCCTCACATACACTTGTCACTGATTATATGCTAGCTTCTCTAATATCACAAAATATACTGAAAGGATCAAAAGGCACTAAGAGGGGGGGGGTGAATTAGTGCAGCGGATTAAACTCGTATTCTTGAAACCGATTTCGCAAAGAAACACAAGTTCGTGGAAGAATTCGATTCGACGAAAGAGAACTTGAAAGTAATTGCTTGTGAAAAGGAACTAACTAAGAACTTGCAGCCAAGAAATGAAGTGATTTCAGAAATGTAAACACTCACACATTTGAGGAGACAATGATGTATAGTGGTTCGGTCAAATGACCTACATCCACTCTTGAAGCCTTTGCAATGAGGCTCCGCTCTTCCACTAGCAAGTCCTTTGAAGGGGAAGGATCAAACACCCCTTTTTACAACCCTTTACAAGATGTTCACACTTGTACAAGATCTCTCAAGAAGAAGAAGGGTGAACACTTAGCAAAGAATACAACACTTTTCAAAAACTCTTCAAAAGCTCAAGACTCAAACTTTTTGCTCAAAAGGGTAACCCTTTCAGCTGAGAAAGGGGGGGTATTTATAGATCCAAAAGTGGATTTAAAATTGGGCTCCAAATTCCAAGTGAATTTGGAGTCCCAGATTCTGTGGTCAAAGCGGTGCCACCGCTGAAGCGGTGCCACCGCACTGTCGATCTTTGATCGACGTGCGAAGCGTGCCACCGCCCAGAGCGGCGGTGCTACGCTCCATCCGGTGGCGGGCGGTGCCACTTCACTCACCAGGCGGTTCCACCGCCGTCGATGAATGCAGGCGGTGCTACGCTTGATAAAGCGATTCCACCGCTGTGTGTGTGTAGTAGGCGGTGCTACGCTCCAGTGGCGGTTCCACCGCCCAGTATGGCGGTTCCACCGCCCCAGGCTTGGCGGTTCCACCTCTTGCCCCCATTCGGACAGAGTGAATGGGGCTGTTTGTCTCAACTTGACACGATGGTGGCCTGGTTGGCTCCTCTTCGAATTTTGGGCAGGATTTATTTCTTAAATCCTTGCTCTACTCATGTGCAAATTTACGAACATAACTTAACGTGATTTGATCGGACACCCTTCAAGTCGACTTCCGGCGAGTACTACGGCGAGATTCAGGCAGGCCTCCGATGCTTCCCTCGGATTGCTGCCAGTGGTCTCCCCATAGCATACTTCGGCAAGCCCAACTAGTCTTCGTGGTTTCGAATTTTCCTAAGTTCCGCGAACCTTCGACGATCTTTGAAATGGACTTTCGAAAACTTCGACAAGTCCCTGAGTTGATCTTGGATGGTTCCTAAGAACTCTTCCAAAATCTCTCGGACTTCCGATGAACCACCGCGGACTTGGCCTTGATAAATCACGTTATGTTTTCCATCGTAGTAATTCCTGCACACTCATCTCAACAAAGAGATTAATACAAATATTTCACCACTTGATTTCATCATCAAAATCCGAGATTTAACAATCTCCCCCTTTTTGATGATGACAATCAATGGTGATGGAGTTATTCTTAACTCCCCTATGTATATGCCATAAAGAAAAATCGCTTGAATTCAATTTTGAATTCAACATAATTAATTTTAATTTCAAGATTTCAAACTAGACATCAAGGATATCAATGAAGTATACATATTAAAAAGAAAGCATGATATCAAGAACCCAACTAAGTTTAATTTGGACAGCGCATATCATATAGCAATACACATTTCATTTCTCCCCCTTTGTCATCAACAAAAAGGAGACGAGGGAATTATAACAACAAGGAGGGTCGGAAAACATCACAGATATGGAAAAGGAAATCAGAAAACCGAAAACCATTCCACAGTGGCCGAAAAGATATATCATGAAGTTAAGACAATATAGATGTCACGATGTAAGGAATACAACATACATGTCAACATACAACATAAGTTTACATCGTTCAAAAAGAAAACACAGCAAGCTACTCTTCAGGAGGAATGCCAAGATGCCTATACATGTGATCGATCTTTAAGTTCATCTTCCGCATCTCCTTCAAAATTTCAATTTGCTGTAGTTTTACTTCATTTAACTCTCTCATGATCGGGTCAGTCGGTAGTAGATGGAGCGAAAAATGTCACGATGTAGCTGCAACAAAAGGATCGGGAGGAGGAGATTCATTTCCCCTAAGGACTGGTGTTTCGAGGATGGTCTACTGGCGGGGAGGTATATCACATCTCCTAGGTTGCCTAACTCCTATTCCATGCTCGACAGTACATCTAAGTCGTCTCAGTAGTTTAACATTAATAACATTAAATTTTTCGATTTGTATTGCTTCTTCATCTGGTGGAATGCAGATGTTATGGGCATGCAATAGTCTAGTTATTAAACCTCCATATGGTAACATTGATCCTTTAGAAAGAACCTCTATCATGTGCTGCCTGATTAGGTAACCAAAACAGAATTGTTGTCTAGTCATAATCCAATATAAGGTACCTAATTCAGTGAAACTGATCTCATCATGATGAAACTGCTTAGGAATAATAATGTTTATCAGAATGTGATGCAAAATTTTAGAGTTAAAAGGTAATAGATGTTCACAACTCTTGGGAATTATTCCTAAATTTGGGTTTGCAAACACAGTTTCTAAAGCTTACGAGTGAGTGGCACCAATCGTGTCCATATCCCATTTTCCCGAAAATAACATCCTAGCTCTTTTCAACAATTCCAATTAATGAGCATATAGTATTATCACATATTTGAATCTCATTACCTAGAAGATAAGTTGACAAGCCATCATCATCACAATTAAATTAGCATAGAACAACTTAACTAAACGTGGATAAATAGGTTCAATAATTTGCGAGAATAGGTAAAGCCTCTAAGTCTGCAAACCACATGAAAGGTTCTAAGTTTCCTAATTGATTCAAATCAACATACTTTCCTTTGTGAATGGGTCTTGAACCAAATTCAAAAATCTAAGGAGGCTTCTTGTGATTTAAACAAGGATTGGTCAAATGAATCTACCTCCATCCTTTTCCTTTGTCTCTTGATGTTCTTCTAGGAGCCATTTCTATGAATAATCGAAAATTAATTGAAGAAAGGAATGAAACTTCACAAGAAAATGAAAGAGAAAGAATTCTGTTTTTACCTTAGATTGGTTCTTTGAGATGTAGGAAGAATGAATCACGATAGAATCTCCTCCTTAGGCTTCTAGATAGGAAGAAATCACACCAATTTGAAGTTTAGAGGAGTTTAGAAGAGTGAGGAGAGCGGTATGCAGATTAGGGAGGCGGTTCTACCGCCCCCTAATACAATTTATAGGAGGGTGTTCGGGCGGTTCCACCGCCTTGAAAGAGTTCCACCGCTTGTGGTGACTACCCAGCGGTTCCACCGCCAAGATCTGGATGCTACATGCCGTAGCACAAAACCACTTCGGATTTTAATGTTTTTCCACCTCTCCCCTTTTTTTTTTTTTTTAAAAAAAAATCTCAGAGATGGGATGAAGTCAAAAGAAATAAATCCATGGACAATCCGAATCAAATTGATGGAAATCATAGTTTAAACATAATTTCAAGAAAAGACATAAAAAAGGTTACTTACTTGGGCGATTTAGCATGCCTAATTCCCTTCTAATAAAATCAAATTGTTCCTCATTTAAAGGTTTCGTAAAAATATCCGCTAATTGATGATTTGTATCAACAAAATCAAGAGTGACATTTCTACTACTTACATGATCACGTATAAAGTGATGCCTGATGTCAATGTGCTTAGTGCGAGAGTCTTTGGATTGCATTTTTAGTTAGACAAATTGCACTCGTGTTATCACACTTTATAGGAATATTTTTAAGTAGATTCCATAGTCCTCTAGTGTATTTTTCATCCAGATAACTTGTGCACATGCACTAGCAGCTATATATTCAAACCTGCTTTAGATAGTGCAACCAAATTTTGTTTCTTGAAGTCCAAGAAACAAGTGCATGTCCTAGAAATTGGCATGTTCCTGGATGTGCTTTTTCTATCTAGTTTACATCCACCAAAATCCATGATCTGCATAAGCTTTCAAACTAAAGTTTTCAGATTTTGGATACCATAATCCAAGATTAGGGGTCCCTTTAAGATATCTAAGAATCCTCTTGACCGCTTTCAAGTGAGATAGCTTAGGATTAGCTTGGAATCTTGCACATAGCCCTACACCGAACATGATATCAGTCCGCAGTTGCAGTTTGCGGTGAGATAAAGCAGCTACCTATCATGCCCCTATAAGTTTTTGATCAAAGCTTTCTCCATTTTCATCCATATCTAATTTAGTGGAGGTGCTCATAGGAGTGCTAATTTCTTTTGATCCATCCATATTGAATCGTTTTAACAATTCCAATGTGTATTTTGATTGATTTAGAAATATACCATTACTTAGTTGCTTGATTTGAAGTCCTAAAAGAAATTTAGTTCTCCCATTAGGCTCATCTCAAATTCATCACTCATATCCTTAGCAAATAAATCACATAGTGATTTATCACAAGATCCGAAAATGATATCATCAACATAAATTTGAACAATAAGAAAATTGTTTTCAAAATGTTTAATAAACAATGTAGTATCAACCTTGCCTTTAGCGAAATTATTTGAAATCAAGAAAGAACTAAGCCTCTCATACCAAGCCCTAGGGGCTTGTTTAAGACCATATAAGGCCTTAGTTAGCTTAAATACATGGTTAGGAAATAGAGAGTTTTCGAATCCGGGTGGTTGTTCAACATAAACTTCTTCGGAAATGAAACCATTTAAAAACGCACTTTTGACATCCATTTGAAATAATTTAAAATCTTTACTACTAGCATAGGCAAGGAGCATCCTAATGGCTTCCAATCTTGCCACCGGAGCGAAGGTTTCTTCATAATCGATACCTTCTTCTTGGTTGAAACCTTTGGCCACTAGTCTAGCCTTGTTTCTAACCACGATACAAGCATTCATCTTGCTTGTTTCTAAAGACCCACCCAGTACCAATAACTAAGTGGTCATTAGGTCTAGGAACAAGCTTCCATACCTCATTCCTCTCAAATTGATTCAATTCTTCTTGCATTGCGATAACCCAAGAATCATCTTTTAGGGCATCAACAATGCATTTTGGTTCAACTTGAGAAAGAAAGGCAGCATGGGCACAAAAATTTTTGAAAGAAGAGCGAGTTTGAACCCCTTTCGATGCATCTCCTATAATTAACTCCTTGGGATGAGCATCTACATACTTCCATTCCTTTGGTAAGGAAGCTTGGGAAGAAGATGCATCCAAGATGTTATTTTGAGGAGAGGGTTCATTCAAATTCAAATCATCAAGACCAAAATCATCATCAAAATCTTTTTCTTAAATTCGAAACTTCATTAAAAACCACATGAATAGATTCTTCTATAAGTAAGGTTCTCTTGTTGAAAACACGAAAAGCCTTAGAAGCGGAAGAATAACCAAGAAATATGCCTTCATTGGATTTTGCATCGAATTTTCCTAAGGCATCCTTTTCATTCAAAATAAAGCATTTGCAACCAAAAACTTTAAAGTAAGAAACATTGGGTTTTTTATCATTCCATAATTCATATGGAGTTTTGGATAGGGATGGTCTCACTAGAACTCTATTCATCACATAGCAAGCCGTATTCACGGCTTCGCCCAAAATATTTTGGTAAATTATATTCATTTAACATGGTTCTAGTCATTTCTTGCAAACTTCTATTTTTCTTTCTACTACTCCATTTTATTGTGGATTTCTTGGAGTAGAGAAGTTGTGATTGTATCCGTTTGTTTCACATAAATTTTGGAAGTCATGATTTTGAAATTCACCTCCATGATCACTTCATTATTGATGAGATCATAAAGCCTTTTCATTTTGAGTGAGTTTACAAAATTTAGAGAAACATTTGAAGCAATCACTTTTATGAGCCAAAAAATAGGTCCAAGTGTATCTACTATAGTCATCCACAATTACAAAAGCATATTTGCTACCACCTAGGCTTGTTATGTCAATTGGTCCAAATAAGTCCAAGTGGATCAATTGCAATGGTCTAGTGGTGCTAATGTGATTTTGATTTGAAACTAGTCTTTATTTGTTTTCCTAGTTGACATGCATCACATACCTTATCCTTAACAAATTTCGTGTTTGGGATACCTCTTACTAAATCTCTAGATGAAATCTTAGAGATTAGTTTCATGCTTGCATGGCCTAGCCTCCTATGCCAAAGCCAAGCGTCATCATTCAAAACCGAAAAACACATTTCATTACTTAATTTATCAATATTTATTGTGTAGACATTGTTTTGTTTTAAAGCAATCATGGATATGTTGTTGTTGGGTTTTTCAATAATGCAAACATTGGATTCAAATTTAACAACATAACCTTTATCACATAGTTGACTAATACTTAAAAGATTATGTTTTAAACCATCAACTAGTAACACATCATCAATTGAAAAACTTGATTTGTTACCTATGGTTCCCTTGCCAATGATTTTACCCTTGTTGTTGTCTCCGAAAGTGACATATCCTTCTTCTTTGCTAGAGAGCATAGAGAAATGAGATGGATCTCCTGGTCATGTGCCTTGAGCATCCACTATCAAGATACCATTTCTTGCTCCTAGCTTGTGAGTTTGTCTACAAAAGAGGATTGTTTTTAGGTACCCATTTGATTTTGGGTTCCTTACAAATTGATCTACTTATTTTGTAATTTATCATTGAATTGTTTATGGTTCCTTTAGGAACCCATATCAACTTTTGTGGACTAATTTTCTTGAATGGACATTTGTAGGTAACATGTCCCGTTTGCAACAAAATTACATTTCAAATGGGGTGATACATGCAATGTAGACCCTTTAACAAAGGTGGTGGGATTTTGGTGAGAACCTCTCACAAATCCGATACCACTTCTATTTCCGACATGACCTTTGTTAGCAAGAATAATGTCTAAGCCCTTGCTACCGACCTTAAACTTGTTTAGGGTCTCTTTGAGTAACAAGTTCTCCTTTTGTTGCATCTAAGTCTTCACACTTAGAGCATGGGGGTAGAGAAGGGTTTTGAAGACTATTGAATTTACTTTGTAATAAAGCATGCTCTTTCTTAAGTAAATTGAACTTCTTACTAATAGTTCTACATTCATCAAACAACTCATGAAAAGCCATAGAAAGTTCATCGAAAGATAACTCTTCATTAAGTAACTCACTAACCTCTTCTCCAAATGCCATTAGAGCGAAATTTGCCTCCTCTTTGTTGCTAGCCTCTTCAATCTCTGAGTCACTTGAATCATCCCATGTGGCCTTCAAGGCTTTTTCTTCTTGAATTGCTTCTTCTTGGCTTGAGGGCATTCATTCTTGAAGTGTCCCGGCTTCTTGCATTCGTAGCAAATGACTTGGTCCTTTTTGTGTTCAAATTTGCTTTTTGTGTCATTTTTGAACTTGTTCTTTCTTATGAATTTCTTAAACTTTCGAGTTAGAAGTGCAATGTCATTGTCACTATCCTCATCACTTGATGTTCCTTTCAAGTGGTCTTCTTGTGTTCTAAGTGCCATATCCTTCTGTTCTTTGGAAGGGGTTCTCAAGCTCTTCATGAGCATGGCACGTCATCTCGTAAGTCATTAGAGATCCAATAAGTTCTTCAATGGGAAATACTTTAAGATCCTTGGCCTCTTGAATGGCGTGACCTTTGGATCCCAACACTTTGGAAGGATCTTAAAATCTTAGTTACCAATTCAAAATTCGAAAAACCTTTACCAAGAGCTTTAAGTCCATTGATGACATCCGTAAAGCGGGTGTACATGTCTCCAATGGACTCATTTGGTTTCATCCGAAAAAGTTCGTAGGAATGCACAAGAATATTGATTTTGGACTCCTTCACTCGGCTAGTGCCTTCATGAGTGATTTCAAGAGTGCGCCAAATATCAAAAGCCGATTCACAAATGGAAACCCGATTAAACTCATTCTTATCAAGTGCACAAAATAAGGCATTCATAGCCTTTGCATTGAGAGCGAAAATCTTCTTCTCCGACTCATTCCATTCACTCATCGGAAGAGAAGATTTTGCGAAACCATTTTCGACAATGTTCCAAAGTTCAAGTCCATGGAGATAAGAAAAATTCTCATCTGAGTCTTCCAATACGTATAATCCGACCCATTGAACATAGGTGGGCGAGTAATGGAGAGACCCTCTTGCATACCGGAGTAGGCCATCTCTCTTGGGTTTTAAACCAATATGAGAGCAAACCTTGCTCGATACCAATTGAAAGGATCAAAAGGCACTAAGAGGGGGTGAATTAGTGCAGCGGATTAAACTCGTATTCTTGAAACCGATTTATGCAAAGAAACACAAGTTCGTGGAAGAATTCGATTCGACGAAAGAGAACTTGAAAGTAATTGCTTGTGAAAAGGAACTAACTAAGAACTTGCAGCCAAGAAATGAAGTGATTTCAAAATGTAAACACTCACACATTTGAGGAGACAATGATGTATAGTGGTTCGGTCAAATGACCTACATCCACTCTTGAAGCCTTTGCAATGAGGCTCCGCTCTTCCACTAGCAAGTCCTTTGAAGGAAGGATCAAACACCCCTTTTACAACCCTTTACAAGATGTTCACACTTGTACAAGATCTCTCAAGAAGAAGAAGGGTGAACACTTAGCAAAGAATACAACACTTTTCAAAAACTCTTCAAAAGCTCAAGACTCAAACTTTTTGCTCAAAGGGTAACCCTTTCAGGTGAGAAAGGGGGGTATTTATAGATCCAAAAGTGGATTTAAAATTGGGCTCCAAATTCCAAGTGAATTTGGAGTCCCAGATTCCCAGTGGTCAAAGCGGTGCCACCCTTTGTCGAAGCGGTGCCACACTGTGTCGATCTTTGATCGACGTGCGAAGCGGTGCCACCGCCCAGACGGCGGTGCTACTGCTCGATCCGGTGGCGGGGCGGTGCCACCCTTTCCGAAAGCCAGCGGTTCCACCGCCGTCGATGGCGAGGCGGTGCTACGTAGTACATGCCGAGGCATGCATTCCACCGCCCCAGGCTTAAGCGGTTCCACCTCTTGCCCCCCATTCTGACAGAAGCTGAATGGGGCCTGTTTGTCCTCAACTTGACACATAGTGGCCTGGTTGGCTCCTCCTGAATTTTGGGCAGGATTTATTTCTTAAATCCTTGCTCTACTCATGTGCAAATTTACGAACATAACTTAACGTGATTTGATCGGACACCCTTCAAGTCGACTTCCGGCGAGTACTACGGCGAGATTCAGGCAGGCCTCCGATGCTTCCCTCGGATTGCTGCCCAATCTCCCAGCATACTCCGGCAAGCCCAACTAGTCTTCTATGGTTTCCGAATTTTCCCGGAAGTTCCGCGAACCTTCGACGATCTTTGAAATGGACTTTCGAAAACTTCGACAAGTCCCTGAGTTGATCTTGGATGGTTCCGGCAACTCTTCCGAAAATCTCTCGGACTTCCGATGAACCACCGACGGACTTGGCCTTGATAAATCACGTTATGTTTTCCATCGTAGTAATTCCTGCACACTCATCTCAACAAAGAGATTAATACAAATATTTCACCACTTGATTTCATCATCAAAATCCGAGATTTAACATATACCTCATGTGTCAGCACCTGTCAATGCTCCAAATGATGTACACGGAGTCCTCAATGCTATTAGAGGATACTTTGAACGATAAGAGGAGCATGATAGTGCTTCACGGGGTGGAAATAATACATTGGATCATTTTAATAGATTGGGACCACATGTTTTTGAGGGCAAACCAGATCCAATCCTTGCTGAATATTGGATTCGTCAAGTGGAGAAGACATTCGAAGCTATCGAATATAGAGAAAATCAGAAGGTGCCTTTTGCTTCTTTCATTTTAGAAGGGAAGGCAAACATTTGGTGGACCTCAAAAAGGAGGATGTTAGAGGCCAGAGGCGGTGTGGTGACTTGGGAATAGTTTAAGGATGTATTTTATGAGCAGTTCTTTCCCAATTCAGCTCGCTTTGAGAAGCAACAAGAATTCCTTACTATCCACTAGGGAAGTAGAACAGTAATAGAATATGATCATTATTTCACTGAACTAGCTCAATTTTCTCCACATATTACCTTTAATGAAAATCAAAGAGCTCGTCATTTTGAGAGGGGACTTCGATCATCAATTAGAAAATCTATTGCAGTATTGATTTTACCAACCTATGCTGAAGTGTTAAATCAAGCTCTAGTGGTGGAGAAATTGGATAATGAACTACAACAGATAAAGGATCAAAAGCGACCTTTTAATGTTGCACCATCTGCGTATGGGGGATCTCATTCTGGACCTTCAAAGAAAGGCAAGGGCAAACAGCTTGGGCATCAACAGGCAGGAGCCCCTAGTAATCAAATCATTATAAGATGCTACTTTTGTGGAAAGACAGATCATGTTTCCATCTCATGCCCCATGGGACAACGTGTATGCTTTTATTATCAACAATCGAGTCACATGTCGAAGGACTGCCCTCGAAAGCAACAACGCCGAGCTCCACCCCAAATAGTTGGACAACAACAGCTAGGACCTAGAGAGGGAGGTCAAGCGAGGGTCTATGCATTGACCCATCAAGATGCTGAAGCCTCTAGATCTATTATTAAAGGTATCATCACACTTTGTGGTGCACCTGCATCTGTGCTTATCGTTTCAAGTTTTACGTATTCTTTTATATCACCATATTTTGCTAGGAAGCTACATAAGAATCCTGAAACAATGCATAATATGTTAATGGTAACAATACCAGTTGGAAACTCCTTGATAGCTGATCAGATATATAGAAATTATATTATTACTATTGAAAATCATGATTTACTAGTAAATCTTATTCTACTAGAATTTCAAGATTTTGATGCTATCTTGGGTATGGACTAGCTTTCAACATACCATGCAAGTGTTGATTGTTTTAAGAAGACTGTTACTTTCTCACCTCTAGATCAGTCATCTTTTAAGTTCATTGGGATTCAGGAAAAGCTCCCTCCTATCATATCAGCCTTGAGTGCTACTCAACTATTATTGAAGGGATGTCAGGGATACTTGGCTTTTATTTCTGGAGAAGAATCTAAGAAGCTAGTATTAGAGGACATCCCTATTGTATAGGATTTTTTAGATGTTTTTCCTGACGATCTACCTGCATTGCCACCAAATAGGCAGATTGAATTTACAATTGATCTTCTACCTGGCACCACACCTATTTCTAAACCTCTATATAGAATGGCACCAATTGAGTTAGAGGAGTTAAAGAAACAAATCTAGGAGCTTTTAGATAAAGATTTTATTCGACCAAATGTATCACCTTGGGGTGCCCTTGTCCTATTTATGAAGAAGAAAAATGGATCCATACGGCTATATATTGATTATAGGCAACTCAATCAAGTGACCATAAAGAATAAATATCCTATTCCTCGAATTGATGACCTATTTGATCAACTTCAAGGTACTCAGGTATATTCAAAAATTGATTTGAGATCTGGGTATCATCAATTGAAGATAAAAGGAGACATACAAAAAACAGCTTTCAGAACAAGATACGATCATTATGAATTCTTAGTAATACCCTTCGGACTCACAAATGCATTGATCGCCTTTATGGATCTCATGAATAGGGTGTTCCACCCTTATCTTGATAAATTTGTAATTGTATTCATTGATGATATCTTGATCTACTCCAAAAGTAGGACAGAACATAAATACTATCTTAAGACAATTCTGGAAGTCCTAAGACAAGAGAAACTATATACCAAATTAAGCAAGTACAATTTCTGGCTCAATGAAATTATATTTCTCGGCCATGTAATTTCGAGTTCTGGTATATCTGTTGACCCTCACAAGATTGAAGCTGTGATAAAATGGAAGCAGCCTTCTAATATTTCAGAAATTAGAAGTTTCTTGGGTTTAGTTGGATACTATAGAAGATTCATAGAAGGCTTCTCAAAAATAGCAGCACCTTTGATCAGGTTGATACAAAAGAACATAAAGTTCATATGGGATGACAAATATCAATGAAGTTTTCAAGAATTAAAGAAAAAATTAACCAGTGCTCCTATCTTGGTGATTCCTTCAGGGGGAGAAGGTTTTGTAATATATAGTGATGCTTCACTACAAGGACTTGGTTGTGTTCTAATGCAAAATGAGAGGGTAGTTGCTTATGCGTCTAGGCAATTGAAACCTCATGAGAAAAACTATCATACTCACGATTTAGAGTTAGCAGCTATCATTTTTGCACTGAAAATTTGGAGGCACTATCTCTATGGATAAACTTTTGAAATCTTCACAGATCATAAGAGTCTCAAGTACATTTTCACAGAAAGATTTAAATATGAGACAAAGATGATGGTTGGACTTTCTAAAAGATTATGATTTTAATATCAACTATCATCCTAGGAAGGCTAATATAGTTGCTGATGCCTTAAGCAGAAATACTTCTAGTCTCGTAACCTATATGAATATTTAAATGAATTCTATGATGACAGAGTTAATAGACTTAAAACTTAGATTTTTATCAGAGACAAATAAAGATTTTCTTGCATGTCTGATGACATAATCATATTTAATAGAAAGGATTAAAGAAGGTCAAAAGGAAGATCCATATCTCTAGATGATAGTTAAGGAAATAGCTCAAGGAGCTAGACCCGAATTCCTCCAAATCGAAGATGGTTCTATTACATTCCACAATCGTCTGTGTATTCTTGAAAGTCATCTAGTAAAGATGCAATTATTGGAGGAGGCACACATATCAAAATTTAATATCCATCCCGGAACTACCAAGATGTACCGAGATTTATGCCAAAACTACTGGTGGCATGGTATGAAGAGAGATATAACAGAGTTTGTTTCTAAATATCTGATATGTCAACAGGTGAAGGTAGAATATCGAGTACCTGTCAGAAAATTACAAAGGATTTTAATTCCTGAATGGAAGTGGGAGCATGTCACTATGGATTTCGTAATAGGATTACCCAAGACTGCGAAACGATATGACGGAATTTGGGTAGTAGTAGATAGACTTACTAAATCTACTCACTTCCTCCCTGTTAACAAGAAATATTCATTGGATAAATTAGCATGTTTATATATTAAAGAGATTATTCGATATCATGGGATGCCAGTTAGTATTATCTCAGATAGAGATCCAAGGTTCACCTCAAAGTTTTGGAGAAGTCTAAAAAAATCTTTGGGTACACAGTTAAAGTTTAGTACAACATTTCATCCCCAAACTGATGGCTAATCTGAAAGGACAATACAAACTCTTGAAGACCTCTTAAGAGCATGTACTTTAGACTTTGGTGGAAGTTGGAATATGTACTTGCACCTAATTGAGTTTTCTTATAATAATAGTTACCACTCTAGTATACAGATGGCCCCGTTTATAGTTATTTATGGGAGAAAGTGCAGATCACTTGTATATTAGGATGAGGTAGGAGAACAAAAACTTTTGGAATATCAATTGATTCAAAAAGATACTGATAATATTTGAATTATATGCCAAAGATTATTAATAGCTCAAAGTCGTTAGAAAAGTTATGCAGATCGAAGACAAAGAGATCTAGAGTTTAAAGTTGGCGAGCACGTCTTCTTGAAACTGTCGCCAACTAAGGGAGTTATGAGGTTTGGTCAAAAAAGAAAGCTAGCCCCCAGATTCATAGGCCTATTTGAGGTCTTACAAAAGGTCAGGCCTGTGGCGTACAGATTGGCATTGCCCTCGGTTTTGGCTAGCATCCATGATGTATTCCACGTGTCAATGCTTCAGAGATATATGAGGGATCCATCACATGTCATATCTTACCAACCTTTACAGTTGAGAAATAATGTCACTTTTGCAGAACAACCAATTCAGATCTTGAAAAGGAAAGAACATATTCTAAGGAATAAAGTTGTGCCTTTGGTAAAGATTTATTGGCAACACCATTCAGATCAAGAGGCAACGTGGGAAAGAGAAGAAGATATGCGAGAGCAGTATCTTCAACTTTTCTCTTGAGGTAAGTAAAATTTAGAGACCAAATTTCTTATAGGTGGGGAGAAATATAATCAAATCAAATATTTGATTTAAGAATTAAATATTATTTCCTTACATGCTAGTATAATTTAGAGAAGGATAATCCTATTTTCTTGTTTGCTATAACGAATTAGGAAATGCTTATTAAGCATTCCATATAAGATGAGATCATATTTGTCAGTATATTAAATAAAAATAATTTATATTGAATAAATATGAAAATTTAGAAAATTTTCCTTTAATGGAGGCTCACCTCCTCCTATTTAAGGGGAGAGATTTCTCTCATTCGTTCCTCGCCGAGCAGAACTCAATAGCAGGAGGAACGATGAGTTTCATCCTGCTAAGAAGAGGTAGGTTCTCCCTATTTTTCTTGAAATTAAAAGTTTTTGTTTAGATTCTATGTTGAAATATTTTGATTGATATTAGTTTGAATTAAAATACTTTACCCTTTGATACCCTTTAAAAGTTTTTATTTTTAAATATTCTGAAATTATATATGTTTTATAATATCAAAGTTTTTAAGAATGTTATTTCATTTTATTGCAGTTACCTACTAATCTAATTTAGATTTAAATATAATATGAGTAGTTAAAAAAAAAAGAAATTCTTAATCCTTTATATGTTAAAATTTTTATTAGAATATGTTATTTAAAATTTTTATCCTTTTGAGATTTAAAATATTATTATTTGATCATGTTAAAATTATTCATATGATTTCTAGTTCTTATTGAATTAAAAATATTATTTCCTCGTGTTGAAACTTATCTTATCATTTATTTAATTTGTTATTATGTTTTGGTGCATTATTATCAGTGAATATATGTTGTTATAATTCGAAATTATGAAATTAGATAGGATTGAGTTAAAATAGCTCGTAGGCCAGGCCCTACCCATGGGTCGGGCCCTAGCCCATAGGTTAACCAACCCAGCCCAATGTGGGCAGTCATGGGTTAAGATTGGCCCAACCTTGTGTGATGTATGTACAGTGCACATGATCGGTATTTGGGTCGGCTCAACTTAGTCCAATATTATATAATTATTAGATTTGAGCCCAAATATTGATTAAACTAAACCAGACTTGATTAGTCTAGATCAATTCAGGGTGGTTCCGAATTGGTTTAACTTTTCAAGTCAGTTTAATCTAAATTGAGCCTAATCTAGTCCAAATTATACTAGTCTAAGGTGGTTTCAGACCAGTTAAATGAGGATTAGAGATTGGTCCAGTTAGGTTCTAGTGATTCGAGTTTGATTAGACTGATTTAACTAGGGTTCAAGTCAATTGAGGGCTATTTGGTATTATTGATATTGATATTGTTGGAAAGAGAATTTTTGAATGTGTTGTTTCATCCCGAATAGACATGATTAGTATGAGATTATATTGTTTCCCTACCAAGAGCAGGAAGGGTGATTCCCTTCGGGGATTAGAGTGTCGTTGACGTGACGGCTGGACGGTTCCTCCATTTGCTGTTGGGAGGAACGTGTCCTCACTGTGGCAGGTGAGGGACGTCACTCCATCCGTTGTTGGGAGTGTGATATAAGTTTATCTCCATTCACTATTGGGAGAACACAAACTCATCCCGTAGGATAAAGCCTCTCCATTCGCTGTTGGGAGAGTGCTCCTTCGGGTATTTGATATACGCCAATGGGATGATGGATTTTTAATTATGCATTTATTTTGAGTTGACTTTTGGGGTTCCTATTCAGCGTTGCTGAATTTTTTTTGTTTTTGATTTTTAGAGCAACCTTCCACTAGTACTGAATCGGATTCCACTGGAGAGCGGACCTTCCTCTACCACTAGGTAGAGCCACTTGAATGATTCTCCGAATTAACATCACTATGTTTACTTTTCTACTCATGATTTGATGAAATAAATAGATTGTAATAAATGTTTATGATGATGAATAAAGTGATGTTTAATTATTTGCATATGTATGTGTGGAAAGATATAATCCTAAAAGAAAAATTCCAGGATGTGACACCTGAGGTCATCGTCGACGCGAGAGAGGCTACATGCATATGACATCCTGTTATGCAGCAGCGACTCAGTACTACTACTAGTGGTCGCCTCCAAGACGATGCCTTCTCCTACTATTGATGGATGTTTCAAATTTTTTTTAAAACTTAAATTATATGTGTTATTATATTAATAGTTTATTATGAGTCAACATGCCATATAAGCAGACTCTAACGTCTGTGAACTTAGACATGACGGGAGGGGATTATATGCTATGTATTTGAAAATTAGAGGTTATTTTAGATATAAATAAATCATAATAGTTTAAGAGGTCCATGGTCAAAACTATAGGGGCTAAAATGAATCTTAATCCTAAATTACATGTGTTATTATATTAATAGTTTATTGTGAGTTAACATACCACATAAGTAGACTCCAGCGTCTGTTAACTCAAACTTGACATAAGGGGCTTATATGTGATGTTTTTGAAAATATAGAGATTATTTTATACACGAGTATACCATAAGGATTTAAAAAGTCCAAGACCAAAATTACAAGGGCTAAAATGGACCTTAACCCTTATATATTAGATACCTTAATTGAAAAATAGATCAATTGATTTTTCTATAATAATTTTGATAATAATGTTAGAGTTAAATTTAAAAAATTATTTAAAATAATTTTTAATGATTAGTATGAAAAAAATATGTACCTTCAATAATATACTATTTTGATGTAATTTTCAAGCTCTATAAATATAATCCTAACATCTCAAATTTATTCATTTAGATGTAACTAAACAATTCCTCCTCCTCCATCTTTCTTTCTCAATTATGTTCTGGATAATACTAATTAATTTTTATTCTCTATATTTAACTCTAATTGTCTTGTTTTGTGATCGATAATAAAATTATGGATAGTACCTATGTCCATTATTGTGTAGAGTGTTCAATCGTTGAACTTAATGTTTATGTACATTTAATCCATGCGTTTAAGTTATTTTATCTTTGTTTACCTCCCCATTTGATTTTATAATACATTTAATAAACGTATTACTTCCATCCAAGATTTATGACTTTTGGATTCTAAGCTATTTAAACTAAGGATAATAATTTTATCCTTATCTATTTTTTGACAGTTGAATTAACATTGTTAGAGCATTGGGTTTCTGTCTTAAAGGACAGACTCGTAAGCATATATAGCCCAGCCCTTTGTATAAGAAGCATTTACTAAATTTTAGGGTTTTACTTTTTAAATTTATCCCCTTTGGTGAACTCTTTTTTTTATGTTTAACATTAGTCTTTTTTTTTCAAGAATACTTAAAGATTTAATTTTTTAAATATTATTATATTTTCACTTAATCATCCAAAGAAATAAAGTGGAAGAACCTTTCTTTTAAAAATTTAAAATAGCAAACAAATATGAAGAATCTTATAGTCTACTTCAAATATGAACCTAAGGAAATTATCACCATTTAATATTAAGAGGAACATAACGTACTAATTTTGAATTAAGTTTTTTTTAATTTATTGTGATTTTAGGAGTTATTTTAGAAATTATTAGGCTTCAGCTATTAAAGGTATAGTCTATGACCAAACTCGGTGTCCCAACATAGGAGGAGACGGATGGAGATTACGGGAGAAAGGAGAGAATAAATGGTTCAAAGGGGGAGAAGATAGATGGGGCCCAACAGTTATGATCTAGTTTGATTTGGTTTTCTCCTTCGGTTTGAGTAGCTTTTTGCTTGAATCCCACCAAATAGATAATAGTAAAATCAAAAGATAAAGATATGCCTTTCCATTTAAGGAAAAAAAAATACTCCTAATAATAATTTTTTGAATAGAGGGCATCATTTGATAAAAAAAATTAATAATGAAACTTTCCCAATAGATTATCCATAGAATAGAATGAGAGAAGAGAGGAAAAAAAAAAAAACTCGAGCAACAATAATATTATAAAACTTAAAAGAGCCCTATAACACTTCTCAGATACTAGGTCATATATTATTTAAGCATAAATATAAGAAAATATTAAAACACCTAACAATTATAATAATATACAATTCGATATTTAACTCAAACTCTAAAGGAATATTTAATTTTTATAATAATCAAATTGAACTCCTATATTATTGAGATTAAAAAATATTTTAGGATTTCTGAGCTAATGTCACACAAGGATAAGAAAACTTAGTAAGAAAAGGAACTTTGGTGGAGAAGGAAACTAGACATTCCATTGATTTTTTTAGTATATTTTTTTAATTATCATTTCTACCGTTTCTTTTGATTTTCTAAATTTTTCTCTCCCTTTGCACAATTCAAAGGGAAGGGACAACAAAATTTTCTAGTGCATTCAGGGTTTCTCCAACATTTATATCTCACAAGTTGCACTTTGTTTGCTTCTGGTGTTGTCCTAATGATCGGAGTGAAGAGACCTAAGTAGCTTCGAACCGCACTACGCTCTATATCTTTTAGTAATCAAACTGGCTTTATAAACAAAAGAACAACTATTATACGAACATAAATCTTGCTAACTTCTTCTGCCAGATTTATTTTAGATTCATATACAATTTAGCATTAGTGGGTCATTTTTCCCTCCTCGTATTGTTATTATTATTATTAGTAGTATTATTATTATGATTATTATTATTATCTCATGTCTTTTAATTGAATTATTAATTATTGACGTCGTTGGTTGATTGATGATGGTTATCTAGCTGAAACAATCAGTGGGCCGGATCGGCCCAATTAAGTGATTCTGTTATTTATTGTAATATTACATTTTCCCAGCCCAATAAATTATCGATCTTGTTTTTTTATTTGATGAAAAAAATAATATAGAGCTTTTTAGTGGCCCCATAAAATGAGGAAAATGAGGGGAAAATGAAAGGCAAAAAAAGGAAGTCTCGGGAGGGAAACTCGGATCGCTCAAACGACCTCTTCTCCTCTTCCTTCGCTTCTCCACGAACCAAAAAAAAGCCCCCTTTTTTGGGCTCCTCCACCGGCGATTGCACACGGAGACGAAGGAAGATAGGGTAATCGTCTGAAGATGGAGGCAGCAATGGATCTGATGCGCAGGATCTCCCCCAAGGAGAGCGAGACGGCGCTGTCCGCCCTGCTCTCCCTCCTCCCCCACCACTCCGCCGATCTCCTCTCCCAAGTCGACCTCCCTCTCCAGGTCCTTCCTTCTCGCCTCTCATCCATCTCCTCCCATCTCTGACTCCCGCTGCCGGGTTCCAAGTTGGTATCTTTGCACGTCTCCGTCGCATTTGGCGGTCCGTATTCTTTCGTATTTCTCGATCTGATCGCTTGTTCTTCTCGTTGATCCGTGCGCCTATCGGTGGGAGTTGTTCAAATGGCTCCTTCCTCTGCCTTTTGGGTTTCTTCTCCTCGTGAGGTTCTTTCTTTTCTTTTCTTTTTTTTTTCTTTCTTTCTTCTCGTGCACAGATTTATCTCTTTGCCGCCTAGGGTTTCATTTGGAGAGCCATCTCCGCGGATGTTGCATTACAATATGATTTTTTTTTTGGGAAATCAGGCACCAATACCTGATTGTCCGTTAATTTTTCGAGGATTTCCTTCTTGGTTTCGGGATATCTTAACGCGTCTTTTATTATTCTTTCGATTAATCGGCCTCTCTTTTCCTTTCTGTTTTCACGATGTCCTATCTGGTAGCTTTCGAGTTACAAATCGAGACTTGTTGTATGCCATGTTTCCTAGTCATCATCAATCATGGCAATCATGATGCATGAAGAAAAGACAGGATGAACTTAACCTTATTTTTTAAATGAGAAAGCAACAATTTGACCTTATTTTAGATAATTTGTTTTTAGCAATTTCCTATGTTTCATCTTGTTAGGAAGTCAATTTTATGTTCCTACTGAATTATGCAAAATTTAGCTTTGCTAGATGTCCCAGTTGTGTATAGGACATCATCAAGGTTAATTTCACATGACGCCAATGTGCTTTTACTTGCCTCGAAAAATAACCCTTTCTTGTAATCAAGAGAGCAGGTTTGTATGGATCAGCAGCTGATGAAGGAGTTCATATTGTGCGAGTACAACAGGGATGCGGATTCATATAGGTAACCCTTTCTTCATTTGAACTATTCTTAGTGCTCTGGCCGCAATACATTTCAGGATAATGGTGAATTATATCTCGTGTTTGTTTTCTGGCTGGTTTGCTTCGCCTTCTGAAAGTCTCAAGTATTGATTTCCATTGTTTGATATTAATATGCAGATCGCCATGGTCTAACAAGTATTTCCCTCCTCTGGAAGATGGACCTCTTCCCTCCCCGCAACTGAGGAAATTGGAAATTGAAGCAAACGAAGTTTTTACTGTTTATCGTGACCAGTGAGGTCCTTTACTTTCTTGGGTTTAGACGTTTGTCAAGATGTACTTTGAATGACCATGAATTGTGTTCTATGTGTTTATCTTTCTTCCCTCTCTATCGAGAAATGTTGTTCTTTAGCTTTTCTAGTCTGGTAGAAATAGTAAACTTTTCTCTGCACTCTTGACTCATAGGTATTATGAAGGGGGTGTTTCATCTGTTTACATATGGGAGGATCACAATGAAAGTTTCATTGCATGCTTCTTGATTAAGAAAGGTAATTTCTTTACTTTTTTTTGGGGGGAAAAATATCCCTTGAAGAAATGGTACCCTTTTTTAGTGACATGTCAATGTAATTTCGAATGAAGATGGATCAAGAACAGGGCACGGTAGAAGAGGATATTTGCAAGAAGGGTCCTGGGATGCTGTTCACGTTATAGAGGTTTTCTCAAGATGGACCCTTGATTATTAAAGTTGCTTGATGCTTTCATACTTTCTGCCTGGCTAAAGTGCTTTTAGTGCTAATTATTAGACCTTTACCTGTACTAATAGGTTGGACCAGAGGAAGAGGGAACAGCTCATTATCGCTTAACCAGCACTGTCATGCTGTCTTTGACCACAGAAAACAAATCATCAGGAACTTTTAATCTGTCAGGTTCAATCAGAAGACAGGTACCTTTTCCGGAAAGAATTTTATTCGCTGCTGGTTATTAGATTGACTTGCTGATCTCAGTTTTAAACTTTTGCTGACATTACCTCACATGATAGGATCAGGTATGTGGTTATTAGTTATGTGCAAGCCAAGTAGAACTGTACAGAAATGGGCTTTTAGAGTGCATATGGAATCAAATGAAACATCTATTATGCTAGCATATCCATCATTACCATGCTTTTTTATTCCCACCATTTTACTGAAAGGATACATTATTTCTGAAGTTAACATGTAATGTCTGGCAACACACAATTTAATGAGTCTAAAGTTAGGTTGTGCCATAGCCCAAGCTGTTTACCTCTTGGCACGCTTGGATGGATTGCTTGTTTATGTCGTGCCTTATTGACCATTTGAAATTTGTCACTTTCATTAAAGCTGAAGCTAACTAGTCAAAAATGTTTTGACATCGTAGTGTTCTTTAGATGGGCTCATCCAATATCAGGCCTTGGGTCTTTTGGATTTGCTTCCATCGCAAATAGTTACAAGGCAGTTAGAAGTCACTGGTAGGATCATAGCCATGTTATAATAGCAATCTTTTTTCAATATGCCATGTTATAATCAGCTAAGTCTTGTGCAAAAGAATAAAATAGAAGTTTAAATAATTAAGGGAAGATAACCAAATAGTCTCACCTGACAATTTGATATACAATGCAGATGAGTCACGACCTTTCGGTGGCAGAGGGTCACTTGTGTAACATGGGAAAGATGATTGAGGAGATGGAAGGAAAACTCAGAAACTCGCTGGATCAGGTATTCTCTCTTATCCTTTGGTGATGATAGATTTCTTTTGAAGTTTGAAGTTACTTTCGCCACATAGTGGTCAATTTGCCTAAACTAGGATCACATAGTGGCAAGAACTTTGACAGAATCCGATGAGTTCTAAATTGCCATTGTGCTTTAACAGGTTTACTTTGGGAAGACAAGAGAGATGGTCTGCACCTTAAGGCCGCCACCTGATGGGATACAACTTAGACTGCCCGAAAACTGAATCAATCTTGTGCAAAGATGTTCTGAAATACTAACATGTTCTGCTGTCAAATTTTGTCACTTTTAATGTTTGGCCTTGTGAAGACTTAATTGTACTTGAACTCAATGCAAATTAGCTATTCCTGATAATGACAATGAAAAACTTGAAAGGATAGTAGATCTTAGCTCTGAAGTTTATTTTAATAGCCATTCTCATCAAGGACCAAAAATGTCATGGTGAGAATGTCCAATTCTTTTCTACAACATCAAACATGAGCCCACCTTGTGTGATTAGGATCATAATTGCAAAGTTCCTTATGTTTTCTTTTTGTTATTTTTTTGAATGACTTTCAGAGAGATTATAGTTAGGTTCCAGTCTTTCTATGAAACTACTGGTCAAGGATGCCTTGAACAAACACCAGATACTGCAAGGTAAATGCTAAGCAAAGGACAAAGTGTTACTTCATATCTCTTGTGATTTTTGCTTTCTTGTAAGGTTTTATGAATCTGTCATCATGCTCTGACAATGGATGGTTTTGTAGTCTCATTCCACCTTCCCAGGATTTTCTTAAGGGTTACCTCTAAAGACAGAAAACCAAGACATTGGTCATAGTGTGGCTTAGATAACTAGGATTAGGTTTAGTTCAATGTATTGCATTTCATGTATTGTTTAACAAATGATGGTTAGGTTAATTTAATGTGTGGATTTGAACCCTTGATTTGTAGCTTCCAGCCATTCCCTTCATGCCTTGTACTTTCTTAAGTGAACCTAGTACTTGAAATTTTACATGGACATGAACTATTTTGCTGCAGGGTCTTTTGCCTTTGTTAAATGAAGACTATGTTACTCTTTTCTTTAAAACTGATACATTCCCTGTCTGCAGATCCATATATTGTGCAGGCCAAGAAACAAGTACATAGGAATTGAGTTTGTACAAACAGATGTTAGGACCAGCTGAATCAATTGAAACCCTATTGATTTTATATGTCAAAGCCAGGCCTCTTGTTGACCTTCTAAATATAATTTTGTGTTGTTGCTCCATGGAAATTAGCATGCGAGTACATGAAAATTTTGAATTTGTATATGGCTTGTGACAAAATGTGAACAAGCGCTTAAATAAATGTGGCACAGATTTGAGGGTTTATGCATCATCTAAAGTTTTCATGTTGGCTGGTGATTCATCATCAACAACCAGTGCATGTATACGCTGGTGTTCCAGATGACTTCTTGAAACCAAAACACAGAACAAATTGTTGTTCTACTTTATAAAACAGTTTAAACTATAATAACTTTCTTTCTTCTTGCACAGGGTTTATATAAAACAAAATAATGAAAACATAAGATGTACATTTTTGTTTCCAAAACGCCTCTTAAGGTGATATGATGACGGTGATTTGTTTAATTGCTTCACAAGAAGTCAAATACTACACTAGCTGGTCTTTATAAGCTACTGTTCTACTCTGTGGCCACCCTTCTCACACCACAGCACACAGGCCAATGCCCTAAGCCACTCCTATAGCTCTAAATCACATCATCTTGGCCAACAAAAACCCCTACAAGTAGGCTTATGGAAGGTTCTAAACCAGTGGTATTTTGTTAAACATCTTCAACACCATCCTCCCTGCTCTTCACCCACAGCATCATTCTTCATGTATGGAGGTTGGAATCACTGACCACGGCGTTTCAAGACGATATTAAATGCAGAGCTCTCTCTCTCTCTCTCTCACTCTCTCTCTCATAATCATGTTTGGGACGCCATGGAAGTTACAGAGCTCACACTTCGAAGCGTTACTTTACCCCAGCCACTCTGTCTTCTGTCTTCGAGCTCGCAGTTTCCTTCAGAGAAACCATGGGACGCCGCTCGCAGGCCACCAGTCACACTCAGTAGCCAAAGACTCCGACTTCACTTCGGTCTTGATCATTTCATCGAACAGATCACGTACACGGACAAACGATATGTGAACATCTAATCTATTCGGTGAAATGCCGCGTAGTTATCTCTTCAGCTTTGTTATGTTGATTGCACTGATTAAAGAATATATACATATATGTGAAACATTAACTATAGTCCTTCTTACAAGAAGGATGTAAGAATAGCATACCAAGATTTCATCCGCCGCCGTTGGCCGCAAGAGTCTTAATGCATACATTTAAGCCTAACGATAATGCCACGCCTAGTAAACGCTCCTTTAGCTACCACTACTTCAATGAGCATCCATTGCCCCTTGTGATCTCTGATCATGACCATCCAATCCAACGAAACCGCGAAGACACAAAATACTTCTACGTCGAACATTTCGCTAGAAGCAACCACCGACACTCAACGTTTACAATCACGTTCATGCCTGCACCTGATGAGCGGTGCGGATGTTTGAGGGAGCTGAGAAGTCCCCCTTCCTCTCCTATAAATGATGCGCCTCTCACCTTTCCCCCCACATTGCGCCTGAACCCTTCAGTTCTCCTGCACGCTCTCTTGCTTGTCGCTGCTTCTGAGGAAGAAAATGGCGCTGAGTACATGCGCTACGACTGACTCGAACTGGTGGGTGTTCGCCCTCCCTGCCTTTCTCGGCGCCGACAGCCTCTGCTGTGACACGCCCATGCTCCTCCTGTCGCTTTTCATTGCCTTCGTTTCCCTGGGGCTCCTGTCGTGGGCGCTGTCCCCCGGCGGCCCCGCTTGGTCTCACGGCCGGGCTCGCCGTGGGATCGTCACCATCCCCGGCCCCCGCGGCCTCCCCGTCTTCGGTTCTCTCTTCGCCCTGAGCAGCAACCTCCCCCACCGCGTCCTTGCCGCCCTGTCGGCCGCCGCACACGCCAAGCCCCTCATGGCCTTTTCCATTGGTTCCACCCCTGCCGTCGTCTCATCCGACCCCGCCGTCGCTCGCGAGATCCTCTACCACCCGGCCTTCGCCGACCGCCCTCTCAAGCGCTCCGCCCGCGAGCTCATGTTCTCCCGCGCCATCGGTTTCGCCCCCAGCGGCTCGTACTGGCGACTTCTCCGCCGCATCGCATCCACCCACCTCTTCTCCCCCCGTCGCATCGTTGCTCATGAGCCCGGCCGCCATGCCGACTGTTACGCCATGCTAGCTGCTGTCGCCGTCGAGCAGCGACGGGCGGGCGCCGTCCGTCTCCGCCCGCACCTACAAAACGCCGCCCTCAATAACATCATGGGCAGCGTCTTCGGGCGGCGCTACGACGTTTCGTGCCCCAGCGGCATCCCGGAGGTGGAGGAGCTCAAGGCGATGGTGCGGGAAGGGTTCGACCTCCTAGGCGCCTTCAACTGGTCCGACCATCTCCCGTGGCTTGCGCGGCTCTACGACCGTGGCAACGTTAAGGCCCGGTGCGCGGCTCTCGTGCCGCGCGTTCGCAGGTTTGTGAGTGGGATCATAGCCGAGCACCGCCTGCGGGGTCCGAGCCAAAAGCTTGCCAACGATGACTTTGTGGACGTGCTTCTCTCCCTGGATGGCCACGAGAAACTCGAAGAATACGACATGATCGCCGTCCTTTGGGTAACGTCTGTGCTTTTACTCATTATTCTTTGTTACACTGAAATGTGTAATTTGTTATTGCAATATTATGGAGGGCGCAAATGTAAAAAGCACTTGTGTTATTAGCCGTCTGATGTGGTTTGCACGGCAGGAGATGATCTTTCGGGGCACGGACACGACGGCGTTGCTGACGGAGTGGGCAATGGCAGAGTTGGTGCTCCACCCGGGGGTGCAAGTCAAGCTCCGCCATGAGATCGACACCGTCGTTGGACCCCGGTGCACGCCCACCGATGCCGACGTCGCGAGGATGACGTACCTCCAGGCCGTGGTCAAGGAGACCCTCCGCGCGCACCCGCCGGGGCCGCTGCTCTCCTGGGCCCGGCTCTCCACTGCTGACGTCCACCTCACCAACGGGATGGTGGTCCCCGCCGGAACCACCACCATGGTCAACATGTGGTCCATCGCCCATGACGCCGTGGTCTGGGCCAGCCCGGAGGTCTTTCGTCCGGAGCGGTTCGTTGATGCGGAGGGCGGCGCCAACGTGGACGTCCGTGGGGGGGACCTACGGCTCGCGCCCTTCGGCGCAGGGCGCCGCGTGTGTCCCGGCAAGAACCTCGGCCTCGCCACCGTGGGGCTGTGGGTGGCGCGGTTGGTCCATGCGTTCGAGTGGGGGCCAGCTGCCGGGGCCCCGGTCGACCTCGGCGAGGTGCTCAAACTGTCGCTGGAGATGAAGACTCCCCTCACGGTCAACGCCATTCCCAGGGAGAACGTCGTCGGTGTCTTTTAGATTCACTCACATCAAACAAGTAGCAGAATAGGTCGATCTGATGTCTGGTAATTGGCGTCAGGGGCTCCGGTTTTTGTCTATACGAACAGGTCTTGGGGGCCTCTCTATGGTTCTGTTGTAGATCTATATGTTTCCTCGTTTGGCTGGTCGTGTATGCGAAATCCCCTATATGGAGAGTAATGGGTGGTCGTAAAAATGTTTCTAATGTTAAAATTAATGAAGTGTTGAAATGTTGTGGTTACGTTTTGACTTCCTGAGAATTGCTTCTATACAACATGGAATGCAGTGAGAGCAATCTGCAGTATCGTGATGAGTGGGCATTATTGATAAGAACGTCATCTGAATCCAGAGGCGATGTAGCTGCCAGCAGCCATTGACGAGCATGTCATTTGGCTTCTCCAGAATGCGTTGGAAGATGGAATGCAGGCTCTCAACTCACAGGACCAGGAGTGAGTGAGAGAGAGACCCCATGGAAGTGTTTCTGTAGCTACAACGAAGTGTTGAAACGTTATGGTTATGTTTTCCCGAGAAATGCTTTACTACAACATGGAATGCGGTGAGAGCAATCTGCAGATATGTGATGGGTGGAAAGGCCATTGGTTAACATAAGTTTATCTGAATCCACAGGCGATATAGCTAGCAGCAGCCATTGCCATGCTAATTAGCGTGTCCGTGAGACGATGGAAGACGGAATTGGATCTCGACAAGAGAGAGTGAGAGACAGAGGGCGGGGAAGGACTAGGGCAACGCAAAAGTTGATAAGGAACGGCTGCGTTCCGGTGGACGCATTAACTTTGTCGTACACTGGTGGTATTCCCTCAGTTCGACGCCCGAGGCGAGCGCACCCATTAAGACCGAAAAGCAGAGGAAAGCAGCGCGTGGGCGGAGACCATTCGTCAGGACTGCGCCGTACCTGGCGACATGGCAACTCAAAACAGAGGAGAGAGATCCGTTGCAATCCTTGGCTCGAGAGGTCACGCAAAGCGTTCCGTAAGGGGTTGGCTGGATGCCATGCATGCTGCGTATGTACCACATACCCTACCCTAGAAATGGCAGAGCTTAGGAGAGGAAGAGAGGAGAGGACGTCGGTCGTCTCTTCAAGGTAGCTGCAGGCGTTGCGGTAGTGCGGCCTCGATTAACCACGTGATTTGGTCAATGATGTTGCTGCGGCACTTCAGCCAAAGTCACGTCAACTGCATCGCCCTCCCAGTGCCTTCAATACATACATGAAATAAAACGTTCCCCAGTGCAGAAAACAGTGATCACACACCTCTTCACACACGCAGTCATTCTTTTTCCTCTATGATATGTATACTATATTAAAAAGTATGCGTGAAATAAAGTTTAGGAGAGACGTTATTCTGTCGTGAAATTGGTTGATTTTATCTCCTTATTATACCTACTCCTATATGATCAGTCTTCCGGTAATCTCATACTTTCTCGCAAGAAGATGACATATTAGTGATCAATTAAATGGATGGGTAAACTATTATTGTTGATCCACCGAAACATAATTTGGAACGGCGCAGATATAACTTAGTAAAGGCAACTTATAAGGACACGCTTTAATTGTTTTGAATAATCATATGATAAATAATTTAATATTATATGATCGTTTGGTGCCATGATCGATATTATATGGACACTTGAACGTATATATTAAGAGACATATATTAGATTGATATTTATTATTATTATTATTATTATTATTATTATTATTATTATTATTATTATTATTATTACAAGGAACTACAAAAGCAAGGTTTGCGTGAATTGCTTTTCTTGAAGTAATTAGACTCTTTGTGGTCAATAAATGTCCAAATAACCATAAAGTTATTAGAAGGCCCGACATTATGATCGCTGACATAGCATTATGGAACTGTGAGCTAATCTTAATCCAATTGTAAATAAACATAATTGAAAATAATGTTGTGTTATGTAGCATATGTAAAAGAAAATTCTCGCTTTATTATGTTATATTAGATATACGTATATAGATACAAAACATGATAGCATTTTTTTTTTCTTCATGTTTTGTCAGTATGAAAGCATATTTGAACTTCCGTGAGAGACCTTTGATTCGTGAGTTGCATTGTCAATTTAGGGTGCGTTTGTGTGTGTGAAAAATACGAATTCTATGAAACCAAACATATATGATCTTCTCCTGTTCTTTCCCTGTGCAGTGGCTCTACGTGGAGGCACTGCGAGCCGCCGTTACCCATGCATGCAGAACATGCAACGTCGTCAAAGCTACACCCATGCAGCGGCAAACTGCCGACCAATTGAGTCAGTGAAGAGCGACCGAACTCATCGAAATGGCAGGGAAAGAGGCACTCTCGGACCTACGCGCATTAATCCATACATGTTCCTCCTTTCTATCTTCCCATCTTCTTTATTTCTTTGCCTCCATGATGGGATGAGACTGCAGGTCATGGTGGATACCACCTCTGTCTCTCGTTTGTCTTGTTCAAATTTAATGAGTCTGAGTGAAATTAATCGGGCTTAATATAGATTTGGTTGGAAAATGATAAAATTCAGAGGCTTAAGTTGTTGGATAAGTTAAATTGTATTTATGTGGCTCGCTTGATTGTGGTTAATTTGACTCAAAGACTTATTAAGTTAACATGCCTTCCATGGCACAATAATGTTCTTGGTTACGGTGGCACGTCCAGCACTCCTGAGGTCCTCCTCTTGTTCCTTCTCGAGGTAACACATTAATGAGAGCAATAAAACATGCTATATGTTGACCATCATACCAAGCCCAAAAGGTCTTTTTCGCGGACAGTAGTAGCCAAAACCTAACAAACAAATAGCATAGAGAGAGGATAGAGAGATGAATATACTGAAGGTATGATATGGACGGCCATGCGGCAACTCCTGGGTCGGCCTAGTCAAAGAGTCGACGACCGTTGACCGTTTATTGTTGACCGACAAACGCTGACAGTGACACTGGAGAAGTGGGTCCGAAGCGGGCACCACTGTTCGGCGCTTGTGGGACCCGGATGCATCGGAAAGCGCGAGCAGTGGCCATTCCCACCTTCCGCCTTCGGTTCCCATGGCGGTGGGTCATCCTCCTCCTCCTCCTCTTGCCACCAACACCCAGTTCTCGAGGCTGGGGGCCTGCCGCCGAAGGAGGGAGAGGAGGGCGGTGGAGGCGGCGAGCAATCACCGACGTGGTTCACGTGGGATCACATGCACCACACCCACCGATCCCCATCGCCGTCTCTGACGAACGCATTAAAGCATGTGCTCCACCTTGTCTTCCCCCTATATACGTAGCCACTGCACGAGACATGCTACGTCCCACGACACGTTCTTGCTCCGTGCATGAAGCCCGCGGACTGCACAAGCATTCGAATGCTGTGGGAAGTCCGCAAAGCTTGCACACAGTGACAAGACAACTTCGTAATCTCTTCCCTCATGCAACACAACACTGACGGTGTTCACAGGATAAGTAGAACAATATCTAGCAAGTCTTCTTCTTTATTGGGATATGGAAGGTGTTCTAGAAGAGATCTAAAGAGTAATTTGGCAGCTTTGTTTCTTATTGATGCTACCATGTGCTAGTAAATCTTTGACCATTTCTTCAGTATGATCCTCCAGATAAAGAATTATCTTGTCATCATTAAGAAGGTACCCAACAAATCACCGATTGATGAATGGTTGTTCCGGTGG
This sequence comes from Musa beccarii, assembly GCA_024322285.1. NCBI lineage: Eukaryota > Viridiplantae > Streptophyta > Magnoliopsida > Zingiberales > Musaceae > Musa > Musa beccarii. The sequence continues at coordinate 55,457,498 of CM044398.1, read as the reverse complement.
CATGTGCTCCTGAGTCCCTGCCACACTTGTATCATTACATCTTCACATATATATATGTCATACTGCCTCATGGCAGACAATGGAGAGCTTCTCCACACTAAACACAAGCCTTTGTTAATACCTCATGAGCCACTCAACATTTTCCTTGTACATTGTTGTGCACATATTTCCTTCTTTTTGCCTATTAAACTGATGGGTTAATCATCCCATTCTTTTCTGAAAACTGACATTAAATTTAGCTAGTACATATCGAAATATAATGAATCCAAGATTATAAGTTTCTTGATTTAGTAGATCAGGTGTAAAAGAGCACATTCAGAACAAGCAAATATATAGCTTAAGCAATTTAGTAGGAGTTAAACCAATGTATGGCATGACAGCTAATCTGCATTCAAACCTTTCTTTATACCACCCTTAGGATTATGCAACAAGGGATCAAAGAATTTACATGCATATATTATATCCTCATCAGCCATGGATTGCTGATCTAAATCTTCCAATCTCTCAGTCAACTTAATCTTCATCACTCCATGTAATGGAAGCCATGTGGGACAAGGATATAGAAAATATCATCCCTTTCATTTCTAGCATAGATCAAGCTGTTCAACTATATGTCTTCCTCTTTGGGGCTTTCTATATAGCTTTCTAGATGCATTTGTTATTGAGTGATAACCACTGATGCTTGCTTGTGCCTCCAACATAATTATCACTTCAAAGAATCTCCTCAAGAACTGGGAAGATGTTTGAACATGTACAAAGCTTTCACACACGATCAAAGGCATAGAATAGTCAATAGAGAACAATAAGCAACTACGTGCAGAAAAGAAATTGTTGGATTCTGGTCAGTACATGGTGAAATCATTGAGGACTCTTGGTCTACAGATTTCTTTGTCAAGATCTCTAGAGAAACAAAATATTTTATGTTCCTGGGATCTCTTGTAGGATATGCTTCATCAGCAGATCTCTCTGGTACTCCTAATGCAATTATCTACAGTGGATAGCAATGTGTTCTAGGTTCATCTGTATCAAAAGAATAGTATCATATAGGAGGGTCAACAGCTCACTATAATGATACATATGCTTTAGTTGGTTGGTAAGACCTGCATTGAGCATGAAGCATGAAGCATGAATTAAGATATCCTCTTCTGATATGCAATCATTTTAGACTAGGTTTGATGCAGACTTAAACAAAGGAAGATCACAAGATCACATTCATCGAACACAATCCGTACCTCATATTCCTAAGATTTTATCCAAAGATAATTAATTCTGATTAGCTAAGGAAAATGGTGCTCTAATAATGCATCCTGAGACCAAGCAGAAATTAATATTTTTTGCATTGGTCTTCGAGCAACGACACGTAGAAGAAATCACAGCGAGTTTAGCAGTTCACACGTACAAGCAACGCCATGCAGAAGAAATCACGTGCATGAGTTCGACTGACGTAAAGACGTAAGCAGTTCACTGTTTACCTACAATGCATTTAACTGAGATAAACATGAGTTGCATGGCATACATATGGATCGGACCAATCATCGTATTTCATACTTTAGGAATATTACAGTACTAAAGAGTTACACTGTTATTTTTAGATCTTATTAAGAAATAATGTAATAATGAATTTATACACTCGTTGATCGTCGGGCTTTGTAGTGACCTATAAGCATAATAAATCTTTTATCATACTTCTATGATATGGAAAACTTTAATTCTAGGATTGAAATCAAACAACACTAGATCTGTTTTTACGATGTATACCTTTTGATGCCATCCGTAGGGAAAGATCTTTGATCAGAATACCTTCCTTTAGATCCAATGCCTCTGTCAATCTGCAAGGAGAATTAAACTCATTCTCCTCTCTTTCTATCCTTTTACAGGACTACTTTAATTGATGACTCAAGGAGATTGAGAGGGAGATTGTAATATCTCAATCGATGTCTGTGAAACATTTTCTTTTATTCAACTCTTAGATGCATCTGTTTTGCTAATCTTTATGCAATTTTTAGATGCTTTTGTGTTGCTTCTATCACTTTAAGTCCCCTGAGGTCCTATCTATTTATAGACGAAAGCAGAGGGTCTAGGATAAGTTATTAGGAGAGTTCCTTCCATCAAGGGCATCCCCTAAGGTATCATACTAAAATATGGATTCTTTTCTATTGGCCGATACTGATATTAGAATCCACTTAATTATATCATATATTTTATCTGATTATAACGGGCCACATAATCTAACATTCTCCCACTTGACCCATTAATTGATAAGATATAAAATATATTCAAAATAAAAAAATAAACAAAATAAAATTTGTTTGAAAATAATTTTATCTAATTGGATCCTGAAAATTTTGAAAAGCATTTTATACATGGTCATGAATTTTAAAATAAGCCAATAAGTCCAATAAACACAATAATATTATATTAAGTCCAACCATCGTGAGTCATAGTGGTTGTATATTATTAATATTATACTCCCTTCTATATACTACAATATTGTTAGTCTTTCCTAATATAGTCCATAATGACCGCTGTAATTTGTCTTATCAAGACAATCCTGTTATCACATTCAACCATAATATGTACATACATAATTGTGAACCGGATAGCAGAAACAAATAACTTTAAGTACATAAGTAAAAATATCAATTACAGTGTCTACTCAAATATACATCACCATATCCTTTAAGGATTGCTCATAAACTCAATCATAAGAACATGTTCTTTCAAAAACACTTTAGGCTGTAAGTCCTAAGTAAATGGATCAGCAATCAATATAGTGAAACTCAAATAATTAATTGACATTAGATGTTTCTGGACTCGTCTTCTCTAACCATCAAATACTTTCTACCATAATGCATAGAAATACAATAGTACTTATCATTCTTAGAGAAGAAAACTACTGCAATATCACAAAATATCTTCAGCGACTTGACAGTTAAGTCTAACAACACCAAGTCCTAAGATAAAATTTCGCAGTTATAAAGTTTGATTAGTGGCCTCAAAGCATACCACAAAATCAATTTTTATTATTAATAATAATATAATAAATTATCCCTCTAATTGATATAGATATTAACCATAAGGTGGACTTCCTTTTATTGAGGTAATTTATAGAATCAGCATTTGAAAAACACCATCATTTCAAGTTGATATAATTTCATACATGTGAGCATATAATTCTTCGTCCCTTTCAGATATCTTATTATTTTTCTTTGTAGTCCTTTAATATATTTTTTTTCACTTCTGGATAACTCAAATATCTACCCAGTATTCTAACTACAAAAACTGATATATGTTCTGACATAAACTTAAGCATAGACTTTCAACTATGCATATATAAAGAATATTTTTTTTATTTGATTTTTTTAAGTCATTTTAAAGCACTCACTTTTGACTAAAATTTTACTTTTATGATTTGTTAAACAAAATTATATATTAAATCATCTCAAGACTCGGTTAATATATCCTTTCTGAGACAATATTAATAATCATTGAGATATATCCCTGAGTATCTCAATACTAATAATATAAGATGTCTTATTCATATCAACCGTCTTAAATTCTTAGTGATAATTTCTTGGTTTAGTATAATAAACCAAGTCACTATTGGTAACGTAAAATATTATCCACATATATGATCAATATAATAAATTTGCTCCCACTGATCTTCAGATATAAATACCGATTAACAGTATTTTTCTTAAATATGAAGAAATCAATGATATTAACAAACTTTATATATATATATCATTGTGTAGAAGCTTGTTTAAGATCATAAATAGATTCCTAAATTTGCAAGCCAAAATTATATATATATATATATATTTCATTTTCTCTATGAGTTATTCAGAATAACTTATAGAAAAATAGATCCTTAATCAAAAATTTATTTTCATATGATTATGATATAACTCAAACTCATAATGAGTCACTAATGTCATGGCGATTCTTAACGAGTTCCTTTAACAACTATATGTCTCGTTATAATTGATACATTTTTTATGAGTAAAATCTATAACCATATAAAAACTAAAATCTGACAATTATATTATTCGACATTGTCCTTTGAGTCATATTTATATAACAGACTCTTTTACAATTATTGGACAATTCGACGAATTCGACAAACACCATTCTGGTTATTGATTTTAATTTTTCTTATATTGTATCATATTACTTTTCAGAATCATTACCTTTCATGACCTGTGAAAATAATAAGGGATCTATTCTAATTCCTATATCAAAATATAATTCTTATAAATATATCATATAATAATCATAAATGACAAGATTCCTTTCCCATTGAAAAATTTCCAAATCTGTCAATTTTGATTATTCTACAAGACCATTATCAGCGATATCAATATAAAGTGGGAGTTTGGTAATATTATTTTGTTGTTCACTTTTATCAAATTATTTAAGAATCTGAGTAACAACAATCTCTCGAATAATAAAGGAGTATCAATATGTATCTCCTCTATATCAAAAATTAAATTTTGAGATTTTTACTCCCACTGATTTGCTATTTTATAGGAACCTTATATTACCACATTTAACTATCCTCGTACTATGATTAGAGCAATAAGATATTTATCCTTTTAAACTTTTCTGAATAAATAATAAAATATTTAGAAATAGTTATTAAATTTAATTTTCTTTTATATGAGTTAAAGATCCTTATCTCTATAGGATAATCTCAAATATGTAAATATCTTAAGTTAGGTTTCCTATCATTCCATAACTCAAAAGAAGTCATATAATTTACTTACTAGAAACCCCATTTAAGATATACATAATTGTCCTTAGACCTTCTTCTCACGTTGATTTGGGTATAAAAGAATAATACATTATGCTTCTAATCATATTTATAAGTGTACGATTATACCTTTTAGCAATTATGTTCTGCTACGACACATCTGGTAAATCATACTGAATACATATATCTTGATTTTCCAAGAATCTAGTAAAAGAACTAGAATGATAATTGGATCCATCATGAATACTATAAAATCCATCACCCTTATCAGATATGATGATTTTAACTTTTCTATCTAATTATCTCTCGACCTCATTTATGCACAATTTAAGAGTGTCAACGGCCTAAGATTTTATATGAATTAGATATATATAAAATCATATCTCAATAGGTTATCTATATGGTGATAAAATGTCTCTCTTTAATGAGACGAAAATATAGAGTGACTCGCAGATGTAAGTATAATCTCAAGGAGTTTATGAACTTATATTTTATTTTAATATTTAATTATAGGATTGTTATAAACTCAAGATTCATATTAATTCTGTATAGACCATTATACAGAATCCAAAGGTTAACTTTTATTGAATCATATTGAGTTCACAACTATCAAAGAGAAATAATATTCTGACAATTCTAGGTAAAGAATCCAAATTCTCAGAATTTTAAGAATATAGCACGAATCCTCAAGATTCATCAAATAAATTATCCTTAGGCATAGGCGATAAATACAAACTACTATCGCTTTCAATTTAAGATGATTCCCTATAATGATGAATATTTCAATCTCCTTTAGTTTTTTTTTCATTTTTTTAAAAATATTAAAATAAATCTCTATTATTGATAACATACAATGAAGCATCAAATTAATCCACCAAGTATTACAAAAATAATTTTTATAATATTTGATTTGAACCACATAAAAATTATATTTATAACTTTTCATTTCAAATCAAATCTTATAATTCTTCTTCATATAACTTTCATTGTTACACAAGTAACACTTTATTATGAACAATTTTTTTATGAGCTTATATAGTAATTATAAACTTAGATGACTTATGCTTCATCCTTATTTTATTGTTACCCACCCCTTGAGTAAAACTTAAAATATTCTAAGTCTTGAGCTTATAACTTTGTCAATTATATTGAGAAGGTAATCTTAAATTCCTCAAATACTATCATTTTTAGTCAGTTCTTTTATTGAGGTATCAACTAATGACTTATCAGAAAATTTAAGTTGATCCTTAAATATTCTCATGCGCTAGTTGTAAACTGTACTGAAGTCTAAGTATCATCAAATTGAGTTTTTCAGACTTTTCCTGATCAATCACCTTAATTATTTATTCCATAGAACTTTCAGTAAATAAGTCTGTATTCCCTTCAAATAATCTGATCAAGGTCTCACTCATTCAATATAACTTGTATATGCTCAAGTCATTTATTTCAGAAAATATATTTCAAAAAATATAAGAACATTTATAAAAATATAATGAATGAAGTACCACTGTAATAATATAACATTAATGCTTTGAGTTTTATAATTAATGTTGAACTATTGATATCATTAATATTTTACTTTCAATATTGACATATCTACTATTCATACATATAATCATTTATGGAGGACTGATACCATCCTTGTGGAATAGTATTAATACCTTTGGGTATAGAACACTAAACTGCAAGGATATCCAAAACAATATCATCCTACCCCATCACATAATTATTCAAAATAAATTCTCCTTTGCGATTATCTAAATCTTCTAATTATGTGTGCCATTGTGAATATTATTTTTCTTTAATGTCATTTAGAACCAATCCCAGAATATATTTTATAGATTATTAGTCTAGGTCACTTTGGTGGCTGCAAGACCAATACAAAAATATAAAATATAATCTAAAATGTCCTATGAATGATAAGACTTTAGACTTTATTGTAATTTATATCCTATAAGTTTATCATCCCTGGGCTACTTTGGCAAATTTACTTGGTCGATAAAACTTAGAAAAATAAATTACAAATAATATTTATCAAAATTTTTAATATCATTTAGGATCAATTCTATAATGTATTTTATAAATTATTAGTCTAGGTCACTTTGGTGGTTGCAAGGCCAATACAAAAATATAAAATACAATCTAAAATATCCTATAAATGATAAAACTTTTATTGTAATTCATATCCCATAAGCTTATCATCACAGGCCACTTTAGTAGCTCTTATCGGTCAGATAAAATTTAGGAAGATAAATTATAAATAATATTTACTAAATTTTGTTAATTAAGTTTATGCTAAATAATTCAATAATAGAACAACAACCATAATGATTATTGAATATTAATGAGTATAAAGAAAATTCATATGACAACTATATTCATGTTAACACATAAATCATGGAAAGCCTTTATGTGAAAATTAACTATCATTTCATAATTTCAAATATATACATATGAATAATCAAATAAATATCCAAGAATAATAATTGGATTTTATTTACAACAATCAATAATTCATATACATTGATCAGCATAAAGAAAAACTCATATGATAATTATAATTATGATAACACATAGATCATGAAAAGTCTTTATGTGAAAGATAATTATGATTTCACAATTTCAAATATATACATGTAAGTAACCATAGAAATATCTAAAAACAATAATTGGATTTTAATTTACCATATGTAATCAATAAATTGTATGAGAAAAATTATAAAAGGAATAATAATTTATATTTTTTATATATAAAATATTAAATTAAACTAATTAATTTTATTTAATTTGGGCAAGCCCAGAATCAGACTTGATATTAGCCCAATTAAATAAGTCGATCAAAATAAAAAATTGATCAAAATTTAATCCTTTCTAAATTGGATCAAAATTAAATTTAATTCTTTTAAGGGTAAAACTATAAATATGATGACAAGACATAAATCAGAATTATCATATTTGTAAATGACAGAACTGTCAAAATATTAGAACTATAAAATACTTAATGGAAAAACTATAATTTTGCTTAATGGCAAAACTATAATTTCTACTTAATGATAAAACTGTAATTTTTTTTACTTAATGGCAAAACTATAATTTTTTGCTTAATGGAAAAACTAAAATATTTATATTTTAAAAACCATAATGGTAAAATTATAATTTTTGCATAATGGCAAAACTATAATTTTGCCGAAAGTTCTTGTGCAACTACCGTCGCCTCCTACGCGGCTTGCCCTTCGTTGCCCCTCTTGGTTGTCGCCGATGTGGTCGCTTTGTGCAGCGTGGCGATTGCTTAAAGCGGTGCCCACGCTGCGTCTTGTGATTTATGCCGCCGAATAACCATCTGCGCGTCTTGCGGTTGTATCGCGCCTCGCCACCGCGAGTGCCGCCTCGGTGCGGCTGTGCCCGTACGCGACTGCTGTCGGCACGGCCAACGCTTGCGAACGGTTACCGCCCATGCGATCGTCGCTTACGCGCGGCCTCCTCCCGTGTTAGGCTGCCGCCAGTGTGGCTATGCCCGCGAGAGGTCGCTGCCTGCGCAACTGTTGCTTACGGGTGGCTGCGGACCGTGCAGCCCTTTTGCAACATCAACTGGCGTGTGGCTTCTGCTCTCGTACGATCGATCTGCAGCCCTATGACTGTTGCGGTGCGATCACCGATGGCCCTTATGGCAATACGCAACGAGGTCGACAGCGGTGCTGCACAGCAACCGTCGCTATTTCCTTAATATCGCCGACAAGCAGATGATAAACCAAAATGGATAAGAATACATATTTGACATTGACAGAATTCGGATCATCCAAACATCGTAAATTTGAAAAATAACAGATCTATAGTTTTAATTTCAAGAACCTAGGCTTTGATACCAATTGTAAGCATAAAAAATCTTTTATCATGCTTCTATGATGTGGAAAACTTTAATTATAGGATCGAAATCAAACAACAATAGATCTGTTTTTACGATATGTACCTTTTGATGCCATCCATAAAGAAAAGGGAAAGATCTTTAATCTGAATATCTTTCTTTAGATCCAACGCCTCTACCAATCTGAAAGGAGAACTAGACTCCTCTCTTCCTATCATTTCACAGGACCACTTTAATTGAAGGCTTAGGGAAATTGAGAGGGAGACTATAATCTCTCATTCGATATCTGTGAAATGTTTTCTTTTATACAACTCTTAGATGTTATTTTCTATATTATTCTTTCATAAGACTAAATCATGCTATATCTTGAATGTCATACTCAACCTTGAATTGTGGGGCCAATGGTACATAAAAATTAATATTTATTTTTCATGACAAAGTAACGTACAAATGTGAAATTAATGATAAATATGATGTATATATAAACCATAAAAATGTTATGACACTTGAAATTGGTAGTGAAACTACCATATGCGATATTAATTTTCTAGAATTGTGGAAGCTTCAATTAATGTTATTGATCATTTTTATGCTATTTAATATCTTCTATAATTTTTATGAAAAATGCTAATGATTAAATTGTATATGAAATATCATGAGTAAGTTATTAATTCTTTCATATTAAATGTGGTTTGCATATATAAATTTGTTTATACTGTTATTGTCATGCTTATAGTTGATATTTAACTATATGTGATTTATATCATGCTTGAAAAAAATTACATGGTTCTTCTCATCACAGATACCAATACAAAACATAGTTAATTTGTCATAATAGCCTTAATAAATGCATAAGAATAAAAGCACTATTGCCCTAATCCTGGGGGATAGGTTGGCTAAGAAGTAAATGGTGTTTAATTTCAATCATTATCCCGATGATGAATGTTTATTGCGCTAATGTAGAGATATAGGAAGAGTTTTAACTCTAAAAGAGACTGGAAATAATATTTTCTTTGAATTGTGACTCTATACATATCATTGATAGCAACTTTTCTATATAAGAAAATTCATAGATGGTCACGGCTAGAGATCTGAGCAATCCTTCGAATCTATTGTAAATAATAAAATATGATAATTGATTTATAAAATTATTTTCTATACTGTGTGATTTAGTTTAAGTCTGGATCAAACAAATGTAGTTCAAAATCTAGTTAAATTTATTTTCTTCATATGAATACCTATTTCATTAGATTAGATTAAGTCTATGAAAAGATACAGCATTGACCGCACAGTATATGCACCAACAGTTTTACTTTATTTTTATTTTAGTTTTTTTTTTACTTTTATTTTTATTTTGTTTGTCACATGTCACTTATTTGCTTAATTGTTATAAATATTTATTTGCTGGAAGAAAAGTTTTTATTTGCTTGAAGAAAAGTTTAAGTTTTTTTAGGATTATTGGAACCTAAAGTACAAAAACAAGGACTCAAATTTTCTTTAGTCCCACATTGCACATTATTTGGAACTTTCTCACTCTACTCTCACCTATATATTCACTCACTGAGATCGATATTTTTTGGGATAGAGGAGAATGTTACTATCTCTTTGCCTCTTAAATTTAAAATTTTATTTATGGTTGATGAATCGATCATCTTCAATGTCTCATGTTCATGGCATAGCCTATAACGTGCTTTTGGGTTTTATTCATATAAAGATATGCTTAAGCAGAGCAGTAAATATTCAAAGTTTGCCATATAGTTAATGAGAATTGTAAGGAAGTCGTTGATGTAAAGAGGCATGTTCATTCATTCGTTATTGTTAGTGCAAACAACTTTATGCCATGGCCTCGGGGCCATCGTGGGCTGGGTTCGGTCTGAATACGCAAGGGTCGCCATGGTCGATCTCCGAAAGCGAGGAAGCCGACGTGCCTGGTCGGTGGTGATCATCCGTTGGGTAGGGATCGGTTCCTTCTCCTAGTGACCAGCTCGCAAGACATGTCCTTCGGGTCTGCACATGCAGTCGGTCGGGGTTTCCGTCCCGACCCCTCCGATGCTTAAGTCGCATTGGGATTGGGAGAGTTAAGTGTCTCGTAGAGAGAGAGAGAGCCCTTAGTGCCCGGTGTCTCAAGGTCGGTGCCGCTCCTTTCGCGATGGGAGCTTGGCGTGCGCCATGCAAACGATGGGAGCTTATGCCGCCATGCAGATGGAGCTTGGCTGCTGCCATGCAGCGATGGGAGCTTACTAAGAGAGTCTTCTTCTTCTCCTCCTCCTCGTTTTCCTTCTCCTCCTTCTTCTCCTTCTCCTTCTCCTTCTCCTTCTCCTTCTCCTCATGAGTGCTTTGGTTGATTCCTCTCCTTTCCTCCTTCGAACACGAGAGGTTTTATAGGAAGGTTATCAGTTGGTGATGTGCCCCTCCGCAGGTCATACACCGATAATGTTTGAACCTGGTGGACCTATGGGCGACTCGGTTTTCCCCGAGATGGGGACGTGCCTTGGTCGGCGTCCCGGCTGTCATGTCCCTGTTTATTACCCTCATCATACTCCCTCCTGAAGGAAGTCATGCATCGGCTCTTGTTGGGGAGGATCCGAGGCGTGGCTTTTGTCTCTCGCGGTTGCCGGTGGGCTTCGATCGTGTGGGAATGCTACCCACTGCTCACGGCGAACGCCCGTCGATTTGTCATCGTGTGGGCGTGGTCGAGTGTTTGACTCTGGGGCCGATTCGAGAGGAGACGCTTTGTGAGGCTACGGCGAGATGGCCCAAATGGGCGTATTGCATAGAGGCGGGTGAACCGCGCTAAAAGGCCAGGTTGCGGTCGATGCAGCTCAGCGAGCGCGCACCGCTGAGGCGCAATGCGCTGCGCGGCCAAGTAAGGCTCAGCGGTGTATCGCGCTAAGCGGCGTTGCCGCATTAAGTACAAAGGGCAGGCTGCGCCGAGGCAGCTCGGTCGACGCCAGTATCAGAGGCGCAGCGGCGAGGTGTACGCAGCGGCAATCCGCAACCAAGGTATCGCTCAAGCGGGCGTATCGCGTGATGGCGCTCTGTGGTTCAGCTTTCTAGCGAGGTGAGGCTTGGGCTTGCTGGCGAGGCGAGGCTCGGGCTTTCTCGGCCGAGGCTCGGGCTGTCACCGAGGCGAGGCTTGGACTTCTTTGGCGGCTCGAGGCTGGAGGCGATGGCTCGGGCTTTCTGGCCGAGCGGCGAGGCTCGGGCTTACTGGCCGAGGCGAGGCTCGGACTTTCTGGCCGAGGCAAGGCTCGGGCTTTCTGGCCGAGGCGAGGCTCGGGCTTACCTGGCCGAGGCGAGGTTCGGACTTTCTGGCGAGGTGAGGCTCGGGCTTACATGGCGCGGGCTTACTGGCCGGGCGAGGTTGGACTTTCTCGATCGAGGCGAGGCGAGGCTCGGGCTTACCTGGCCGAGGCGAGGTTCGGACTTTCTTGGCCGAGGCGAGGCTTGGGCTTTGCTTGCCGAGGCGAGGCTCGGGCTTTCTAGCCGAGGTGAGGCTCTGTCTTGTTGGCCGAGGCGAGGCTCGGGCTTAGTCAAGCGAGGCTCGGGCTTGCTTTGGCGAGGCAAGGCTCGGACTTTCTTGGCCGAGGTGAGGCTCGAGCTTTCTTTTGCCGAGTGGCTTCATTTGAAGGAGGCCAACCGATGCTTCCTGGTGCTGATCTCTCCTCCGTGTCAAGCGAGCCGGTGCATACATTTGCGTAGGTCAGTCGACAAGCACCTTCTTTCTCGGGAAGTGGGGGTAGAGGAACTCCTCCCGAATGCTTTTCAGTGATGCTGCGCATTGACCTTTGCACCCATAGCCTCACCTTGCCATGGCAATCTCTTGAAAGGATGGAGAAGAGGCGACCAATTCTTGCTTTTGGTCACATCGCACGGCCCAGGCATCACGGGCTTTGTCTCCATTAAGATGAGCTAAGGCTCGACATCTGGTCCGGCGAGGAAGCTAGGGTGTGGAGGAGGAAGTGCAGCTCCTGCATGCTTTTGTCGCCGAAGGCATGCAGGTTTGCATGCTAGAGCGATTTGATTAGCGCCCCCATGAACCGCTCTCCCTCCAAGTGTCTTCCAAGAGCTGCATCTTTGTCAGCGCCATGGCCATTTGTGCTTTGCCCTTCACGTTGACTTGTCGGAATAAGGTGGGAAGAGGCCAAACATGTCTAGCCTGCACCATCTGCGATGAAAGGCTCACATGTAGGGCTTCTTCAAGAGACCAAGGGGGATGCAATCTTGAGGCTCGGAGCTTCGTTCTGGATAGATCCAAAGCACATACAAGGTCGAGGTTCGAGGCTCGGAAACTTTCATGATGCACCGCACAAGACACCCCGCAAAGAATGGCTTTTGCATGAGGCGAGCTTCTCGAATGGCTTACACTTTGGGTGGCCGGCGAGGGTGGCAGGCAACTAGTTGAGGCTTTGGCAGGTTGCCGTCCTGAGGCCCAGAGGCTGGGCTTGAACACATTTAGCGAGGCGAGGCTTGCGGCGGGCTTTGGTCCGAGGTGAGGCTCAACTTTCTTTGTGGCCGAGCGAGGCTCGGCTTTGCTTCTGGGCGAGGCTCGGGCTTTCTTAGAGGCAAGGCGACTTTCTTGGCCGAGGTGAGGCTCGAGCTTTTCTTGAAGTAATTAGACTCTTTGTGGTCAATAAATGTCCAAATAACCATAAAGTTATTAGAAGGCCCGACATTATGATCGCTTAGCATTATGGAACTGTGAGGCTAATCTTAATCCAATTGTAAATAAACATAATTGAAAATAATGTTGTGTTATGTAGCATATGTAAAAGAAAATTCTCGCTTTATTATGTTATATTAGATATACGTATATAGATACAAAACATGATAGCATTTTTTTTTTCTTCATGTTTTGTCAGTATGAAAGCATATTTGAACTTCCGTGAGAGACCTTTGATTCGTGAGTTGCATTGTCAATTTAGGGTGCGTTTGTGTGTGTGAAAAATACGAATTCTATGAAACCAAACATATATGATCTTCTCCTGTTCTTTCCCTGTGCAGTGGCTCTACGTGGAGGCACTGCGAGCTCTTACCCATGCATGCAGAACATGCAACGTCGTCAAAGCTACACCCATGCAGCGGCAAACTGCCGACCAATTGAGTCAGTGAAGAGCGACCGAACTCATCGAAATGGCAGGGAAAGAGGCACTCTCGGACCTACGCGCATTAATCCATACATGTTCCTCCTTTCTATCTTCCCATCTTCTTTATTTCTTTGCCTCCATGATGGGATGAGACTGCAGGTCATGGTGGATACCACCTCTGTCTCTCGTTTGTCTTGTTCAAATTTAATGAGTCTGAGTGAAATTAATCGGGCTTAATATAGATTTGGTTGGAAAATGATAAAATTCAGAGGCTTAGTTGTTGATAAGTTAAATTGTATTTATGTGGCTCGCTTGATTGTGGTTAATTTGACTCAAAGACTTATTAAGTTAACATGCCTTCCATGGCACAATTGTTCTTGGTTACGGTGGCACGTCAGCACTCCTGAGGTCCTCCTCTTGTTCCTTCTCGAGGTAACACATTAATGAGAGCAATAAAACATGCTATATGTTGACCATCATACCAAGCCCAAAAGGTCTTTTTCGCGGACAGTAGTAGCCAAAACCTAACAAACAAATAGCATAGAGAGAGGATAGAGAGATGAATATACTGAAGGTATGATATGGACGGCCATGCGGCAACTCCTGGGTCGGCCTAGTCAAAGAGTCGACGACCGTTGACCGTTTATTGTTGACCGACAAACGCTGACAGTGACACTGGAGAAGTGGGTCCGAAGCGGGCACCACTGTTCGGCGCTTGTGGGACCCGGATGCATCGGAAAGCGCGAGCAGTGGCCATTCCCACCTTCCGCCTCGGTTCCCATGGCGGTGGGTCATCCTCCTCCTCCTCCTCTTGCCACCAACACCCAGTTCTCGAGGCTGGGGCCTGCCGCCGAAGGAGGAGAGGAGGGCGGTGGAGGCGGCGAGCAATCACCGACGTGGTTCACGTGGGATCACATGCACCACACCCACCGATCCCCATCGCCGTCTCTGACGAACGCATTAAAGCATGTGCTCCACCTTGTCGTAGCCACTGCACGAGACATGCTACGTCCCACGACACGTTCTTGCTCCGTGCATGAAGCCCGCGGACTGCACAAGCATTCGAATGCTGTGGGAAGTCCGCAAAGCTTGCACACAGTGACAAGACAACTTCGTAATCTCTTCCCTCATGCAACACAACACTGACGGTGTTCACAGGATAAGTAGAACAATATCTAGCAAGTCTTCTTCTTTATTGGGATATGGAAGGTGTTCTAGAAGAGATCTAAAGAGTAATTTGGCAGCTTTGTTTCTTATTGATGCTACCATGTGCTAGTAAATCTTTGACCATTTCTTCAGTATGATCCTCCAGATAAAGAATTATCTTGTCATCATTAAGAAGGTACCCAACAAATCACCGATTGATGAATGGTTGTTCCGGTGGCATGTGCTCCTGAGTCCCTGCCACACTTGTATCATTACATCTTCACATATATATATGTCATACTGCCTCATGGCAGACAATGGAGAGCTTCTCCACACTAAACACAAGCCTTTGTTAATACCTCATGAGCCACTCAACATTTTCCTTGTACATTGTTGTGCACATATTTCCTTCTTTTTGCCTATTAAACTGATGGGTTAATCATCCCATTCTTTTCTGAAAACTGACATTAAATTTAGCTAGTACATATCGAAATATAATGAATCCAAGATTATAAGTTTCTTGATTTAGTAGATCAGGTGTAAAGAGCACATTCAGAACAAGCAAATATATAGCTTAAGCAATTTAGTAGGAGTTAAACCAATGTATGGCATGACAGCTAATCTGCATTCAAACCTTTCTTTATACCACCCTTAGGATTATGCAACAAGGGATCAAAGAATTTACATGCATATATTATATCCTCATCAGCCATGGATTGCTGATCTAAATCTTCCAATCTCTCAGTCAACTTAATCTTCATCACTCCATGTAATGGAAGCCATGTGGGACAAGGATATAGAAAATATCATCCCTTTCATTTCTAGCATAGATCAAGCTGTTCAACTATATGTCTTCCTCTTTGGGGCTTTCTATATAGCTTTCTAGATGCATTTGTTATTGAGTGATAACCACTGATGCTTGCTTGTGCCTCCAACATAATTATCACTTCAAAGAATCTCCTCAAGAACTGGGAAGATGTTTGAACATGTACAAAGCTTTCACACACGATCAAAGGCATAGAATAGTCAATAGAGAACAATAAGCAACTACGTGCAGAAAAGAAATTGTTGGATTCTGGTCAGTACATGGTGAAATCATTGAGGACTCTTGGTCTACAGATTTCTTTGTCAAGATCTCTAGAGAAACAAAATATTTTATGTTCCTGGGATCTCTTGTAGGATATGCTTCATCAGCAGATCTCTCTGGTACTCCTAATGCAATTATCTACAGTGGATAGCAATGTGTTCTAGGTTCATCTGTATCAAAAGAATAGTATCATATAGGAGGGTCAACAGCTCACTATAATGATACATATGCTTTAGTTGGTTGGTAAGACCTGCATTGAGCATGAAGCATGAAGCATGAATTAAGATATCCTCTTCTGATATGCAATCATTTTAGACTAGGTTTGATGCAGACTTAAACAAAGGAAGATCACAAGATCACATTCATCGAACACAATCCGTACCTCATATTCCTAAGATTTTATCCAAAGATAATTAATTCTGATTAGCTAAGGAAAATGGTGCTCTAATAATGCATCCTGAGACCAAGCAGAAATTAATATTTTTTGCATTGGTCTTCGAGCAACGACACGTAGAAGAAATCACAGCGAGTTTAGCAGTTCACACGTACAAGCAACGCCATGCAGAAGAAATCACGTGCATGAGTTCGACTGACGTAAAGACGTAAGCAGTTCACTGTTTACCTACAATGCATTTAACTGAGATAAACATGAGTTGCATGGCATACATATGGATCGGACCAATCATCGTATTTCATACTTTAGGAATATTACAGTACTAAAGAGTTACACTGTTATTTTTAGATCTTATTAAGAAATAATGTAATAATGAATTTATACACTCGTTGATCGTCGGGCTTTGTAGTGACCTATAAGCATAATAAATCTTTTATCATACTTGGAAAACTTTAATTCTAGGATTGAAATCAAACAACACTAGATCTGTTTTTACGATGTATACCTTTTGATGCCATCCGTAGGGAAAGATCTTTGATCAGAATACCTTCCTTTAGATCCAATGCCTCTGTCAACTGCAAGGAGAATTAAACTCATTTCCTCTCTTTCTATCCTTTTACAGACTACTTTAATTGATGACTCAAGGAGATTGAGAGGAGATTGTAATATCTCAATCGATGTCACATGAAACATTTTCTTTTATTCAACTCTTAGATGCATCTGCTTTGCTAATCTTTATGCAATTTTTAGATGCTTCTGTGTTGCTTCTATCACTTTAAGTCCCCTGAGGTCCTATCTATTTATAGACGAAAGCAGAGGGTCTAGGATAAGTTATTAGGAGAGTTCCTTCCATCAAGGGCATCCCCTAAGGTATCATACTAAAATATGGATTCTTTTCTATTGGCCGATACTGATATTAGAATCCACTTAATTATATCATATATTTTATCTGATTATAACGGGCCACATAATCTAACATTCTCCCACTTGACCCATTAATTGATAAGATATAAAATATATTCAAAATAAAAAAATAAACAAAATAAAATTTGTTTGAAAATAATTTTATCTAATTGGATCCTGAAAATTTTGAAAAGCATTTTATACATGGTCATGAATTTTAAAATAAGCCAATAAGTCCAATAAACACAATAATATTATATTAAGTCCAACCATCGTGAGTCATAGTGGTTGTATATTATTAATATTATACTCCCTTCTATATACTACAATATTGTTAGTCTTTCCTAATATAGTCCATAATGACCATTGTGTAATTTGTCTTATCAAGACAATCCTTTATCACATTCAACCATAATATGTACATACATAATTGTGAACCTGGATAGCGAAAACAAATAACTTTAAGTACATAAGTAAAAATATCAATTACATGTCTACTCAAATATACATCACCATATCCTTTAAGGATTGCTCATAAACTCAATCATAAGAACATGTTCTTTCAAAACACTTTAGGTCATGTAAGTCCTAAGTAAATGGATCAGCAATCAATATAGTGAAACTCAAATAATTAATTGACATTAGATGTTTCGGACTCGTCTTCTCTAACCATCAAATACTTTCTACCATAATGCATAGAAATACAATAGTACTTATCATTCTTAGAGAAGAAAACTACTTGCATATCACAAAATATCTTCAATGACTTGACAATTTAAGTCTAACAACACCAAGTCCTAAGATAAAATTTCGCAGTTATAAAGTTTGATTAGTGGCCTCAAAGCATACCACAAAATCAATTTTTATTATTAATAATAATATAATAAATTATCCCTCTAATTGATATAGATATTAACCATAAGGTGGACTTCCTTTTATTGAGGTAATTTATAGAATCGATTTGAAAAACACCATCATTTCAAGTTGATATAATTTCATACATGTGAGCATATAATTCTTCGTCCCTTTCAGATATCTTATTATTTTTCTTTGTAGTCCTTTAATATATTTTTTTTCACTTCTGGATAACTCAAATATCTACCCAAAGATTCTAACTACAAAACCGATATATGTTCGACATAAACTTAAGCATAGACTTTCAACTATGCATATATAAAGAATATTTTTTTATTTGATTTTTTAAGTCATTTTAAAGCACTCACTTTTGACTAAAATTTTACTTTTATGATTTGTTAAACAAAATTATATATTAAATCATCTCAAGACTCGGTTAATATATCCTTTACGAGACAATATTAATAATCATTGAGATATATCCTGAGTATCTCAATACTAATAATATAAGATGTCTTATTCATATCAACCGCCTTAAATTCTTAGTGATAATTTCTTGGTTTAGTATAATAAACCAAGTCACTATTGGTAACGCAAAAATATTATCCACATATATGATCAATATAATAAATTTGCTCCCAATGATCTTCGATATAAATACCGATTAATGAGTTTTTCTTAAATATGAAGAAATCAATGATATTAACAAACTTTATATATATATATCATTGTGTAGAAGCTTGTTTAAGATCATAAATAGATTCCTAAATTTGCAAGCCAAAATTATATATATATATATATATATTTCATTTTCTCTATGAGTTATTCAGAATAACTTATAGAAAACTAGATCCTTAATCAAAAATTTATTTTCATATGATTATGATATAACTCAAACTCATAATGAGTCACTAATGTCATGGCGATTCTTAACGAGTTCCTTTAACAACTATATGTCTCGTTATAATTGATACATTTTTTATGAGTAAAATCTATAACCATATAAAAACTAAAATCTGACAATTATATTATTCGACATTGTCCTTTGAGTCATATTTATATAAGTACTCTTTTACAATTATTGGACAATTCGATTTAATTCGACAAACACCATTCCGTTATTGATTTTAATTTTCTTATATTGTATCATATTACTTTTCGTAATCATTACCTTTCATGACTGTGAAAATAATAAGGATCTATTCTAATTCCTATATCAAAATATAATTCTTATAAATATATCATATAATAATCATAAATGACAAGATTCCTTTCCCATTGAAAAATTTCCAAATCTGTCAATTTTGATTATTCTACAAGACCATTATCAGCGATATCAATATAAAGTGGGAGTTTGGTAATATTATTTTGTTGTTCACTTTTATCAAATTATTTAAGAATCTGAGTAACAACAATTTCTCGAATAATAAAGGAGTATCAATATGTATCTCCTCTATATCAAAAATTAAATTTTGAGATTTTTACTCCCACTGATTCGCTATTTTATAGGAACCTTATATTACCACATTTAACTATCCTCGTACTATGATTAGAGCAATAAGATATTTATCCTTTTAAACTTTTCTGAATAAATAATAAAATATTTAGAAATAGTTATTAAATTTAATTTTCTTTTATATGAGTTAAAGATCCTTATCTCTATAGGATAATCTCAAATATGTAAATATCTTAAGTTAGGTTTCCTATCATTCCATAACTCAAAAGAAGTCATATAATTTACTTACTAGAAACCCCATTTAAGATATACATAATTGTCCTTAGACCTTCTTCTCACGTTGATTTGGGTATAAAAGAATAATACATTATGCTTCTAATCATATTTATAAGTGTAATGCGATTATACCTTTTAGCAATTATGTTGCTTTTACACATCCTGTAAATCATACTTGAATACATATATCTTGATTTTCCAAGAATCTAGTAAAAGAACTAGAATGATAATTGGATCCATCATGAATACTATAAAATCCATCACCCTTATCAGATATGATGATTTTAACTTTTCTATCTAATTATCTCTCGACCTCATTTATGCACAATTTAAGAGTGTCAACGGCCTAAGATTTTATATGAATTAGATATATATAAAATCATATCTCAATAGGTTATCTATATGGTGATAAAATGTCTCTCTTTAATGAGACGAAAATATAGAGTGACTCATGAGATGTAAGTATAATCTCAAGGAGTTTATGAACTTATATTTTATTTTAATATTTAATTATAGGATTGTTATAAACTCAAGATTCATATTAATTCTGTATAGACCATTATACAGAATCCAAAGGTTAACTTTTATTGAATCATATTGAGTTCACAACTATCAAAGAGAAATAATATTCTGACAATTCTAGGTAAAGAATCCAAATTCTCGAATTTTAAGAATATAGCACTAATCCTCAAGATTCATCAAATAAATTATCCTTAGGCATAGCGATAAATACAAACTACTATCGCTTTCAATTTAAGATGATTCCCTATAATGATGAATATTTCAATCTCCTTTAGTTTTTTTTTCATTTTTTTAAAAATATTAAAATAAATCTCTATTATTGATAACATACAATGAAGCATCAAATTAATCCACCAAGTATTACAAAATAATTTTTATAATATTTGATTTGAACCACATAAAAATTATATTTATAACTTTTCATTTCAAATCAAATCTTATAATTCTTCTTCATATAACTTTCATTGTTACACAAGTAACACTTTATTATGAACAATTTTTTATGAGCTTATATAGTAATTATAAACTTAGATGACTTATGCTTCATCCTTATTTTATTGTTACCCACCCCTTGAGTAAAACTTAAAATATTCTAAGTCTTGAGCTTATAACTTTGTCAATTATATTGAGAAGGTAATCTTAAATTCCTCAAATACTATCATTTTTAGTCATTCTTTTATTGAGGTATCAACTAATGACTTATCGTAAAATTTAAGTTGATCCTTAAATATTCTCATCGCTAGTTGTAAAATCATGAAGTCTAAGTATCATCAAATTGAGTTTTTCAGACTTTTCCTGATCAATCACCTTAATTATTTATTCCATAGAACTTTCAAGAATAAGTCTCCAGTATTCCTTCAAATAATCTGATCAAGGTCTCACTCATTCAATATAACTTGTATATGCTCAAGTCATTTATTTAAAAATATATTTCAAAAATATAAGAACATTTATAAAAATATAATGAATGAAGTACCACTGTAATAATATAACATTAATGCTTTGAGTTTTATAATTAATGTTGAACTATTGATATCATTAATATTTTACTTTCAATATTGACATATCTACTATTCATACATATAATCATTTATGGAGGATCTCGATACCATCCTTGTGGAATAGTATTAATACCTTTGGGTATAGAACACTAAACTGCAAGGATATCCAAAACAATATCATCCTACCCCATCACATAATTATTCAAAATAAATTCTCCTTTGCGATTATCTAAATCTTCTAATTATGTGTGCCATTGTGAATATTATTTTTCTTTAATGTCATTTAGAACCAATCCCAGAATATATTTTATAGATTATTAGTCTAGGTCACTTTGGTGGCTGCAAGACCAATACAAAAATATAAAATATAATCTAAAATGTCCTATGAATGATAAGACTTTAGACTTTATTGTAATTTATATCCTATAAGTTTATCATCCCGGGCTACTTTGGCAGCTACTGGTCAGATAAAACTTAGAAAAATAAATTACAAATAATATTTATCAAAATTTTTTAATATCATTTAGGATCAATTCTATAATGTATTTTATAAATTATTAGTCTAGGTCACTTTGGTGGTTGCAAGGCCAATACAAAAATATAAAATACAATCTAAAATATCCTATAAATGATAAAACTTTTATTGTAATTCATATCCCATAAGCTTATCATCACAGGCCACTTTAGTAGCTACTGGTCAGATAAAATTTAGGAAGATAAATTATAAATAATATTTACTAAATTTTGTTAATTAAGTTTATGCTAAATAATTCAATAATAGAACAACAACCATAATGATTATTGAATATTAATGAGTATAAAGAAAATTCATATGACAACTATATTCATGTTAACACATAAATCATGGAAAGCCTTTATGTGAAAATTAACTATCATTTCACAATTTCAAATATATACATATGAATAATCAAATAAATATCCAAGAATAATAATTGGATTTTATTTACAACAATCAATAATTCATATACATTGATCAGCATAAAGAAAAACTCATATGATAATTATAATTATGATAACACATAGATCATGAAAAGTCTTTATGTGAAAGATAATTATGATTTCACAATTTCAAATATATACATGTAAGTAACCATAGAAATATCTAAAAACAATAATTGGATTTTAATTTACCATATGTAATCAATAAATTGTATGAGAAAATTATAAAAGGAATAATAATTTATATTTTTTATATATAAAATATTAAATTAAACTAATTAATTTTATTTAATTTGGGCAAGCCTAATCGACTTGATATTAGCCCAATTAAATAAGTCGATCAAAATAAAAATTGATCAAAATTTAATCCTTTCTAAATTGGATCAAAATTAAATTTAATTCTTTTAAGGTAAAACTATAAATATGATGACAAGACATAAATCAGAATTATCATATTTGTAAATGACAGAATTGTCAAAATATTAGAACTATAAAATACTTAATGGAAAAACTATAATTTTGCTTAATGGCAAAACTATAATTTCTACTTAATGATAAAACTGTAATTTTTTTTACTTAATGGTAAAACTATAATTTTTTGCTTAATGGTAAAACTGAAATATTCATATTTTAAAACCTAATGGCAAAACTATAATTTTTGTATAATGGCAAAACTGTAATTTTGCCGAAAGTTCTTGTGCAACTACTGCCGCCTCCTCGGCCGCTCGCTTGCCCCTGCGCGGTTGTCGCCGATGTGGTCGCCTTTGTGCAGGCACGCGTGGCGGTTAAAAAGCGGTGCCGCTTGCAGACGCTCTTGCGCGCCGCCGAATGGCTATCTCAGCGTCTTGCGCCAGTCGCGGCCTCTGCCACCGCGAGTGCCGCCTCGGTGCGGTTGGCTGTGCGTCTGCGGCTTCTTGTCGGCACGCGCCAACGCTATAACGACACCGCCCATGCGATCGCGCGCTACGCGCGGCCTCCTCCGTGTTAGGCCGCCGCCATGGGGCTATGCTCGAGAGTGCCGCTGCAATCGTTGCTTACGGTGGTCGCGACCGTGCGCCTTTTTGCAACATCAATCAAGCGGCGTGTGGCTTCGCTCTCGTGCGATCGATCTGCAGCCCTATGGTATGATCATGCGGTCGATCACCGATGGCCCTTATGGCAATACGCAACGAGGTCGATAATGGTCTTTGCGCACAAAGAACCGCGCTATTTCCTTAATATCGCCGACAAGCGGATGATAAACCAAAATGGATAAGAATACATATTTGACATTGACAGTCGGATCATCCAAACATCGTAAATTTGAAAAATAACAGATCTATAGTTTTAATTTCAAGAACCTAGGCTTTGATACCAATTGTAAGCATAAAAATCTTTTATCATGCTTATATGATGTGGAAAACGTTAATTCTAAGATCGAAATCAAAGAGCAATAGATCTGTTTTTACGATATGTACCTTTTGATGCCATCCGTAAAAAAAAAGAAAGATCTCTGATCTGAATATCTTTCTTTAGATCCAACACCTCTGCCAATCTGCAAGGAGAACTAGACTCCTCTCTTCCTATCATTTCACAGGACCACTTTAATTGAAGGCTTAGGGAAATTGAGAGGGAGACTATAATCTCTCATTCGATATCTCAGAAATGTTTTCTTTTATACAACTCTTAGATGTTATTTTCTATATTATTCTTTCATAAGACTAAATCATGCTATATCTTGAATGTCATACTCAACCTTGAATTGTGGGGCCAATGGTACATAAAAATTAATATTTATTTTTCATGACAAAGTAACGTACAAATGTGAAATTAATGATAAATATGATGTATATATAAACCATAAAAATGTTATGACACTTGAAATTGGTAGTGAAACTACCATATGCGATATTAATTTTCTAGAATTGTGGAAGCTTCAATTAATGTTATTGATCATTTTTATGCTATTTAATATCTTCTATAATTTTTATGAAAAATGCTAATGATTAAATTGTATATGAAATATCATGAGTAAGTTATTAATTCTTTCATATTAAATGTGGTTTGCATATATAAATTTGTTTATACTGTTATTGTCATGCTTATAGTTGATATTTAACTATATGTGATTTATATCATGCTTGAAAAAATTACATGGTTCTTCTCATCACAGATACCAATACAAAACATAGTTAATTTGTCATAATAGCCTTAATAAATGCATAAGAATAAAAGCACTATTGCCCTAATCCTGGGGGATAGGTTGGCTAAGAAGTAAATGGTGTTTAATTTCAATCATTATCCCGATGATGAATGTTTATTGCGCTAATGTAGAGATATAGGAAGAGTTTTAACTCTAAAAGAGACTGGAAATAATATTTTCTTTGAATTGTGACTCTATACATATCATTGATAGCAACTTTTCTATATAAGAAAATTCATAGATGGTCACGGCTAGAGATCTGAGCAATCCTTCGAATCTATTGTAAATAATAAAATATGATAATTGATTTATAAAATTATTTTCTATACTGTGTGATTTAGTTTAAGTCTGGATCAAACAAATGTAGTTCAAAATCTAGTTAAATTTATTTTCTTCATATGAATACCTATTTCATTAGATTAGATTAAGTCTATGAAAAGATACAGCATTGACCGCACAGTATATGCACCAACAGTTTTACTTTATTTTTTATTTTAGTTTTTTTCTTTTACTTTTATTTTTATTTTGTTTGTCACATGTCACTTATTTGCTTAATTGTTATAAATATTTATTTGCTGGAAGAAAAGTTTTTATTTGCTTGAAGAAAAGTTTAAGTTTTTTTTAGGATTATTGGAACCTAAAGTACAAAAAACAAGGACTCAAATTTTCTTTAGTCCCACATTGCACATTATTTGGAACTTTCTCACTCTACTCTCACCTATATATTCACTCACTGAGATCGATATTTTTTGGGATAGAGGAGAATGTTACTATCTCTTTGCCTCTTAAATTTAAAATTTTATTTATGGTTGATGAATCGATCATCTTCAATGTCTCATGTTCATGGCATAGCCTATAACGTGCTTTTGGGTTTTATTCATATAAAGATATGCTTAAGCAGAGCAGTAAATATTCAAAGTTTGCCATATAGTTAATGAGAATTGTAAGGAAGTCGTTGATGTAAAGAGGCATGTTCATTCATTCGTTATTGTTAGTGCAAACAACTTTATGCCATGGCCTCGGGGCCATCGTGGCTGGGTTCGGGTCTGAATACGCAAGGGTCGCCATG
The DNA here is from genome assembly GCA_024322285.1 of Musa beccarii. Lineage (NCBI taxonomy): Eukaryota > Viridiplantae > Streptophyta > Magnoliopsida > Zingiberales > Musaceae > Musa > Musa beccarii. Next base: position 55,431,945 of record CM044398.1, on the reverse strand, counting down.
GTCGATCTCCGAGCAGGAAGCCGACGTCTGGTCGGGCGAAGCTGATCATCCGTTGGGTAGGGATCGGTTCCTTCTCCTAGTGACCAGCTCGCAGCATGTCCTTCGGGTCCTGCACACAGGTCGGGTCGGGGGTTTCCCGTCCCGACCCCTCCGATGCTTAAGTCAGCATTGGGATTGGGAGAGTTAAGTGTCTCAGAGAGAGAGAGAGAGAGCCCTTAGCTGCCGGTGTCTCAAGGTCGGTGCTGCTCCTTTCTGCGATGGGAGCTTGGCCGCTGCCATGCAGCGATGGGAGCTTGGCTGCTGCCATGCAGCGATGGGAGCTTACTAAGAGAGTCTTCTTCTTCTCCTCCTCCTCGTTTTCCTTCTCCTCCTTCTTCTCCTTCTCCTTCTCCTTCTCCTTCTCCTTCTCCTCATGAGTGCTGGTTGATTCCTCTCCCTTTCCTCCTTCTGAACACAGAGGTTTTATAGGGAAGGTTACTGTTGGTGATGTGCCCCTCCGCAGGGTCATACACCTGATAATGTTTGAACCTGGGTGGACCTATGGACGACTCGGTTTTCCCGAGATGGGGACGTGCCTTGGTCGGCGTCCGGGCTGTCATGTCCCCTGTTTTATTACCCTCATCATACTCCCTCCTGAAGGAAGTCATGCATCGGCTCTTGTTGGGGAGGATCCGAGGCGTGGCTTTTGTCTCTCGCGGTTGCCAGGTGGGCTTCTGATCTGTGTGGGGAATGCTACCCACGGGCTCACGGCGAACGCCCGTCGATTTGTCATCAGGTGGAGGCGTGGTCGGAGTGTTTGACTCTGGGGGCCAGTTCTGAGAGGAGACGCTGTGAGGCTACGGCCGAGATACAGACCCAAATGGGCGTATTGCATAGAGGCGGGTGAACCGCGCTAAGGCGGACGAAGGCGAGTTGCGCGGTCGAGGTATGCTGCTCAGCGGTCGCACCGCCGCAGAGGCGCATACAATGAGCGTCTGCGCCAAAATGTACAGTGCTCAGCGGGTGTGTATCGCGCTAGGGCGGGCGTTGCCGCATTAAGGAGTACAAAGGGGCTGCGCAAAGAGGTACAGTCGACTCGGTCGGTCACTGCGAGGGCGGCGTACCGCGCAGAGGTGTACGCAGCGGGCAATCCGCAACCGAGGTACTGGCTCAAGCGGGCGTACCGCGTGATGGCGCTCTGTGGTTCGGGCTTTCTAGCCGAGGTGAGGCTTGGGCTTGCTGGCCGAGGCGAGGCTCGGGCTTTCTGGCCGAGGCGAGGCTCGGGCTGTCTGGCCGAGGCGAGGCTTGGACTTGCTGGCGGCGAGGCTCAGGCTTGGCCGCCGAGGCATGGCTCGGGCTTTCTGGCCGAGGCGAGGCTCGGGCTTTCCGGCCGAGGCGAGGCTCGAGCTTTGTCTGGCCGAGGCGAGGCTCGGACTTTACAGCCGGCGAGCAAGGCTCGGGCTTTCTCGCGAGGCGAGGCTCGGGCTTACCTGGCCGAGGCGAGGTTCGGACTTTCTGGCCGAGGTGAGGCTCGGGCTTACATGGCCGAGGTGAGGCTCGGGCTTACCCGGCCGAGGCGAGGCTTGGACTTTCTGATCGAGGCGAGGCGAGGCTCGGGCTTACCTAGCCGAGGCGAGGTTCGGACTTTCTTGGCCGAGGCGAGGCTTGGGCTTTGCTTGCCGAGGCGAGGCTCGGGCTTTCTAGCCGAGGTGAGGCTCTGTCTTGTTGGCCGAGGCGAGGCTCGGGCTTTCTGGTCAAGGCGAGGCTCGGGCTTGCTGGCCGAGGCAAGGCTCGGACTTTCTTGGCCGAGGTGAGGCTCGAGCTTTCTTTTGCCGAGTGGCTTCATTTGAAGGAGGCCAACCGATGCTTCCTGGTGCCGCTGATCTCTCCTCCGTGTCAGGCGAGCTGGTGCATACATTTGCGAGGGTGTCGACAGCACCTTCTTTCTCAGGAGGTGGGGGTAGAGGAACTCTTCCCGAATGCTTTTCAGTGATGCTGCGTATTGGCCTTTGTACCTGCAGCCTCACCTTGCTATGGCAATCTCTTGAAAGGATGGAGAAGAGGCGACCAATTCTTGCTTTTGGTCACATCGCATCGGCCCCCGTGCATCACTGGGCTTTGTCTCCATTAAGATGAGCTAGCGCAAGCGGGGACATCTGGTCCGAGGCGAGGAAGCTAACGTGGTGTGGAGGAGGGAAGTGCAGCTCCTGCATGCTTTTGTCGCAGCGAAGGCATGCAGGTTTGCATGAGTAGAGCGATTTGATTAGCGCCCCCATGAACCGCTCTCCCTCCAAGTGTCTTCCAAGAGCTGCATCTTTGTCAGCGCCATGGCCATTTGTGCTTTGCCCTTCACGTTGACTTGTCGGAATAAGGTGGGAAGAGGCCAAACATGTCTAGCTTGCACCATCTGCATGCGTCTTCGATGAAAGCCCGCTTAACACATGTAGGGCCTTCTTCAAGAGACCAAGGAGGGGATGCAATCTTGGGTATTCCCGATCAGATCTGTGAGCTTCTCGTTCTTGGATAGATCCAGTAACACATACAAGGTCGGGTTCAGTTCTGCTGCTACGAAACTTTTTCGCGATGCACCGCACAGCCCCTGCTGCAGCAATGGCTTTTGCATGAGAGCGGCCAGCTCGTGGGGAGCTTCTCCAATGAGCACACTGTTCGATAGGTCAGCCTGGTGAGATTACTGAGCGATGGTGGCATCTGCCCGGACAACCAGTTGGAGTGCACAAGAAGTGTTTCGTGGTTGATCAGGTTGCCGATCTGCTGCGATATTTCCCCCTCGAGGCTGCAGCTCGAGAGGTCCAGGAGGATTAAGTTGCATGGCTCGCTCAACTCGGTGGGAATGCCGCCGTCGAACACATTGTAGCAGCCCAAGTTAAGCTGTTTGAGGCTTGTCAGGTTCCTCCATTCGGCGGGAATTCGGCTACTGAGATCATTATCGTTCAATGACAGGTACTCCAACGCGCTTAGTCTCCCATAGCTGGTCGGAATCCCTTCGCTGAGATAGTTGCCACCGAGGTCCAAGTACTTGATTCTCTTCAAGCTTGCGACGCTGTGTCACGGACTTAGCTGGTTTTGCCTAAGCCGTGCGGCACCAATGCGTATCACCGCAAAGGTCAGCCTACCCGAAATCTCCTGCAATCCCTTAGGACCTGCAAAAGAGAAGACGGGACAGAGAAAGCGCTTCACACGGGATCCACAAACCACTCTTTTAGTAAACACTTTATAGCCAATGCACATTCCAACAATGGATATCACAAGCTCAGAACAGTTGCACAACAAAGGTATAGATTTGGTCCACTACAGACCGAATTCTATTACAAGTATTCCCTCGACACATACTTTATGGACAAGCCTACAATGGCTGCCAAACTCACTCAAATATGGGTATTTTACCTTTGGCAAGCCCTTTACAAGCTTTACATTATATGACAAACCAAAAGGTACACGGACAAGCATAAGCATTACACCGAACAAGCCGTTTACAATTTTGTTCGTGACATTCTCCCCCACTTAATCCTTCGACGTCCTCGTCGAAGCCTTTGCTGACGCTGCAACTTCTTTTCTTTGTTGGATCTTCGATCTTACGCTCTCTTGCGATCGCCCCTTGGCTTCCATTTGTTCTCCGCTTGTTGTTGAGTCGTCAAACTTTAATCCGCCGTGCTGCTTCAACTCGCCAATGACTCTGACTTTGGTGTGGGGTTGGCAAAGTTGTGCTGATCCTTGCTGGTTCTTGCGGATTCATCTGATGAAGGGAAAAGACCATCTTTGATATGCGCCAGTCTTCAAATTCTTCTTGTCTCTTGAACTGGATAGATGCTTTGTTGGAGCTTTAACGAGCATCACCTCGCAACCTTTGAAGTTTTCAGGTCCTTCCTCCGCAAAATTTGCCCATCGAATCTTCTTCTACTTAGTTGTCTTGGAAGGGTCTTCACATCTGTGCAGAGCTCCTCTGTTGGATAACTAGGAGAGCTGGGGTACTGGAGTTCCGCCCATTCTCTTGGGAGTTGAGAAGGCAAAGGTTACTTGTCTTCGCCCGCCTCCTCGAGTTTGTACTTCGTGGCCGAGTCGGTTATTCTTGGACTTCGCTTTGCTCTTAGCTCACACTTCCAAGCACTTGAAGTGTTTGCAATCCTTGCGCTGAGTCAGCTACTGGGATTCACCTTCTCATTGCCATTGAACTTCTGGAATGCAAGAAGTTATCACTCCAACTTGGAGTAAGTCTCCGATAAGATTTGGTCGCCTTTGGGGTTGTACCGCCTTCTCCATCATTTCTGTCGCCGACTCCTTTGAGTAGCAAAGGTACAGCACCGCGTACTGTCTACTTCGATCCTTGGTTATGCACTCTTACATAGACCCGAAGTCCTTCACTCACGGCTATCTTGATGGAAAGTCTGTTGACACTGGTCTTACGAAGTTCTCTGGCCATCGCCCTTTAGCCTTGTCTTGGTATATGGAGTTTGCCAAAGCATTCTCCTCCTCCACGGCCCATATCACGACCAAGTGCTATCCCTCTAAGAGAGCAAGGGATTGATGACTCCCCGGAAGTCCCGCCTCAGCGGTACCATGGCATTGCGACGCCCATAGCACTACTATCCGTTGTCTCGCATCTGCATCCCTTCGTGATCGGTAGATCCGCCTCTGCGGCATTGTGACACTCCTCTGAGTTCACCTTCAATCTAACCGATGATTGATCTTGGGTAGTGAGTCCCTCTGGACTCGCATTGCTTCCTCGCCCTTTTCGACCATCCGCTTCAACACCCTCTGTGTTCTCGGGCAGCTTCTACTTGGTCGATGGAAAGACAGATCTGTAACTCCCATGTATGGCCACCGCCACACATGTTGCAGGACTTGCACCACCCTGCTCTCCTTAGCTTCATTGGCTGCAATGTTCGCTTACTCGGCCTTGTCCTCTGACTTGCCGGGCTCCCTTAAGCGAATGTGAGCTCTGAAGTAGTTCCACTCTTCAGCAGCTCCGATCATACCTCGGCATGATCCAGTCCCCACATGGGACTCACTGGTACTTGCATCTGAACTTCTTCCTCGACAGGGCACAGCCCCCATAAGCTGATGTCCAAGGCTTCCATTCAATGCAACATTCGGTGCACGCACGGAAGACCCACCTCTGCGGTACCATGGCATTCACTGCTTGAATCCATAGCTCTTCTTACCGTCGTGTTGTTCACCAACTTGGAGCTCCTTGTCGCGCTCCCGGTCATATCTCCAGATGACCATGTCCCTCACGGGACTCACTGTGTGTGTCGACTTGCCGCGAACTTTTCCACCACAATCTGCTGCATCATGTCGCCGCCTGGTGACATCTCCCTGCATACTGATCCCTGTGGTATGAACTCGAACTGCGATATCTCCATGTGTGGACTCCGCCAACACATCGCAGGGCCTTCGCCATCTTCGATTCTGTTCGATCCTGTGGCAATCGACCTTCGTCCACCCACTCTCGGGTCACACTCGGACGAAGCCTAGCTCTAGGACAGTCCATCGCCTAGCAGCTCCTCTGAAGTCCCCTGACTTCGCTGAAATTGGTGCACCACTGTCTGATCTGGACTCTGCTTCTACCAAAGACAATCTCCAGCACCGCTTTCATCATGACAACTTGAATAGCAACACTGTGGCATATTCTTCAAGAGTAGCTGTCTCTGCATCCTCTTGCCCCGTGCTAAGGCCTTTTGACACCAACTTTGCCTCAGCAAACTGCGTCACCTTATAATCTCCACCAAGTGCTTCATCGAGATAAGATGTATGTGCCTCGAAGCTCCCTTCGTCTTTGGCACCATGCAAGATGAGTTTGCACCATCTGAATATGAAACCCATGGAACGACATGATCCGATTCTTGCCTCGGCAAGAGTCCATGTCCTTGACCTCATGTAAGGAAAGCACCAAGCCTCCGCTCCATGTTCCGTCTTCAAAGCCAACTCCCTTCACGCGATTTGGGTACTTCACCAAGTTTTTCCCAAGTTGCTCTGCTTCTCGATTAGTATTGGATTAATGGTGGCCCTCACGCCCACCATTCCACGGGTCAGCCCTCTGTTGAGTCCGAACTCACTGTCGGCTCTTAGTGTGCCTTCACTTTGTGTTGCCCTGGGTTGCTCCCCCCCTGAACTCAATATGCGTCCCCCAACGGATTGCCACTTTGCGAGATCATGCGATGACTCCTCACCGCTCACTCGATCCATCGAGCTCTATCTTGAGGTACTCCTCAAGCAGTTCATTGCACCAGATTCACATTCTGGAGAGCGGGACTTATCCCTCATGGATATCTGCCCCGTTGGAGCAACATCTCTCTTCGCATCCTTCCCTCTGGAAGTTTTGGAGACCGCTATCCCCTTGGACTACTTCGCCTCTGCTGAACAAACTGTGCCCACTTCTGCCATTGTAAATGCACTTGTTAGATTGTGACACTTCACCAATACAGCTCGCACTGCACCCCTCTGGGTCTAGCAACATGTTGAACCTGCTGCACACTTCAGCATCTTACGAAAGTATCCTGCACATACCGAAGAGAAAGTTTAAATGCTCCATGGCGCCGACCTTCGGCCGCCTTGGGATGGCCACGGACAGTCCATCGTCCGCATGCAAGCCCTTGCATGAGTATCGGATTCCTTGAGTTTGCAATTCCCCTGAGCTCTGTGAGCTTTGCACAACTCTTCCGATCATTGAACAACCCACTCCGCCTTGCACGGTCTCATCCTTTGCCAAGCACTCCGCTTGCTTTGAGCACCGTCAAGTTTGGGTGTCATTGTCGGGCCACTGCTCGAACTCAGCCATCCCCACCTTTGTGCGCTCCGCAATTCTTCTTAGCTTGTTGTCCTCGTGGTACCTGACAAGGTCCCCCACGTTTGCATGCTAAGTGTTTCTAAGTGAGCTTGTCCCGCTCTGATACCAATCGCACGGACTTAGCTGGTTTTGCCTAAGCCGTGCGGCACCAATGCGTATCACCGCAAAGGTTAGCCTACCCGAAATCTCCTGCAATCCCTTAGGACCTGCAAAAGAGAAGACGGGATAGAGAAAGCGCTTCACACGGGATCCACAAACCACTCTTTTAGTAAACACTTTATAGCCAATGCACATTCCAACAATGGATATCACAAGCTCAGAACAGTTGCACAACAAAGGTATAGATTTGGTCCACTACAGACCGAATTCTATTACAAGTATTCCCTCGACGTATACTTTATGAACAAGCCTACAATGGCTGCCAAACTCACTCAAATATGGGCATTTTGCCTTTGGCAAGCCCTTTATAAGCTTTACATTATATGACAAACCAAAAGGTACACGGACAAGCATAAGCATTACACCGAACAAGCCGTTTACAATTTTGTCCGTGACAGCTGGCTGGTAACGAGTTTGTGAAGTTGCTGTCCAAGGTGTCGAGCACTTCCAGGTTCGGCAGCACCACTCTTACTTACATTTGGCCGAGCAGCTGCTTGGTGCAGCTGCGAACCATGCAGCGACATGCTGAACATGGGTGGCCAAGCATCGCGGCTCAGGCTTTGGATGGTCGAGCATCGCAGCTCAGGAATTGGTTGAGCAGCTGCTTGGTGTAGTTGCGAACCATGCAGCGATGGGTTGAATATGGGTGGCCGAGCATCGCAGCTCGGTCATTGGACGGTTGAGCAGCATTGCAGCTCGGCTTACATTTGGCCGAGCAGCTGCTTGGTGCAGCAATGAACCATGCAGCGACATGCTTAGCATGGTTGGCCGAGCATCACTGCTCGGGCGTTGGCTAAGCAGCTACTTGGTGCGATTCATAACCATGCAAATGTCTTTGAACATGGATGGCGAGCACCGCTCAGGCCTTGGCGGCAAAAAGCTGGTGCGATTCGCGAACCATGCAAATGACGCTACGAGCATGGTTGGCCGAGCATCGCAGCTTCGGCAGCGGCGTCACTCGGCTTACATTTAGCCAAGCGCTTGCTTGGTGCGAAATGAACCATGCAGCGATATGCTGAGCATGGTTGGCCGAGCATCGCCGCTTTCGGGCATTACCGAGCAAACGCTTGCGTGCGATTCGCGAACCATGCAGCGATGTGCTTTGAACATGGATGGCCGAGCACTGCAGCTCGGGCCTTGGCTGAGCAGCTGCGAACCATGCAGCGACACGCTGAGCATGGTTGGCCGAGCATCGCAGCTCGGCAGCGTCACTCGGGCTTACATTTAGCCGAGCAGCTGCTTGGTGCAGCAATGAACTATGCAGCGACATGCTGAGCATGGTTGGCCGAGCATCGCTTGCTTTCGGGCGTTATCGTGGCAATTTGCCGCAGGTGCGGCTCTGAACCATGCGGCGATGTGCTAAACATGGATGGCCGAGCACTGCAGCTCGGGCCTTGGCTGAGCAACTGCTTGGTGCAGCTACGAACCATGCAAATGTGCTTTGAACATGGATGGCGAGCCAGCGGCTTGGCTTTGGGTGGCCGAGCTGCGGCTCGGGCTTTGGCCGAGCAACGCTTGGTGCGCGCTACGAACCATGCAATGATATCTTGAACATGGGTGGTCGAGCATCGCAGCTTGGGCTTTGGTGGCCGAGCGAGCATCGCGGCTCGGGCTTACATTTGGCGAGCAATTTGCTTGGTGCACACGAACCATGCAGCGATATGCTGAACATGGGTGGTCGAGCATCGCAGCTCGGGCTTTGGCTGGCCGAGCAGCATCGCAGCTTGGCTTACATTTGGCCGAGCAGCTGCTTGGTGCAGCAATGAACCATGCAGCGATGGGTTGATTGTGGCTGGCCGAGCATTGCAGCTCGGGCATTGGTTAGCCGAGCAACGCAGCTCGAGCATTGCCGAAACCATGCATGATGCTTGAACATGGCGGAACCATGCAGCATGACGCCGTAGAACATGGGTGGCCGAGCATCAGCTCGGGCTTTGGCCGAAGCAAATGCTGCTGCAGGCGGTGAACCATGCAAAGACATGATTGGCTTTGAACATGGTTGGCCGAAAGCACTGCCGCTCGGTCGGCCATCGTCGGGTGGCGAAATCCATCACTCGGGCTCGATTTGGCCGAGCAGGATGCTTGAGAAGCGGTGAACCATGCAATGTGCTTTGACATGGTTGGCCGAGCATCGTAGCTCGGGCTTTGGTCGAGCAATCGCTGCGCAAATGCGAAACCATGCAACACGCCAATAACATGGGTGGTGAGCATCGCAGCTCGGGCTTTGGCCGAAAGCAACTGCTTGCGTGTCAATCGCGAACCATGCAGCGATGTGTTGAACATGGTTGGCGAGCATCGTAGCTCGGGCTTTGGCCGAGCAATCGCTTGCTAGTGCAGTGCGAACCACGCAAAGCGACGCGTCTTGAACATGGGTTGCCGAGCACTGTAGCTCGGGCTTTGGCCGAGCAGCTGCTTAGTGCAGCTGCGAACCATGTAGCGACGTGCTAAACATGGGTTGCCGAGCACTGTAGCTCGGGCTTTGGAGATTAGATTGGGCTGACCTTGCGACGACGGGCCCTCCTTCTAGTGCCAATCTGTTAGTGTAAACAACTTTATGCCGTGGCCTCGGGGCTGTCGTGGCTGGGTTCGGGTCCGAATGTGCAAGGGTCGCCATGGTCGATTTCCGGGCAGAAAGCCGATGTCTGGTCATGCGAAGCTGATCATCCGCTGGGTAGGGATCGGTTCCTTCTCCTGGTGACCAGCTCGCAGCATGTCCTTCGGGTCCTGCACACAGGTCGGGTCGGGGGTTTCCCATCCCGACCCCTCTGATGCTTAAGTCAGCATTGGGAGAGGGAGAGTTAAGTGTCTGAGAGAGAGAGAGAGAGAGCCCTTAGCTGCCGGTGTCTCAAGGTCGATGCTGCTCCTTTCTATGATAGGAGCTCGGCCGCTGCCATGCAGCGATGGGAGCTTGGCTGCTACCATGCAGCGATGGGAGCTTACTAAGAGAGTCTTCTTCTTCTCCTCCTCCTTCTCCTCCTTTTCCTTCTCCTCCTTCTCCTTCTTCTCCTTCTCCTTCTCCTTCTTCTCCTTCTCCTTCTCCTCCTGAATGCTGGTTGATTCCTCTCCCTTTCCTCCTTCTGAACGCAGAGGTTTTATAGGAAAGGTTACTGTTGGTGATGTGCCCCTCCGCAGGGTCATACACTTGATAACGTCTGAACCTGGGTGGACCTGTGGACGACTCGGTTTTCTCGGGATGGGGACGTGCCTTGGTCGGCGTTCGGGCTATCATGTCCCCTGTTTTATTACCCTCATCAGTTATATATGATTGTCTACGACATGATCGGGAACTGAGTGCAAAGTTCGTTAGGTAAAGAGTTAGAATGAGGAATGATGCAAGAGATAAATAAAACTTTATTTCTTATAGATAAGTCACTACAATTTTATTTTTATTTTTTAATATTTTATCATGATAAATTTTATCAATTTATAGGATCATAAATGATAGTTACAAGACACAATTATTAAGGTTACATTATGGAACCTATCAAATTCTTTGTGTTATTGCGTAACCTCTTTATTCTCACTAAATTTTACTCTATTCTTACTAAATTTTAGATGTTATAATTGTTTTTACCTATATGATCATTCACTCATCTCTTTTAATTAAATTTAATTCTCTTAACATCGTATTTTATCGAGGATGAATAAAACATTATGTTATAAGCAACCCCACACACTTGACGTTTACAATCAAGTGATTACTATCTCTTGAAATGTGTCAAGATTCATACGAGCACTTGATGGACGATGCAGATATTTAAGGGAGCTGAAAAGGCCCCCCTTCTTTTCCTATAAATAATATCTCTTTTCCTCCCCCCCATTATATATCGTGTTTGTCCTCATCTCCTATTCTTATCTTATGCCTTCCTTATTTTTTCCTTCTGAGAAAGACAAGACTTTGAGTACATGCGCTACGACTGACTCGAATCGGTAGGTGTTCGCCCTTCTTACCTTTCTAAGCATCGACTCTCTTCATTGTGATATGCCCATGCTTCTTTTGTCGTTATTCATTGTCTTCGTTTTTTTCGATCTCCTCTCGTGGGTGTTGTCCCCGATGACCTTGCTTGGTCACACAATCAAGCTCGTTATAGGATTGTCATAATCCCTAGCCCCCGCAGTCTCCTTGTCTTTGGCTCCCTCTTTGCCCAAAGGAGCAAACTCCTTGCCTTTACATAATATTGCTAACTTTGGCTGTTCTAAATACATCAAAGGTTATTTCATTCTTGCAAACCTGCAATCTTTATATTCTTTATGAAGCACCACTAACCTTCTATAGTTGGTTTCATGAGTCAAACATATATAAGATTTAATCTCCATTTACTTAAAACAAATTATTTATGGATTGAACTTTATAGCTTCTCTGGTCAGCCAATCTCAAACTGGTTTTTTCCTTTCAATTTCTGATGTTCTTCGGAATGCAATATTAATCGATCAGGAAATGTTTTTGCTCATAATCTTGTCAATACCGTAAGATCTTTTATTCCTCCTCCTATCGAGGGCGAAGTCGATCAAAATTGTACCTCTGATTTTTAATTTTTTTTTAAAGAAAAAAAAGATAGTTAGAGTACCCTATCTTAGACTAAAACAGCAATGCTAACAATTGTGACTGCGAAGGAAAACGCTTAGTGCGTATACCGCTAAGGCAAATGGTCCTAACGCACTGAAACAATAGGTCCCTAACAAAAGCACCCAATTAGATCCTAAAACTGATTGTTTATGATGTGAGTGCATAATTGTGGATAGCCATAAACATATTGATGTAAATAGCAAGTGAGGAGTATATCGATCGACTTTGTTGCCAAATGCCAAGCACAGTTATCTAACAAAAGCAGATTGAACCCATATACTGTTACGTTAGATAATAATAACTGGCTATAGTCACACCACAACAATGTATGTAGTGGACATAACAACTCACATCAGAAAGCCTGACAACTCCATGGCTACCGCAGACTAAAAGAAAGCCCTATTGTACTGCAGTCGGTAAATTAAATGCCGGTCCATCACACTAAATGCCATACTGCAGTCGTGTGATGGCATGAACCTATGGAGTGAGTTTCATTTGGACGACGGTGATGGCTTCCAGCTAACATAACAGCGATGCCATACTGCCAACATCTACCATACTGCAGTTGGCAACTGTGACGACTACATATGCTGCACATCACTCCATATACGGCCAACAATGTAGATTAAATTATAACATATATATATATATATATATATATATATATATATATATATATATATCAGGCTAAAAGAAGTAGAATGTGTCAATCTGGGCTAAGCCGCATAACAATATATGGCGTGGCTAACGTCTCCAGAAACAAGCCCAATGACTGTGGAGTTGCTATGTCCACACCATAACAATACTCGCACCATACTACTTTTATAATCACGCGTCTCTTATGTCTTCATAACAGCAGGGTATCATCTATCTTATGTCTGTCCCATAACGCTATTATACCATGTCACACCAGGGTACCAAAGGGGGACCTCATAACAATGGTGTCAAGTATTCTTGAGTTAATATATTTGAAGTGTAATCCCACTAGGAACTTAAAAAAGCCGAAAATACTTTATTTTCTTTGAAGTCCCCACATCGAGAATTTTATTATCTCTTTTTCTTAAAAAAATAAAAAAATAATTTATTATTTGTGTGTGGATCGTTTTCAATATCTCCACATTGATTTCTCCATTTCAACTCGTAAAGGATTAAGAAATGCCCTTAAGACAACATATAATCTGTTTTGAGGTTTTACTCATAATCTTTCTTTTAGTCTTTTAGTCTTTTTTTTTATTTTAATTATGTTAGATTTTTTATTATTGATCTAACAATCTAAGGCTAAGGCTATTTTTAAGAAAATAGACAGAGGGGGAAACAACTATTATTGTTGAATTAGTCTAAGTTATAACTGTACAAATAGCTAGAAGAACTTGACAACAAAACAACTAAAATGCGTTTTACAAGATTCCCCTTATTATGCTATGAAGAACATCACTAATTCAAAGGTTTTACAAAAGAAAAAAAATAACTTAAGAATGGTTCACCTAAGCAGAACCTTTTAAAGTTTAATGCATTTTGTATTTCTCTTAAACATATAATATATTTTAAATAAATAAAGATTATACCTTCTTATATATGTTTGACTGATGGAAGAAACTATAGAAAGTTAGTGGTGATTTATAACGAGCATAAAGATTCTCAATAACTATTATATAAATATTCGGAGATCATTGCTCGAGATAAAAAAAGAGCCAAAGATAGAAAGATCATGAGAGCTAGGGATGGTGACGATCTTATAGTAAGTTCGATTGTATGACCTAGCGTGACCATTGGGGGATAGCACCCTTGAGAGGGGACCGAGAGGGATGACGACAATGAACAATGACAAAAAAAAAAAAGTATAAGCATGTCACAATAAAGGGAGTCCATGTCAGACATAACGCATGTACCTAGAGTCATGTTTTTCTTAAAAATAAAAAACAAGAGACATAAAAAAAAAAATGAAAAACAAAGATAGACATGATATGTGGTCGGAGAAGGAGAAGAAACATTATTTATAAGAGGAAGGACTCCTCAACTCCCTCAAACATCTATACCACCCATTAGGTGTTCATATGAATTTCAACACATTTCAACAGGAGGAGATCACTTGGTTGTAAACGTTGAGTGTCTATAGTTGCTTTTAGTGAAATGTCATATTCATCCTCAATAAATATGATATTAAAAAAAATAAATTTAATTAAAATAGTGGATTGAAACTTTTCTCATGATTACATGAGTAAAAATAAATTATAACCTCTACAAATTAGTAAGAATAGAGAGATTACTTCATGATAAAGATCACCGTGAAGAAAGAGATTGTGAAAATAATAAATCACTAATAAATTTGATAAATTATATATAATAAAAATATATAAATATAACTTTAATAATTGAAACTTGTAACTCTCAATAATGATCCTGTATAGGATTTATCATGATAAAATATTTTAAAAAGTGAGAAAAAAAAACTGGTAAAGACTTGTCAACAAGAAATAAAATTTTGGACTATGTTCTGTGTCCGATCATGAGATAAGCAACCATAGAGAAATAATGAACCAACAACCATTGCAACTCCCGCTAACAATATTCTACGGTTTGGATGTTTACCATTTTTTTTGAACTTTTTTTGTTTTACTAACATTAAAAAATAATAACTAAACCATTAACATAATTAAAATAAAAAACACTAAAACAATGTTCTCGAATAAAGACCGAAAACACCTTATAAACTAAGATTATTTCAAACCCACCCAAAGAAAGAGTAGTCATCCTACGTGCACAAACACGAAGACGTTTAGGCGAACAAGCCATAAATAAAATTTTAAATTAAAAAAAAGAGAAATAATACAATTCTCGTTAACTGTTGATCTCATCAGGTTTGGTGAATATATAGGTGAGAGTAGAGTTAGAAAATTCTAAACAGGCGATGTGGGACTAAAGGGAGTTTGAGTGTTTTCCCCATAGGTTCCAACATCTTAAAAAAAAAAAAAAACTCAAACTTTCTTTAAAATAAATAATCAGAGTAAGCAAATAAGTGAAATGAGACAAACAAAATAATAAAACAATAACAAAAAACGAAAATAAAAACTGAAGTAAAACTTCTGATGCATATATTATGTGGTTAATAAGGTTTCTAATGGACTTAACTTTAATTAGTGAAATATCCATGGAAACATAATGAATTATGTCTTAAATTATGTTTTTTTAAAATTAGACTATAACTAACTCACATATAGTATGAAATATACCTTGTTTATTTATAAAAGATTCTAAGAATTATTCAGGTCTTTATCTATACATATTCTCTCATATAGAAGAATCCTTATACACTCATATCTCATGAAAAAAATCGTTTTAAATCTCTTTTAGAGTTAAAATTTGTCCGATGCCTCTATAGAGAAGTAATAAAAATTTACCATAAGAGATAGGGGTTATAGTTAAGCTCCGTTTATTAATATATATTTTTATTTTTTAATATGCTACTTGGCTAAAAAATTAGCTTGTTATTATCATATTAAACCTTTTTCACTTTTCATTTATATCTATATTAAGACTATTATGATAAATTATATAATCATATCAATTTTTATGTTGGAATCCATGAACAGAATAAACACATGATTTATAGATCATGTATTTAATTAATTAGCATATATACTCAAAATATTGATAATAAGCACACTAATAAAAGTATAAATTCATATATAAGATATGTAAGGCCCTCATATTTCTAATAAAATTTAATATAAAGGAATTAATAATATGCTCATGATATTGCACATGTAATTTATCTTTTTTTTCACAATTATTATGAAAATTATTAAATAGCATAAATATTATCATTAACATGAATTGAAGCCCCACAACTCAAGAAAATTAACATCAAGGTTAACACAAAACTCATGATATTGCATATGGTAGTTTCAGTAACAATTTATAGCGTCATAATATTCATGATTTATATATGTTGAATCTTGGATTTTGATATTGAAATCAATTGATTGTGCTTAAGATCTAATCTATATTTTAAGTGACACCGATAGCTTTGATCAGGAATAGATAATTGAAGTAGAAAGAATCGACGTTAGGCTGGAGGAGAACATGTCAGAAGATTGGATGTCGAGCCGAAGGATCGATCAACGTATTGGTAGAAGGCTTCAGACAATGAGTTCGGGCATCGGGCCAGGAAGAGTAGAATTACAATAAGGAGATCAGAGTTAGCAGATTGGGTAATAGGCTGCAAGAGAGGACGATGCGCCGATGAACCAATGACATGCCAAACAACATTCAATTAAGCTTTGTAATAATTGTCTAGATCGAAGTAGGTTTTAGAACAAATTGGGTTAAAATTGACCTAACTCAATTAGGGGCTAATTGGACTCAAATTTTGGGCTGTGATGGGCTAAGTAAAAGGCCCAAAAAGTGACCCAAGAAATGGGTCAAGCGGTGGCATTACCGGAACAAGCGGTGGCACCACTAGAATAGGTGGTGGAACCATCGATGGCTCAGTCTTCAAGGCATAGTCTCCGAGACTATGTCAGACGGTGGTATTGTCGGACTGGGCGGTGATACCGCCCAATATCAGAAAGCTTGGGCGGTGGTACCGTTAGTACCCAGAAGACCCGGGATGAGATCAGTTTTAGCTCCAAGTTTAAATTCATTTAGAGCCTATAAATACCTCTCTTATCTCTAGTTAGAACACTTAAGCACAGAGAACTTAAAAGTATGAAAACGCTGTGGAAATCATTTGAGAGATCCCCTCCTATAATTCTAAGTTTAGAATTTTATTTAGAGGGAAGTAAGTGCTTGTAAAGGTTGTTCTCCTAAATCTGTGAAAAGGAGAAGAGGGATGTAAGGGTAGTTAGTCCTCGCCCATTTGAAAGAAGACTGCTAGTGAAAGCCAGTGGCCTTAATGAAGGAGAAATCGAGAGTGGATGTAGATCGGATGATCGAACCACTACAAATCGATTTACAATCTCTATTCTATTTTTATTTATATTATAAATTATTTTACTTGCTCATTACCCTCACTCATTACGAACGTCTTTAAGTTTAAAGCATTTCCAATACATCTTTCATCGAAACGAAGCTTTTATTAGGGAATCTAAGGGTGACATCACATGCATAACGGAAGAATAGAAAATAAAAACATCTTAGATTTCTACGAAAGGTTTCATTGTTGTGCGAAGATCAGTGCAAAAAAATAAATTCGTAAATCCAAAAACTGTGTATGTAAAAAGAAAGTACATAGGGAGATCGTATATCCCTGAATTCCTACAGATCCATAAGGTTGATGAAGAAGGTCAAGCATCCTCCTCTCTAGTGATGATCCACACGGCAGGGCTACGAAGATGCTCCTCTCTAGGGAGAGGAGAATAGGAGATAGCCACAAAAAAATCCTAGCCTATGGACCTTTGGTTCCCTCATATTTATAGAGGTCCCATATAAACCCTAATGGATCCTGCCCTATTAGGTATTGGATCTCCATCCAATTACCCAGTGCCTGTCTTTGTCGCAATGGAAACACTGACTTTTGTCCTTTGTTGGGTCCTTCGTAGCAACCTTTGCTTTACTTGGTCTGCCCTTGCCCTTGCCCTTCTCAAAGGATATTTCTATCTTCCTTTTCTTTCTAGTCTTACCAATAAAGAAAACTGTGAAAAGAAATCTAAAGGAGATTCAAGCACAAGATCCATACATAAGTTATCCTCTAGGACCATTCCTGCTAATTATAAGTGCCCTATAAGCAAATCACATGAGTGATGACACTTATGACTTGATATGCACTCTTTCTTTTTGCTTATTATTATTAGGTATTTTATCATTTTATCTTGCGTGTTGCATATATTATGATGTCCTTGAATCTGTGTAATAGGAATCGGATCGTGATGAGATCATGATAATGAGACCAATTCACCTTTAAACACAAACCCTAAATAATCCTGGTCATAGGTTACTCAAGAGGGATATTGAGATAATCGAATATATTGGTGTGTTGTATACCCGTCCATATGATGGAGGTGGTTGATCTCATAGCTACTCATGTGGAGACACTAAGGATACAGTACAGGTGCTCATTGGAGAACAAGTTCACTGATTGATTCGGTTACAGAATGTTGGATGGTTATTGATATCTCACGTCAGACAACGATTCCGTAGTCCCAGTAGTGTATCTGGTCCTTAGATTTGAGACACCAAGGAAGTCCTGTATGAGTACTCCACTCTTTGATATCAGACTTATAGGTTTGGAAGTTCCAGATCTAGTACAACTAGTTATTGGGAGTGGTAGCCAACCTTACAAGGGTTATTGAGTGTCAATAGAGGATCATTCGCTCTCGGTATCATGAGAGCAATATCTCATGTATTCTTGCTTGAACAAATCCTTGGCTAAGGTTATTTTGATTGAAAGAGAAAGAGTTCTCCGGGAGAATCCGATAAGAGCGAGACTCGTGGAGAGATCATATGATCCTGACAGCATCATGCCCGGTATAAAGTCTCTGGGATATTAGATGGATAAGGGACTATAGATACATGGTAACTGAAGACAGATAGGTCTAAAGGATTAGATTCCCCTGTATTGTCTAGGGACTACGGCGTAGTGGCCTAGTACGTCTGTAATCAATGAGTCAGGTGAATTATTCTGGAGATAATAATTAACTAAATCAAAGGAGTTCTGACAAGTATGACTCACGGCCAGCTCGATATTGGGCCTAGAGAGATACACATATGGTAGGTGTTGCGACGAGTAGAGGTTCAGATATGAGATATCCGCCGGAGCCCCAATCTTATTGGATATCTAATAAGCCCTTGAATTATTGGATCATAAGATGAAATCCAATAAAAGCTAATAAGAGATTATTGGGTAGAGATCCATTAATCTAAGAGGTTTGGGTACTTGGATAGAGATCCAATATCCAATAGGATAGGATCCATTAGGGTTTACAAGGGGCCTCTATAAATAGGAGGGAATTGAAGGCCCATAGGCTGGGGTTCTCTTAATAGCCACCTTCTATTCTCCTCTGCCTAAGAGAGGAGCATCGTCGTAGTCCCTACTGTGTGGATACTGCTAGAGATGAGGACTCTCGACCTTTTTCATCATTTCCTACAGATCTGCAGGGATTCAGGAATATAAGATCTCCCTAGGTACTTTCTTTTACACATAGTTTTCATAGATTTATTTTTGAAACGCACCGATCTTCGCACGATGACGAAACATTTCATGGAAATCCAAGGTTTTGTTTTTCTGTAATTTCGCTGCGTATGAGATGTCGCCCCCTTGGATTCCTAACAATTCCTAGACTTATGAGTTTCTCTATCTACTTAATCATCTTAAGTACATGGTTCTGAATCGGTGTCCCCTCAATCATCCTAGCGCGGAAGAGACTTTTTGATATCTCATATCATTAAGTTATTTCCTATTCCTTAAACAATTTAAGGAGATGTAGGAGTATGGATCTGACATTCATCTTTTCATGTTATCTATATAACTCGTGAGTCATGGAGCCCAACATATAACACTGAGCAAGAGTGGAGTCATCTACGTACTTCCAATAGTGAGCGATCTCATCCTCGCTTACCTCTTGGGCATAGGCATCATTGTATCAAGGACACGACTTTCTCTACTGTAAGAACTATTCTCAAGTTACGGAGCCTATCCACATAGTTTAGACCAATGAGGTGGTTGGCATCAAGTATGCCACATAGAGAGTCTAATAGTAACATTTTAAAAATTAAAGATGTAGCATAAATAAATAACATGTAGATTTTACAAAAATATAAATAATCAAGATATGAACTTCTATCTTGATGTACTCCCACTATTTTTCTAGCGAGTCATGTGACACCCTCAACACGTGAAACATAAGTCTCTAACAGACTTCTAGTAAGGATTGAGATCTAATCAGCATCTTAGTGTAATCTCGAGGGACTCGACCAATCACACTAAGCCCAAAAGGCAGGCAACTCTTGCCAATCACAACTCCTTGTGATTCTCGTCCTGTTCGGCCTCTGAACCACCATGGCCTCGAGGTGTTAAATCTCGGATTTTGATGATGAAACTAATTGATTGTGGTTTATGATCTAACTGCGTGTTGAGTTACGCAGGTCTACTATCGATCAGGATTAGACAGTTGACGCTGGAGGAATTGACGTTGCACCGGGTGATCACGTTTGGATATTGGATGTCGAGCCAGAGGTTCGGTCGATAATCGGTGGAAGGCTTCGTATGTCGGGCATCGGGCCAAGAAGAGCGTGTTGCGCTAAGGATATCGGGGTTGCAGAGGTCAACCACCGATTGGGCAACGGATCACAAGAGAAGACGATGTGTCGAAGAATCAGACGAAGTGCCGACCAATGACGTGTCGAGCAATTGAATGTCAATTCGCATTGTAATAACTGTCTAGATCGAAGTAGAATGTTTGTTTATGTGTGTGCAGGATTAACTACGATAGCGATGAAAACGTAAAGTGAAACAAAGTACCGGAAGACAAGTGGAATGGATCGTTGGGAGTTTGAGAGTTCGATGGAAGTCCGAAGATTCATTGGGAGTGTTGCCGGAACCGACCGAGAACGAGTAGGGAGCTTGCCGAAGGGTTTTTGGAAGTTCACCGGAAGGTTTGTCGGAAGTTCGCGGAGTTTGCCAAGAAAGATCAAAGCTTGCCAATGAAGCTCGTTGGAACTCACCAAGATCATCGTGAAGTCCGGGAGTTTGCTGGGAGTCCGCAGAATGATTTTCGAGAGTTCGTCGGAAGACCACCGGAAGTTTGCCGAAAGCTCGCCGAAAGAAGTCTTATCTTGTGAACTTTATAATGGCTTAAAAATATCTTTAAAATTCATAGTTGGCACATAATTTGGTTTAGGATTAGGTGTTAATCCTATAAATCAAATTTGGGCCAATTCAGACTTCATTTGGACCGGTTTCGGTCGAGTTTTCGGCCGAAACCAGTGTGCTGAAATGACCTGGGCAGTGGAACCGCCCCAGGCTGGCGGTAGCACTGCCCAACACCCGCGGGCGCCAGCAGTGGCACCGCTGGATGGGCGATGGCACCGCCCAGTATTGCCAGCACCGAGAAATTCAAAATGGTTCAAATTTTGGCTCTAAGTTTGGGCTCTAAATTTGAATCACTTTGAGGCCTATAAATACCCCACTCATTCAGAGTTTAAAGGGGGTCTAGAACAAAAAAAAAAGGAAAGGAGAAACTCTCTTGAAAGTGTGTCAAATCTTCCCTCTAAGTCTTAAGAGTGTTCTAGTCCAAAAGAGGGGTAAGAGTGCTTGTAAGGGTTATCTCCTAAGCCCGTCAAAAGGAGAGGTGCTGTGAGGGAGTTCATCCTTGCCTGTTGAAAGGAGGATAGCTAGTGGAAAGCCGGTGGCTTCAAGCAAGAGGAATCGAGAGTGGACGTAGGTCGGATGACCGAACCACTATAAAAATCTGGTTTGCATTTACGTTCTTACTATTTACTTTGCTGCAAACCCTTTCCACTTAATTTGATGCTCTACTTCTCATCTTTGCAAACATCTTTAAATTAGAGCTTTTCTTATATGATTCCATTGATATGACTTTCATAATATGAAATGAAGTTTTCATTGTACGAAGTTTTCGAAACTTGTTCAAATCGCTGAAAATTTATCGTTCCTTACCGCTGCACTAATTCACCCCCCCTCTTAGTGCCACTCGATCCCTAACAATTGGTATCAGAGCCATGTTATTTCTCATTCGGATTTATACTCATAAGAAATGGCTCTTCATGGCTTTCAAGAGGGTTTTTCGATTTTTCGTCTACCGTTCTTTAACGGTTCGAACTACACATATTGGAAAACTCGAATGAGAGTTTTCTTGATTTCTCTCGATTTAAACTTATGGAACATCATTGAAAATGGATTTTAACTTTCCTCTAAACTGATGAACGAATGGTCGGATTTGAAGAAAAGATCATTTTCTTTGAATGCAAAGGCTATGAATGTCTTATATTGTTCCTTAGATAAAACTGCATTTAATCGGATTTCTATGTACGAAACGGCTTTTGAAATTTGGCAAACTCTTGAAATCACGCACGAAGGAATGAATAGAGTTAAAGGCTCGAAAGTTAATATTTTGATGCACGATTTTGAGGTTTTTCGAATGGCACCAAGTGAGACTATCGATGACATGTTCTCCCGCTTCACGGATGTTGTCAATAGCTTGAAAAGTCTTGGTAAAAGTTTTTCGGATTTTGAACTCGTAAACAAGATCTTAAGATCCCTTCCAAAAAGGTGGGATCCTAAAGTAACCGCTATACAAGAAGCTAAAAATTTAAATAACTTGGCTCTTGAAGAACTCATTGGGTCTTTAGTGACCTATGAAATAACATTCTTGGAACACAATGAACGTGATGAACATTTGAACCACCTTCTAAAGAACAAGAAGGTTTTGGAACTCCAAACTTTGAAATGCCACTTGAATGATGACTCAAGTGATGAGGACACTATTGAGAACTTTGAACTTCCAACACTAAATCTTAATAAGTTCATGAAACAAAAATAAAAAATTAACAATGAACTTGAACGGAGGAAGAGGCCAAAGATGAAGAAGAAGCGCAAAGAAGAATCAAATGACGAAACGACGAATTGGGCTTTAACGGGCTTCGACTACAAGGTAAGTAACTTAACTCCCTTGAATTATTTTGAAATTACATGATGCTTTTCATGAATGCTTCACTTAGTTAGTAGGAATTATTTTTTTTTCATGCTTTTCTTGTGTTTTTGGAAATTAAAAAAAATATTTTAAAAAATTATATCTTGCTTTTCTTTCTAGTACTTTTGAAAAGTAAAATTTTTTAATGGTGTATGCAACATTATGAATGATGATTGTATGATTTGTGATAATGTTTGTACACCTAATAGGATCAACCCATGCATGTGTATCTTGATGGTTTACATTGTCTCTAAACATGATGCTGGATGATTTTATATCATGCATGAGTTTTTGAAGTGATGTTGATTTGAAAACTTCTATCTTGGATTAATGGGTCTTAACCCCTTTTTATGATGAAATTTTTAGTTGATGCATGTCTTCATGAAATCATTTGCAAAACTAAAAGTTCTAACCCATAAAATTTCAAAATGAAAGAAATGTGGTTTTGATATTGCCTTGTATTATATTTGGACTTAATGGTTTTCATGACAAAAATTATTTTTCAGATTTTTAAAATGATGTATGATTTTAGCAAAAGTTTGAGCATCGATCATCTTGTTATAACTAATGTAAGAAAGAATTAAAATGATTTTGATGATATTTTCATTTTTGAATATGACGCATGATATTTTCATATGAAAAATTTAAACATTCTTATGAAAGATCAAATCACTTAAATTAAAACTCATAAAGATGAGAAAATGCACTATCATGATGTTTGATGCATTTGATCTTGATGAGTTTAATGACAAACTTATATTTTGAATTTATACAATGATGGGTTCCATATAAATGTTTGAACATACATTATGAAATCATCATTGAAATAAAAATATTAAAAATTTGTTATCATGCTTAATGACCTTGTGATATCATATCTTGATGACAAACTCATGTTTTGGTCTTAAATTTGATACTCATTTTTTGAAACATGAGCACACTTGTTTGAAACAAAATGAAACACATTAGCATAATAAATTGAATCTCATAATATGTTATATTATTGTTTTGACAATTTTTATAATGAAGTTTGTCTTTCGGTTTTGAATATTTTGATTTAGCATATAAAGGCAAAAGACATATATGATGAAACATAAAGAAATTATATTTACTATCTTATCGAGATTAATGATTTTATGATATCTTAAGAATCTTGTAAATTATAGAAGTGATTTCGATGAATTGATTATGATTTGATAATTTGAACTTTTCTCTCATGTTTCAATACTACTTTGTATGCTTCATGACTTGTTGATTGAAATATTGATGTAGACTTTTGATGTATCACTTGTCATGATTAATGCAAATTGCTAGTATTTTGAATCTCGAAAATGATTGCTTCTTTTTTTCATTTACTAAAGTGGAAAACAATTCAAGTCTTGATATATCAATAAGTGATACTTGAAATTATTTTTATGATTCATGATGAATTTAGATCTATCATGTATAAATCAAGTTGTTGCTTTTACTATCAAATGAATCATGAGCCTTGACATCACATCTTTCATGATATAAAAATGACATGATTTCCTTACCTTGTATGCCTTTTGTGATGATTTGAACATTGATGTAAAACAAAATTTATATTCTTCCCTTTCCCTTTATTTCCTTCTTTAAAGACAAAAAGGGAAATAAAGCATGTTAACATTATTAATCATGACTTGATTTTGATTTCTTGGAACTATATATTTGAGATTCTATTTATGAAATCATGATCGTGATGATTTGAAAACTCCTACATGTAAATCAAGATTTTCTTCATGACAAATATATATAAATTTTGTTTATTCATGAATTGATCTTTAATGACATGACTTCCTTGTGTGATGATTGAAAATTAATTTTCTTTATGATGAATCATTGAATCATGACTTGATCTATGAGAATACTATTTTTTATATATATCATGATTCTTGATTGTATACCCTTTATCATGAATTGAAAATTGATGATAAAGAAAGTATTTGTGAATCATGATTTTGATTTCTCAGAACTATATATTTAGAATTTGTTTTAAAATCATGATCTTCATCTTGCTAAAATGAATGGTTATGAATCATGAATGATATCTTTTGATCCTTGTTGATTTTTTATATTGATATCTCTTATTACATGATATGATTGAATGATTGATGATACAAATTTAAATGATGTGAAAAGTTGTTAAAGGAAGAAAACAATCTAAATTTTGATATTTCAATATTTGATACTTGGAATATTTTAAAATGTGTTCTTGATGAGAATGTTTGAAATTGCTCTTTTTATCTCATGAATCTTCATCTTGATCTTGTTAAGAAAAATTTTAATGAACCATGAATCATATCTTTGGTATTCACGAATTAATTCTTATTGATATCTTTCATGAATTCTTTGAATCTATTGCCTTGAACTTTTGAACTGTGATGAATCAAAATTTTTTCTCCTATATGACTTCTTCTCCTATATGTCATTCTTTAAATATTGATGAAGATTTTTTATTGATGGAAGTTGATAAATGATATGAAAAGAGGATGCAAAAAAAAATCTTTGTATTTGATCCTCCTATTCTTTTTGACAAAAACAAAGGGGGAGAAGATTTATTGCTAGCTTATGTATTACAAAGAAAAATTTTGCTAGCTAGAACATGTAAAGGAAGTAAAGAAAGTGCAACTTGCACATCTCAAGAAGCAAGTGAAAAAATTATCATCATTGCCCATCCTTAAAAACTTGCTATGATTGAATGGTATGATTGGATGTTGTATTGCAAAGCTATGCTTAAATGTTGTATGATGTATATCTAGATTGATAGCTAGTATGTTATAAAATTTGCATATCTTTTAAACTAGCTATGATGCAACTTCTCCTTTTTGTTGATGACATAGGGGGAGAAGTAGATTGATGAATTTATGCATTGAATTGAATATTTTATATATTTGCATGATGGTTTTGTTATTTTTTCTTAACATTGTGATGAATGTTGCTTGGATTTAGGATAATCCAAGATTTCTATCAATGGCATATTGATAGGGGGAGTTTGGTTAAACTCCGGGGAGTTATGGTTAACTCTGTTAGTCATCAATTAGTTATCATCATCAAAAAGGGAGAGATTGTTGAATCTCGGATTTTGATGATGAAACTAATTGATTGTGGTTTATGATCTAATTACGTGTTGAGTTACATAGATCTACAATCGATCAGGATTAGACAGTTGACGCTGGAGGAATTGACGTTGCGCTGGGTGATCATGTCTAGATATTGGATGTCGAGTCGGAGGTCCGATCGACAATCGGCGGAAGGCTTCATACGTCAGGCATCGGACCAAGAAGAGTGTGTTACGCCAAGGATATTGGGGTTGCAGAGGTTAACCGCCGATTGGGCAATGGATCACAAGAAAAGACGATGTGCCGAAGAATCGGACGAAGTGCCGACCAATAATGTGTCGGGCAACTGAATGTCAATTCGCGTTGTAATAACTGTCTAGATCGAAGTAGAATGTTTGTTTGTGTGTGTACAGGATTAACTACGATAGCGATGAAGACGTAAAGTGAAACAAAGTACTGGACGACAAGTGGGATGGATCGTTGGGAGTTCGAGAGTTCGATGGAAGTCTAAAGATTCATTAGGAGTGTTGCCGGAACCGACCGAGAACGAGTAGGGAGTTTGCCGAAGGGTTTTCGGAAGTTTGCAGGAAGGTTTGTCGGAAGTTCGTGGAGCTTGCCAAGAAAGATCAGAGCTTGCCAATGAAGCTCGTTGGAACTCGCCAAGATCATCGTGAAGTCCGGGAGCTTGCCGGGAGTCCGCAGAATGGTTTCTGAGGGTTCGTCGGAAGACCGCCAGAAGTTCGCCGAAAGCTCAACGAAAGAAGTCTTATCTTGTGGACTTTATAATAGCTTAAAAAATATCTTTAAAATTCGTATTTAGCATATAATTTGGTTTAGGATTAAGTGTTACTCATCTATAAACCAAATTTGGGCCAATTCGGACTTCATTTAGATCGGTTTCGATCGAGTTTTCGGTTAAAACCAGTGTGCTAAAATGACCTGGGTGGTGGCACCGCCCAGAGGCCGAGAGCTAGGCGGTGGAACCACCCCAGGCTGGTAGTAGCACTGCCCAGCACCCGCGGGCACCAATGGTGGCACCGCCCAGTACTGCCAGCACCGGGAAATTCAAAATGGTTTAAATTTTGGCTCTAAGTTTGGACTCCAAATTTGAATCACTTTGAGGCCTATAAATACCCCACTCATTCAGAGTTTAAAGGGGGTCTAGAACCAAAAAAAAAGAAAGGGGAAACTCTCTTGAAAGTATGTCAAATCTTCCCTCTAAATCTTAAGAGTGTTCTAGTCCAAGAGAGGGGTAAGAGTGCTTGTAAGGGTTATCTCCTAAGCCCGTCAAAAGGAGAGGTGCCGTGAGGGAGTTCATCCTCGCCTGTTGAAAGGAGGATAGCTAGTGGAAAGCCGGTGGCCTCAAGTAAGAGGAATCGGGAGTGGACGTAGGTCGGATGACCGAACCACTATAAAAATCTGGTTTGCATTTACATTCTTGCTATTTACTTTGCTACAAACCCTTTCCACTTAATTTGATGCTCTACTTCTCATCTCTGCAAATATCTTTATGTTAGAGCTTTTCTTATATGATTCCACCGATACGACTTTCATAATACGAAATGAAGTTTTTATTGTACGAAGTTTCCGAAACATGTTCAAATCGCTGAAAATTTATCGTTCCTTATCACTGCACTAATTCACCCCCCCTCTTAGTGCCACTCGATCCCTAACACGAGGGACTCGACCAGCCATGATGTTCGATTAAGTCATCACCATCGTTATAAGATGAGTCTGATTCGATGATATACCCTCGAGGGACTCGACCAAGCATACCATGTCTTCAGGTCACCGGTGATATCTCTATGTCATAGATAAGATAACTAATCACGATATAGGTGATGCTAGTCATATGTGCCCTGCAAGCCAATCACATGAGTGATAGCACTTGTGACTTGATATGCACTTTTTCTCTTTGTTTATTATTAGGCATTTTATCACTTTATCTTGTATGTTGCATATATTGTGATATCCTTGGAGCTGTGCAATGGGAATTGAATTGTGATGAGATCACGATAATGTGACCGATTCACCTTTAAACACAGACCCTAAATAATCCTAGTCATAGGTTACCCGAAAAGGGACATCGATACAACTGGATAGACTGGTGTGCTGTATACCCGTCCATATGATGGAGGTGGCTGGTCTCATAGTTACTCGTGTGGGGACACTAAGGGTATAGTGCAGGTGCTCATTGGGGAATGAATTCACTGATTGA
Source organism: Musa beccarii (assembly GCA_024322285.1). NCBI lineage: Eukaryota > Viridiplantae > Streptophyta > Magnoliopsida > Zingiberales > Musaceae > Musa > Musa beccarii. Next base: position 55,404,488 of record CM044398.1, on the reverse strand, counting down.
TCTACCTACGAAATATTAGATAGTTATTGATACCTCACGTTAAACAGTGATTTAGTAGTTCTAGTAGTGTATCTGGTCCTTAGACTTGAGACACCAAGGATGTCCTGTATGAGTACCCCACTCTTTGATACCGAACTTATAGGTTTGGAAAGTTTCAGATCTAGTACAACCAATTATTGGGAGTGATAGCCAACCTTACGAGGGCTATTGAGTATCAATAGAGGATCATCTGCTCTCGGTATCATGAGAGAAATATCCCATGTATTCATGCTCGAACAAATCCTTGGCTAAGGTTATTCGGATTGAAAGAGAAAGAGTTCTCCGGGAGAATCCGACAAGAGCAAGACTTGAGGAGAGACTGTATGGGCATGACAACACCATGCCCGATATAGGGTCTTTGGGATATTAGATGGATAAGGGACTATAGGTACATAGTAACTGAGGACAGATAGGTCCAAAGGATTGGATTCTCCTGTATCGTTTGGAGGCTGCGGCGTAGTGACCTAATACATCCACAATCGATAAGTTGGTGAATTATTATAGAGATAATAATTCACTAAGTCAGAAGGAGTTCTGACAAGTATGACTCATGGTCAGTTCGATATTGGGTCTAGAGGATCACACACATATGGTAGGTGTTGCGATGAGTAGAGGTTAGGATATGAGATATCCGTTGGAGCCTATCTTATTGGATATCCATTAAGCCCCTGAATTATTGGATCCAAAGATGAGATCCAATAATTGCTAATAAGAGATTATTGGGTAGAGACCCCCTAATCCAAGAGGCTTAGATAATTGGATGTAGATCTAATACCCAACAGGGCAAGATTCATTAGGGTTTACAGGGGGCCTCTATAAATAGGAGGGAACCAAAACTCTATAGGTTGGGAGTTCTTTTGATAGCCACCTTCTGTTCTCCTCTCCCTAGAGAGGTGCATCGTTGCAGTCCCTACCATATGGATACTGCTAGAGAGGAGGATGTTTGACCTTCTTCATCCTCTTCTACAGATCTGTAGGGATTCAGGGATATACGATCTCCCTATGTACTTTCTTTTACACATGCAGTTCGTAGATTTATTTTTGATGCACCGATCTTCGCACAATGATGGAACCTTTCATGGAAATCCAAGGTTTTTGTTTTTCTGTTCTTCCACTGCGCATGAGATGTCGCCACCTATGAATTTCCCAAAAGTGGTATCAGAGCTAAGTTGTTCGTGCGAAGATCAGATCTTAAACCATGTGTGTTGTGATTTAGAATAATTTTATCGTCAAAATCGTTGGCGAAAAAGTGGTGAGGAAGGGCAGCAACTGTTGCTACCCTTGCTGTGCTCGTAGAAACGACCAAAGGTCGCTTTTGCGACCATGGCTATCTGCCAGGGTCGCCATGGCTTGGCGTTGGCGCCAGCGAGCAACGCCCGCAGGGTTGCTGTGCAGTGCCCTGCTTGCAAGGGGTGGGTGGCGCCCACAGGGGCGACCACCGCCCGAGGCCAGGCAAGCAGCGCCTGCAGCTACCCGCAAGGGCGGTCCCCGTAGGGGGGGGGTTTGCCAAGGTCGTAGGGGTGTCGGTAGGGAGCCCGCGGGGTAGCGCTTGCGGGCACTGCGCCCACATGTAGCGGCGGCTCCGCCCGCCGGCACGGGAGGCACCCCCTTTCCACGCAGCACCCCGTGCGCATGGCCGTTGCCGGCAGGGTGGCGGTGGCCACAGCCATAGTGTTACAAAGGAGAGATTAGGGTTTTTTTTGGGCAAAAGATAGTTTTGCCTCTTGGAATTTCAAAATTTTCGATTTTTGTCCCTTTTAACAAAATTATCAAAATACCCCTCATAATTTTAAAAATTTTAGTTTTATCCTTTTGGTCGAATGACCAAAATACCCTTCAGAATATGGAAAATTTTCTTTATGTCCCTGATTTCAGAAAAATATTAGTTAATTAAAATATTTAATTAACTATTATTATTTATCTAGTAGTCCTATATAATAACATATACATGTGTTGTATGATGTGGAAAGATAATCATGGACCATATGATGTGATGTGTGTACATGTGATTATTATTATTGGGCTTGCGAGCCTATATTTTTCTCGTTTATTGTCGGGCCTGTGTGCCTATAATTATGTTGTAATTACATGAAGAGAGAGTGGGAGCGTGGAAACGATAGCGAGACCCATAAGGTCGAAACGGATGATCCGACGTATGGAGATACGTTGACATGTCGACGGAACCGACAAAGCGAGATGGACGATCACAGGGCATGGAGATGCGTCGATACACACATAGATTTTGATGTGAGTGATTGAGCTCACTGGCTCGAGCCTGATCACATTAGGATGTGGTCCATGATCATCTGGTATGATTGCGCATGTGATGCGTGATTGATTATATACCTACTAGATATATATTTGCATGCGATGTAGATATATATATATATATATATATATATATTAAATATATATGTGTGTGACACATTATTTTAGGAGACCAAATCAAAATCCCCTTTATTAATAATATTAAGTCGGTAAACGTGAGGCAATTAGATTGACCCACATGGCCTTCCATCGTTATAGGTAGGAATCGATTCTCGATGTAGGTTGAGTTGGTCGAGTCCCTCGAGACTCACTTATATCACGTTTTGCTATCTTATCTATGACATAGAGATGTCACCGGTGACTTGAGGACTTGGTATGCTTGGTCAAGTCACTCGAGAGTATATCATTGAATTAGACTCATCTTATAATGATGGTGATGACTTAACTGAACATCATGGTTGGTCAAGTCCCTCGAGGCCATGGTGGTTTGGAGGCCGAATAGGATGGGAATCACAAGGAGTTGTGATTGGAAAGAGTTGTCTACCTTTACGTGATTGGTCGAGTCCCTCGAGGTTACGTTAAGATACTAATTGGATCCTGATCCCCACTAGAGATCTGCCAAGGTTCTTCGATTCACATACCGGAGGGTATTGTGTGTCTCGCGAAAAATTAATGGGAGAATATTAAGATAGAAGTCCTTATCTTAACTATTTAATTTTTGCAAAGTCTATATGTTATTTATTTTTGCTACATCTTTATTTTTAGAAAAATATCGCTTTCCAATCCTTTACATGGCATACTTGATGCCAACCGCCTCTGGTCCAAATTATACAGATTGGCTTTGTAATCTGAGAATCATTCTCACGACAGAGGAAATTGCATACGTCCTTGATACAGTGATCCCTACACCCGATGAAGGGGCAAGCGAGGATGAGATCGCTCGTTATGTGAAGTACATAGATGATTCTACTCTTGTTCTATGTTATATATTGGCCTCTATGACTACTGAGTTACAAAGACATCATGAAAATATGGATGCTAATTCCTTACTCCTGCATCTTCGTAAACTGTTTGAGGAGCAGGGAAGAACTCAATGATATGAGATATCAAAGAGTCTTTTTCATGCCAGGATGATTGAGGGGACACCGGTTCAGAACCATGTCTTTAGATAATTGAGTGGATCAAGAAACTCACAGGTCTAGGAATGGTCCTAAAAGATAACCTGTGTGTGGATCTTGTGCTTCAGTCCCTACCAGATTCCTTTTCTCAGTTCATAATGAATTTTAATATGAACAAACTTAAGGTGACCCTCCCAGAGCTCCTCAATATGTTGAGAGAAGCAGAGAGCACCATCAAGAAAGAGAAGCCAGTTCTCTGTGCTGGTGAGACCAGAAAGAAAAGGAAGGCTGAGAAGTCCCTTAAGAAGGGCAAGGGCAAGGGCAAGGGCAAAATGGGTAAGACAAAGGTTGCCAAGAAAGACCCAACAAAGGACAAAGGCCAGTGCTTCCACTACGGCAAAGATGAGCACTAGAAGAGGAACTGCAAAGAGTACCTTGCAGAGAGGGCGAAACAAAAGCTTGGAGAAGTTTCAAGTACATTCATGATCAGTCTCCATTTGTCAGAATCTTATGATAACACATGGGTATTAGATACTGGGAGTGTTTATCATATCTACAATTCGTTGCAGGTTCTGGCAGGACCTATGAGATTAAACGGAGGCGAGATGAACCTTAATATGGGCAATGGAGCAAAGTTTACTATAGTGGCGATTGGCAAGGTCACCTTACATCTACCTGGTAGAGCTATTATTTCATGTTTGACAGTTAGTGGATATAAATTAGTTTTTGAGAATAATGGTTGTTCAATAATATTAGATAACGTGATCATCACGAGAGGAACATTGCATAATAGTTTATTTATGCTAGATACAATTCCACACATCATGAGTGTAAGTGAGTTTAAGAGGAAACGAGAAGAGGTGAACAATACATATCTGTGGCATTGTAGGCTAGGTCACATCCATGAGGGAAGGGTTTAAAAGTTGCTGAAGAATGGATATCTAGATGTATTTGACTATGAGTCATATGCGACTTATGAACCTTGCCTTTACGAAAAGATGACCAATTCTCTATTTAGTAGAACTAGAGAGAGAGCCACTGAGTTACTGGAACTCATACATAGTGATGTATATAGTCTCATGTCGACTCATGCCATAGGTGGTTACTCCTACTTCATTACTTTCACTGATGATTTCTCAAGATACGGACATGTGTACTTGATGAAGTACAAGTCTGAGGCTTTTGAGAAATTCAGAGAATATAAGAATGAAGTGGAGAATCAGACTAAAAACAGTATTAAAACCCTTCGATCAGATCGAGGAGGTGAGTACTTGAGTACAGAGTTCATCCAGTTCCTCAAATACCATGGGATTTTATCCCAATGGATACCTCCTTATATATCACAGCTTAATGGTGTATTAGAAAGGAGGAATCACACACTATTAGACATGGTGCGTTCTATGATGAGTTTCGCCGACCTACCCATCTCATTCTGGGGATATGCCCTAGAGACCGCAGCTTACCTTCTGAACAAAATTCCAACTAAGTCAGTAATGTCTACACCATATGAGATATGGAATGGGAAGAAGCCCGATCTTAAGGTTGTTAAGATTTGGGGCTGCCCTGCCCACGTCAAGAGATACAACCCCGACAAGTTGGAATCCAGGACGGAACGGTGTAAGTTCGTGGGATACCCCAAGGAAATTTGTGGGTATTATTTCTATCACCCTGAGGAACAAAAGATTTTTGTAGCCAAGAGAGTAGTGTTCCTTGAGAAGAAACACATTCTTGGTGGAGATAGTGGGAGCATGATAGAGTTGAGCGAGGTTGGAGAACTTAGCTCAAGCACCATTCCACAGCCAGAATCTGTTCAGATACCTAGCACACAAGCTCCAACTTTACATAGGTCTAGTAGAGTATCCCATCCTCCTTAGAGATATATGGGACATATCTGATGGGAAAAATATAAAAAAAGATAGGTAATAAACAATAATTTTTGTATATGAACAAATACTAGCAGGTTGTAACACACACAGCAGAATTAAACAGAAATCACAATCAAATAGAACACCAAGATTTATGTGGAAAACCCCTTCAACGTGAAGGGTAAAAACCACGGGGCAAACTAGAGAAAATCCACTATATAAATAATGAATGTACAATTCTCGAATCTCTTGCCCAAAACCCAAGCAACAATCACAAGAGAATAACTGGGATACAAGGATCACGTCACTGTGCATAATATCCAAAACCTCCTCAAGCAATCACAGAAGAATTCACTGAAGATCTGATCTAACCTGAGATGAGAAACTGTTTGGATGAGTGAGAACAATTTCTGTGTTTTCCTTGTCTTATTCCCTTTCTTTTTCTCTTATTTTTCTGTCCTTTTCTCCTCTCTTTGAATCCCTAATGTCGTTGCGAAGATTCTACCCTTTGCTACGATGTTTTATCTACTTAATTCGCAACCACCATTAGCCCCTATATATAATTAGGTTTAGGTTAGGGTTTAGGGTTAACAAGAGGGTTATGGGCTGCAAAAGCCCATATGGGCTGAACTGGGCTCTCAGCCCAACAACTTCCCCCTTCAGCCCATAAGGGAGGCTGTCCCATGACTCCTTAGTGTAAATCCATGCCGACCAACTGTCGACACATCTCCTGTCTCTCTTTTGGTAAGGTCTTTGTCAACATATCTGCTCCATTATCATCTATATGAATTTTCTGAAGTTGCAATTGCTTCTCTTCAAGTACATTTCGAATCCAGTGATATCTGACATCTATATGCTTTGATTTGGAATGAAAAACTGGGTTCTTACATAAATGGATGGCACTCTGGCTGTCACAATACACCACATAATTTTTCTATTTCAGCCCTAATTCTTGTAAGAATTCTTTCATCTATAACATTTCTTTACAAACCTCTGTAGCAGCAATATATTCTGCCTCTGTGGTGGAGAGAGCAATACACCTTTACAATCTGGATTGCCATGACACAGCTCCCCCTGCAAAAGTAAGTACAAAACCTGATGTAGATTTCCTTGTATCAATATCTCTGGCCATATCTGCATCTGTGTAACCCACTAGCACAGGTGGTCCACCTCCAAAGCTTAAACAAACCTTAGAGCTTCCTCTGAGATATCTCAAGATCCACTTCACTGCTGCCCAGTGCTCTTTGCCTAGATTTGCAAGAAATCTGCTAGTAACACCCACTGCATATGCGATGTCCGGTCTCGTACATACCATTGCATACATTAAACTTCCAACTACTAAAACATAAGGAACCTTTTGCATTTTCTCCTTCTCTTCATCACTTGACGGACTCTGTTCTGAGCACAACTTGAAGTGACCTGAAAGAGGAGAACCAACTGGCTTTGCATTGCTCATACTAAACCTTTCTAATACCTTCTTGATGTATTTTTCCTGTGACAACCAAATCTTCTTGTTTTTCCTGTCACGAGAAATCCGCATGCCCAGTATTTGCTTTGCTGGCCCCATGTCCTTCATTGCAAAGGACTCACTCAGCTCCTTCTTCAACCTGTCAATTTATGCATATCTTTCCCAAGGATAAGCATATCATCAACATAAAGTAAGAGAATAATAAAATCCTCACCAAACCATTTGATGTACACACAATGATCTGAAGTCGTTCTTTTGTATCCATTTTCAATCATAAATGAATCAAACTTTCTGTACCACTGTCTTGGAGCTTGCTTCAATCCATAAACACTCTTTCTTAACTTGCAGATAAAATTTTCTTTACCTTTGACTTTGAAACCTTCTAGTTGCTCCATATAAATTTCCTCCTCCAAATCACCATGAAGGAAAGCTGTCTTCACATCTAACTGCTCCACCTCTAAGTCCTGGCTAGCAGCAATACCTAGAGCAACACGAATAGAAGACATTTTAACAATAGGAGAAAAAATTTCTTCAAAGTCAATACATTTCTTTTGACCAAAGCCTTTCACAACCAATCTGACTTTGTACTTTGGTTGAGAACAATATTCTTGAGTCTTCAATCTAAAAACCCACTTGTTCTTCAAGGCCTTTATTCCCTGTGGAAGTTGCACCAAATCATATGTATGATTCTTTTGTAGAGCATCCATCTCTTCCTCCATAGCAACTAGCCACATTTTTTTCTGCTCACTTTCAACTGCTTCCTGGTAACTCTCTGGTTCACCTGCATCAGTAAGCATAACATACTCATCTGTAGAGTATCTTCTGGAAGGTTGACGTTGTCTTGAAGATCTTCTCAATTGAGGTTATGCGGGAAGCTGCTCCTCAACTTCTTCTTGCTCAACATGTCCTACAGGTAGATTAACATCTGGCTCTACACCATCTTCCTACACATCTCCCCCATCACCTTGATATACTGGAGGAACAACTGGGTCACAATTTGCTTATCCTTCTGCAGAAGTATTGGTTGGTGCCTCCTTCTTCAAATCCTCAAGGGTTTGATCCTCAAAGAAGACCACATCTCTGCTTCTAAATACCTTCTGCTTTTCTGGATCCCAAAGCCTATAACCAAATTGATCATGTGAGTAGCCAAGAAAAATACATTCTTTTGTCTTACCATCCAGCTTAGACCTTTCATTATTTGGAATATGTGCAAATGCACGACAACCAAATACTCTCAAATGCTTATAGGAAACATCTTTCCCTGACCAAACATGCTCTGCAACATTAGCATCTAGGGTTGTACAGGGAGATAAGTTGATCACATCAACTGCAGTCCTCAAAGCCTCATCCCAAAACCTTTTGGGTAGCTTTGCCTGTGAAAGCATACATCTGATCTTTTCCATGATGGTGCGATTCATCCTCTCTGCAATTGCATTATCTGAGGTGTACCAGAACTGTCATCTCATCTGGATGCCATGTGACCTGCAATAATCATCAAACAATCCTGTATACTCACCACCATTATCTCATCTTATGCATTTCAACTGTCTTTCTGTCTCCCTTTCAACTCTGGCATGAAACTCTTTGAAGATGCCAATAACCTGATCCTTGATCTTCAAAGCATAAGCCCAAACTTTCCTGGAAAAGTCATCTATAAAAGTAACAAAGTAAAGTGCACCACTGATGCTAGGAACATTAATAGAACCATTAGGAGTTTTTGTCCTCAAAGGACCACATACATCTGTATAAACACGGTCCAAGGCATGCATTTTTCTAGATAAAGCAGGACTAGCAAAAGAAACTCTATGTTGTTTACCAGCTAAATAATCAATACAAGGGTTCAAACGTATACCTCCGAGGTCAGGCAATACCTCTCTCTTGGAAAGAGCTTGCAGTCCCTTCTCGCTTATGTGTCCCAATCTCCTATGCCACAACTCTATGCTGAAGTCTTTCTCTGTAGTATTTAATTGTTTACCACAAGCTTTGGCCTGCAACCTGTATAAAGTGTGACATTTCTTTCCATTAGCTATAATAAGAGAACCTTTACTGAGTTTCCACTGCTCTCTGTAAAACCTGCTATCATAGTCTTCATCATCTAATCTTCCAACTGAAATTAGATTCAGCCTCAAGTCAACCACATACCTCACATCCTTAAGCACCAACTTGCATCCAAGATTGGTCTTTATGTGGATGTCACCCATGCCAATAATGTTTATTGTGCCATGGTTGCCCATCTTGATAACACCAAAATTTCTAGACTTGTAGGTAGCAAAGAACTCCCTCCGTGGTGTAGCATGATAAGAAGCTCCTGTGTCAATTATCCACTCGAGATCCTGACACACACAAGAAAAAATATCATCAGAAGGGGACAAAATCAAATAATCATCGGCACCTTTGCACCTAGCTTGTGGTATTCTCTTTTGACTCTGTAGACTCCACTTCTTTTCCCTTTTTCTTGCTCTTCTTAGGTTACTTACACTGATTCTTATAATGTCCTTTCTCACCATAGTTATAGCAAACAATATCTTTCCTTGATCTTGACTTGCTTCTACCTATACGTGAATTGCTTCTATCTTTAGACCTTGACCTTCTTCTGTTCTTTGAGATAAGTGCCTGTGAATCAATCTGAGATACTGCTAAGTTCTTTCTTCTCAACTCCTCATTCAACAAACTGCTTGTTACTTGACTCATGGTAACAATACCATCTGGCGCAGAATTACTAAGGGAAACCACCAGTGTCTCCCAACTTTCTGACAATGAACTGAGAAGTAACAATGCCTGCAACTCATCATCAAGAGACATTTTCATAGAAGATAACTGGTTAGTAATACTCTGTATTTCATTCAAATGCTCAGCAATAGAAGCACCCTCTTTATATTTTAGGTTCACAAGTTTTCTGATCAAAAAAGCTTTGTTGCCAGCTGTTTTTCTTTCATAGAGGCCTTCTAACTTTTTCCAAAGAGAATATGTAGAACTTTCAGTAGAAACATGGTGAAAGACACTATCATCGAGCCACTGTCGAATAAACCCAACTGTTTTTCGATCTAATCTCTTCTACTCATCATCTGTCATAGTTGTGGGTTTTTCACTATCCCCTTGCAAAGGTCCATACAAATCTTTGCAATACAAGAGATCTTCCATTCTTGGTTTCTATATCATCCAATTATTTCCATTCAAACTAATCATGCGAGAAATATTACCAGCCTCCATGTTCAAATACAAAAATTAAATCACCAAAATCTTGCTCTGATACCAGTTGATGGGGAAAATATAAAAAAAGATAGGCAATAAACAATAACTTTTGTATATGAACAAATACTAGCAGGCTGTAACACACACAGCGGAATTAAACAGAAATCACAATCAAATAGAACACCAAGATTTACGTGGAAAACCCCTTCAACGTGAAGGGTAAAATCCACGGGGCAAACCAGAGAAAATCCTGTAGAAATAATGAATGTATAATTCTCGAATCTCTTGCCCAAAACCCAAGCAACAATCACAAAAGAATAACTGGGATACAAGGATCATGTCACTGTGCATTATATCCAAAACCTCCTCAAGCAATCACAGAAGAATTCACTGAAGATCTGATCTAACCTGAGATGAGAAACTGTTTGGATAAGTGAGAAACTTCCCTTTCTTTTTCTCTTGTTTTTCTATCCTTTTCTCCTCTCTTTGAATCCCTAATGTCGCTGCGAAGATTCTGCCCTTTGCTGCGATGTTTTATCTACTTAATTTGCAGCCACCATTAGCCCCTATATATAATTAGGTTTAGGTTAGGGTTTAGGGTTAACAAGAGGGCTATGGGCTGCAAAAGCCCATATGGGCTGAACTGGGCTCTCAGCCCAACAATATCAAAGGAGAGGATATTGAGGATATTGATCCTCAGACCTACAAGGAGGCTATTATGAGCATAGACTCCAGGAAATGGCAAGAAGCTATGAATTCAGAAATAGATTCCATGTACTCTAACAAGGTTTGGAACCTAGTTGATGCACCCGAGGGTATTATACCCATTGGCTGCAAGTGAATCTTCAAAAAGAAGATTGGAGTAGATGGAAAGACAGAGACCTATAAAGCAAGGCTAGTGGCTAAGGGGTATCGTTAAAGGCAAGGTGTTGACTATGATGAAACTTTCTCACCCGTAGTCATGCTAAAATCCATTCGAATTCTATTGACTATTGCAGTACACTATGATTATGAGATCTGGCAGATGGATGTTAAAACTGCATTCCTCAATGGTAACCTTGAGGAAGAGGTGTATATGATATAGCCTGAGGGATTCGTGTTCAGGGATAACCCAGATAAGGTGTGCAAGTTGCTTAGGTCCATCTATAAACTGAAGCAAGCTTCCTAAAGTTGGAATATAAAATTTGATGAGGCAATCAGATCTTATGACTTCGTTAAGAACGAAGATAAGCCTTGTATGTACAGGAAGGTAAGTGGGAGCACTATCACCTTTTTGGTATTATATGTGGATGACATCTTGATCATTGGGAATGATGTAGGAATACTCTCCATAGTAAAGGCTTGGCTATCTAGGTACTTCTTCATGAAGAACTTAATTGAAGCATCCTGCATATTGGGGATACGGATCTATAGAAATAGATCTAAGAGGATGCTAGGCTTGTCCCAATCCAAGTACATAGACACAATTGTCAAAAGATTTGACATGAAAAATTCCAAGAGAGGTCTCATACTAATGAGACATAGAATACCACTTTTTAGGAGTATGCCCTCAAAGACTCCTGAAGAAAGGGCACACATGGATATGATCTATCATGTATGATATGCTATATACCAGGCTTGATATAGCATATGCTCTGAGTACCATGAGAAGGTATCAGGCAGATCCAGGCTTGGAGTACTGAAAATAGTAAAATATATCCATAAGTACTTGAGAAGGACTAAGGATCTTTTACTAGTATATGGAGGCAGTAGCCTCAAGGTTGAGGGCTACACGAACTCGAGCTTTCAGTCCAATGTCGATGAGAGCAAGTTTAATTCAGGGTATGTGTTCATCTTGAATGGAGGAGCAATATGTTGGAAGAGTTATAAGCAAGAAACTATTGCTGACTCGACCACATAGGCGGAATACATTATTGCGACAGAGGCAGCAAAGGAGGGAGTCTGGATGAAGAAGTTCATCACAGATTTGGGAGTCATGTTGAGCAGCGAGGAGCTGATTCCCTTAAATTGTGATAAATACGAGGTGATTGCTCAAATAAGGGAACCCGGGTCTTATCAGAAGTGTTCTAAGGAGATTCTAGCTTATTAGAGAGATCATGACCCGAAGAGATGTAGTAGTGGAAAGAGTTCCATCCGAAGATAATATTGCAGATCCATTGATAAAGCCATTGACTCAAATTGTCCTTGAGCATCATAGAGGTCTGATGGGGATCAGACATGATGGTGATTGGCTTTAGGTCAAGTGGGAGATTGCTAGTCATATGTGCCTGCAAGCCAATCACATGAGTGATGGCACTTGTGACTTAATATGTACTCTTTCTCTTTGCTTATTCTTAGGTATTTTATCACTTTATCTTGCATGTTGTATATATTATAATATCCTTAGATCTGTGCAATGGGAATCAGATCGTGATGAGATCACGATAATGAGACCGATTCACCTTTAAACACAGACCCTAAATAATCCTGGTCATAGGCTACTCGAAAAGGGACATCGAGACAACCGGATAGACTAGTGTGCTGTATACCCGTCCATATGATAGAGGTGGTTGGTCTCATAGCTACTCGTGTGGGGACACTAAGGGTACAGTGCAGGTGCTCATTGGGGAATGAGTTCACTGATTGATCCGCTTACAGAATGCTAGATGGTTATTGATACCTCACGTCAGACAACGATTCCATAGTCCCAGTAATGTATCTGGTCCTTAGACTTGAGACACCAAAGATGTCCTGTATGAGTACTCCACTCTTTGATACCGGGCTTATAGATTTGGAAAGTTCCAGATTTAGTACAACCAGTTATTGGGAGTGGTAGCCAACCTTACAAGGGCTATTGAGTGTCAATAGAGAATCATCCGCTCTCGGTATCATAAGAGAAATATCCCATGTATTCTTGCTCGAACAAATCCTTGGCTAATGTTATTCGGATTGAGAGAAAAAAAGTTCTTCGAGAGAATCTGACAAGAGTAAGACTCGAGGAGAGACCGTATGGGCCCGATAGCACCATGTCCGATATAGAGTCTCTGGGATATTAGTTAGATGAGGGACTATAGATACATGATAACTGAGGACAGATAGGTCTAAAGGATTGGATTCCTCTGTATCATTTGGGGGCTACGGCGTAGTGGCCTAGTACGTCCGCAGTCGATGAGTTGGGTAAATTATTATAGAGATAATAATTTACTAAGTTAGAATGAGTTCTGACAAGTATGACTCACGGCCAGCTCGATATTGAGCCTAGAGGGTTACACACATATGGTAGGTGTTACGACGAGTAGAGGTTCGGATATGAGATATCCGTTGGAACTCCTATCTTATTGGATATCCATTAAGACCCTGAATTATTGGATCCTAAGATGAGATCCAATAATTGCTAATAAGAGATTATTGGGTAAAGACCCACTAATCCAGGAGGCTTGGGTAATTGGATGGAGAACCAATACCTAACAGGGCAAGATCCATTAGGGTTTACAAGGGGCCTCTATAAATAGGAGGGAACAAAAGCTCTATAGGCTGGGGGTTTTTTTGGTAGCTACCTTATATTCTCCTCTCCTCAGAGAGGTGCATCGTCATAGTCCCTACCGTGTACCGCTAGAGAGGAGGACGCTTGACCTTCTTCATCCTTTTCTACAGATCTTTAGGGATTCAGGGATATACGATCTCCCTAGATACTTTCTTTTACACATGCAGTTTTCGCGGATTTGTTTTTGACACACCGATCTTCGCATAACGATGGAACCTTTTGTGAAAATCCAAGGTTTTTATTTTTCTATTCTTCTGCTGTGCATGAGATGTCGCCCCCTGTGGATTTCCCAGCAAGTGAGTCTCGAGGGACTCGACCAACTCAACCTATACCAGGAATCGGTTCCTACCTATAACGATGGAAGGCCATGTGGGTCAATCTAATTGCCTCACCTTTACCGACTTAATATTATTGAGAGAGGAGATTTTTTACTTTGTCTCCTAATATGATGTGTCATACACATACATATTTAATATATATCTACATCGCATGTATATAATATATATATATATATATATATATATATATATATATATATATATATATATATATCTAGTTGATATATAAGTAATCACACATCATATGAGTAATCACACAAGATGATCATGGACCATATCCTAATGTGATCAAGCCCGAGCCGGTGGGCTCAATCACTCACATTATGATCTATATGTGCATCGACGCATGTCCATGCCCTGTGATCGTCTATCTCGCTTCGTTAGTTTCGTCGGCATCTCAATGCATCTCCATACATCGGATTGTTCGTTTCGACTTTGTGGGTTCAGCTATCACTTCCACGCTCCCGCTGCGCCTCCTCGTGTAATTACAACATAATTACAAGCACGCAGGCCCCAATAATAATAATCATATGTATACACATATCACACGGTCCATGATCATCCGTCCACATCATACATCACATGTACATATCATCATCATGTAAGACTACTAGATAAATAATAATAGTTAATTAAATATTTTAATTAACTAATATTTTTATAATCAAGGACATATAGGGAATTTTTTAAATTCTAAAGGGTATTTTAGTCATTCGACCAAAAGGATAAAATTAAAATTTCTAAAATTATGGGGGCATTTTGGTTATTTGATCATATGGGATAAAATTAGAATTTTATAAATTTATAGGGGTAAAACTATCTTTTGCCCGAAAATGCCCTAGCCCTCCTTCTGTTGTGTTTGCGGTCGCGACCGCCGCCACCCTGTCGGCGACGGCCATCCGCGGGGGAGTGCCACCCCGTAGGCATTGCCCTCGCGGGGCAGTGCCCATAGACGATGCAGCCCCCACGGGCAGTGTTGCACCCCCCATGAGCCCAGCGCTCGCAGGGTGTCGCCCCTTATGTGCAGGTCACCCCTACGGGCTCGTTGTGCGTATGCGGGCAGTGCTACTGCTCTAGGCAGACGGCCACCACCCACCGGCTGCCAGTGGCCCATGCGCGCACAGCCATGGCTGCAAGTAGCCTTGGCCAAACTACGTGGGCAGCAATAGTTGATGCCTTCTCTCATTTTTTTGCGTAAACAATTATGGCGTCAAAAGTGCATCCAAAACACAATACATGTAGTTTAAAATCTGATATTCGCACGAATAACCTGGCTCTGATACCACTGTTGGGAAATCTAAGGGTGACATCACATGCACAACGAAAGAATAGAAAACAAAAACATCCTAGATTTTCATGAAAGGTTTCATCGTTGTTCGAAGATCGGTGAGAAAAAATAAATCTGTAAATCCAAAAACTACATATATAAAAAGAAAGTACATAGAGAGATTATATATCCCTAAATTTCTACAAATCCATAGGGTGGATGAATGAGGTCAAGTGTCCTCATCTCTAGCAGTGATCCACACGGTAGGGCTGCGAAGATGCTCCTCTTTGGGGAGAGGAGAATAGAAGGTAGCCACAAAAAAAAATCCTAGCCTATAGACCTTTGGTTCCCTCTTATTTATAGAGGCCCCTTAAACCCTAATGGATCCTGTCCTATTGGGTATTGGATCTCCATCCAATTACCTTAGCCTCTTAGATTAATGGGTCTCTACACAATGATCTAGCTCTTATGGGATCTTATCCATGTGATCCAATAATACAAGGGCTTATTGGATATCCAATAAGATAGGAGCTCAGGCGGATATCTCATATCCGAACATCTTCTCGTCACAACACCTACTGTATATGTGTGTGACCCTTTAGGCCCAATATCGAGTTGGCCGTGAGTCACACTTATCAGAACTCCTTCTGACTCAGTGAATTATTATCTCTATAATAATTCACTCGACTAATCGACTATGGACGTACTAGGCCACTACGCCGTAGTCCCGAGACGATACAAGGGAATCTAATCCTTTAGACCTATCTATCAGCAGTTACCATATATCTATAGTCCCTCATCCATCTAATATCTCAGAGATCGTATATCGGGCATGGTACTGTCAGGTCCATACAGTTACCACTCGAGTCTCGCTCTAATCGAATTCTCTCGGAGAACTCTTTCTCTCTCAATCCGAATGACCCTGACCAGGGATTTGCCTGAGCAAGAACATATGGGATATTCCTCTCATAATACCGAGAGTGAATGATCTTCTATTGACACTCAATAGCCCTCGCAAGGTTGGTTGTCATTCTCAATAACCAGTTGTACTAGATCTGAAACTTCCAAATCTATAAGTCCGGTATCAAAGAGTGGAGTACTTATATAGGACATCCTTGGTGTCTCAAGTCCAAGGACCAAATATACTATTGGGACTACAGAATCGCTGTCTGATGTGAGGTATCAATAACCATCTAGCATTCCGTAAGTGGAATAATCAGTGAACTCATTCTCCAATGAGCACTTGTACTGTACCCTTAGTATCCTCATATGAGTAGTTATGAGATCAGTCACCTCTATCATATGGACGGGTATACAGTACACCAGTCTGTCTGGTTATCTCGATGTCCCTCTCAAGTAACCTATGACCAAGATTATTTAGGGTCTGTGTTTAAAGGTGAATCGGTCTCATTATCGTGATCTCATCACGATCCGATTCCCATTGGACAGATCCAAGGACATCACAATATACATCCAAATAATATGAGAAAATGCTAATAATCATAAGCAAAGAGATTGACGCAACATGTTACAAATGACATCACTCACGTGATTGGTTTGTAGGGCACCAATAACTAGCAGCTTTTCATCGAAATGATTTTTTAAAATAAAAAATTGATGTAATCTTTATCGTTGCACCAATTCATCCCCCCCTCTTAGTATCATATTGATCCTAACAATTGGTATCAGAGTAAGGTCACTCTCTATTTGGTTTAAAACCTAAGAGAGATGGCATTTGCCGACTTTCAAGAGGGTTTTTCTATCATTCATTCTCCCATGTTCAATGGGACGTGTTAGGATCAGAGAGGCACTAAGAGGGGGGAATTAGTCGAGCGGATTAAAACTCGTAAGTTTGAAATCGATTTCATAAATAGCTAGTTTGTGTAAAAATTTTGATTCGACGAAAGATGACTTAGTAGAAGTTGCTTGAGTAAAGGAGAGGAAAAACTGAACGATTTGCAGCTAAGTAAAGAAACGATTTAGAAATTTAAACACTCACACATTCAAGAACGTGACGATGTATAGTGATTCGATCAAGTGACCTACATCCACTTTCGAAGCCTTCTCCAATGAGGCTCCCAACTTTTACTAACAAATTCTTTTGAAGGAGAAGGACCAAATACCCCTCTTACAACCCTTTTACAAGAAGTTCACACTCTTACAGATTTTTCAAAGAGAAAGAGGAAGGTGAACACTAGCTATTGAAAATAAGGCTTTGCCAAAGCTTTTGCTCAATTTCTAACTCTCAAAAAGGTGTTCTTTCTGCTGAGAAAGGAGGGGTATTTATAGACCCCAAGAGGATTCAAATTTGAGCTCCAAATTTGAATTCTGTTTGGGTTTCCCGATGCTGGCAGTTCAACCGCCTGTCAGTGGCGGTTCAATCGCTTGTCAATAGTCAGACTGATAGTATACAGGGCGGTTCAACCGCCCAAGGTAGTGGTTTAACCGCCCATACATTCTGGTGCTGGGAGGTTCAACCGCCCCTGGCTGGGTGGTTCAACCATCCAGCTTTCGACCACTGGGCGGTTCCACTACCCAGCACAGGCAGTTGAACCGCCTGGCCCATTCAGCAAAGCTGGATGGGTCATGTTTTAGGCCCAAATCAATCCAATAAGAGCCCGATTGGCCCCTACTAGGTTTAAATAGGATTATTTCCCAATCCTTACCCTAATTACGTGCTAACTATGAAAATCGAAATATAATTCTAAGTGATTTAGACCGACATTCTTCAAGTTTACTTCCAGCGAGCTTTCCGACGGACTTTCGATACTCTTTCGGGTTTCTTCCGGCGGACTCCAAGCATACTCCCAGATTTTGTGGCAAGCTCAACGAGTCTTTGGCAAGCTTCCGAACCTTCTCGGTGATCTCTGCGAACCTCCGACGATCTCTGTGGCGAACTTTCGAAACCTTCGGCAAGTCCCTGATTTAACTTCCTTTGATTCCGGTAATATTTCCGATGATCTTTCAGACTTTCGGTGAACTCTCAAACTCCTGACAAACTTGACCTCGGTAAATCGCTTCATGTTTTCATCCCATCGTACTTAATCCTGTATACTTAACTTAACAATATGGATTATAACAAATAATTCATCAATTGACTTCATCATCAAAATCCGAGATTCAACAATCTCCCTCTTTTTGATGATGACAATCAATTGATAATGGAGTTGATCTTAACTCCCCCTATCTATATGCCATATCATGAGAAAGTAAAGACACTGGAATTCAATCTTTTGAATTCAAGCCGTATTCGATAAATTTCATTTAACGTCAAGCTTAATAAGCAAGCCTGAGCATAAGTACGAAACTTCATATTTTTCTTGATAAAAACAATGTCAAGGTATTACACCTAGAGCCATTCATCGTTACGACAAGAGATATTAATTTAAAACAAGGATCAAATGATATCAAAAAGAGTGTTCAATATCAAGGCATGATATCAAATGAAGGAATAGCTTATCTCAAGAAAATTTACAATTAAAGAATTTACGATATAATGCAATATGAATTGTATGAGTTGATGCAATTGCAATACTATATATTAATTTATTTTTCATTTCATCATATCAATTTCACATTTTTCTCCCCCTTTGTCATCAACAAAAAGAGGTGAAGAATTTATGCATTGTCCCGAAAGAAGAAAGAAAAATTTATCAAACCACGAGTAAGAGATATCAAAATTCGATTAATCATCAATGTGGCATCCATGAAGTCGAACATGCTTAAAGTAGGTGGAAAGAGTAAGAAATCAATCGTTCGATGAAGATATCAAATCATCAAAATAGTACAATAAGTTACGATCGAATAAAAAAGTCATTTAAAGTCGAAGTAGATGATACATCATATAACAAGTCTTTTCACATTTATAATAGTCATAAGATTTACAAAACAAGTGTTAAAGATAAACAACTATTCCACAGGGGGAATTCCAAAATGCCTATACAAGTGATCTATCTTCCGGTTTATTTGTTATACTTCCTTCAAAATTTCAGCTTACTGTAAGTTGATTTGATTTTACTGTAATTTGATTTGATTTAGGACTAGCATGACTGGATCTTCAGTGGATGGAGTAGGAGTTGGCTCAGATGGTGCTGGACCATGGGGACTAGGCAGAGGAGATTCACTTCCCCTAATGACTAGTGTTTCAGGTCACTCTACTGGTTGGGGTGCTAGTTCAATCCTTCTAGGTTGCCTAATCCAAATACCATTTGTAAATATGCATCTAAATCTTTTGAGGAGTTTTCTATTGATGGTGTTATATATATCAACCTGTATTGTTTCCTTATCGGGTGATATACAAATATCATATGCAATTAATAATCTAGTGATCAACTCGCCATACGATAATATTAAATCTTTAGAGATAATTTTCATCATATGTTGTCTGATCAAGTATCCAAAGCAATTGTTTTGTTGGGTCATGATCCAATACATGGTGCTTAATTCTAGCATGCTAATCTCATCATGGTGAAATTGTTTAGGAAGAAGAATGGCTATGATAATGTGATGAAGTATTTTTTAATTGAAGGATAACAAGTGTTCGCAGCTTTTGGGAATGATGCCTATGTTAGGATTTTCAAAAATCATTTCTAAAGCTTCGGAGTGGGATGCTCCAATAGCATTCATATTCCATTGGCCTTTGAAATAGCATCCTCTATTCTTTTCTTCAATTCTAATGAGCTCATATATCATATGATCAAAAATTCGTATTTTAGTTCCCAAAAGATAGGTAGTCAATCCATCATGTTCAATACTCATGTTTGCATAAAATAACTTAACCAACCTAGGGTAGATCGGTTCTTCGATTTGCAAGATATATAAGACATCTAAATCGGCAAACCATCTAATGGGTTCTAGGTTTCCTAGTTTACCTAAATCAATATGCTTACCCTTATTGTATGGTTTTAGATTCAAAATTGGGGTACCTTAGGGCTGCCTCATTGGATCTAAAGAGGATAGGATCAAATGAATCTCCTTTCAGCCTTTTCCCTTTGCCTCTTGATGATTTCTTAGGAGCCATATCTATTCATGATGATAGATCAAAAAGAAACAATAAGGAAAAGACCAAGAAATGAGAAGAGAAGAGAAAATTACAGATTTTACCTTCTTTGAGTTTCCTGGGGAGGTGAGGAGCTTGAATCAATAGAAAACCCTTTGTTAGGCCTTTTAGAATGAGAGGATGGGGAGAGGAGAGGATTAGAGAGGTATGGGGGAGGAGGAGTCAAGGGAGGAGTTGGGGTCGGTTCCACCGCCGACCCTAACACACCCTTTATATTTTGGGGTGTTCAGGCGGTTCAACTGCCCACCAGGTGGTTCCACCGCTTGGGGACCGAGCACCCAAGCGATTCCACCGTCGGTTCTGGCGGTGCAACCACTGGCACCCAAATATATTTATATATGTTTTTAAAATTTAGTTTTTATAGGTTTTAATGTGTTGAATTGAGATAGGATGATGTCTTGGATTACTCTTTGAGACAAAATCAAGATGAGGGAGACAAGTCCGCGAAAGTCAAAATTTCAAAAAATCCACGAAGGCCAAAATTCCAAAAAACATATAATGTAGCTCATTTACGAGGACAATTCAATATGTCTAATTCCCTTCTAATAAAGTCAAATTGTTCTTCACTTAAGAGTTTTGTGAAAATGTCCACTAATTGATGTTTTGTATCAATAAATTCAAGAGTAACGTCATTGCAATTAACATGATCTCATATAAAGTGATGTCTAATATCAATATATTTGGTTCTAGAGTATTGAATAGGATTTTTGGTTAGACAAATAGCTCTAGTATTATCACATTTTATGGAAATATTTTTTAAATGAATTCCATAGTCTTCTAACGTATTTTTCATCCAAACAACTTGTACATAACATGCACTTGCGGCTATGTATTCGGCTTCCACCATAAATAGTGTAACTGAATTTTGTTTCTTGGAAATTCAAGAAACAAGTACATGTCCTAAAAATTAGCATGTTCTGAACGTGCTCTTTCTATCTATTCTACATCCACCAAAATCCGCATTCGCATAGGCTTTTAAATTAAAGTTATCAGATTTTGGATACCATAATCCTAGATCAGGAGTTCCTTTAAGATACCTAAGAATTTTTTTAATAGCTTTAAGGTGAGATAACTTAGGATTAGCTTGGAATTTTGTACATAGACCTACACTAAACATGATACCTGGTCTAGTTGCGATGAGGCAAAGTAAGCAACATATCATTCCCCTATATGTCTTTTGATCAAAATTTTCTCCGCTTTCATCCAAAGCTAACTTAGTGGAAGTACTCATAGGAGTATTTATGGCTTTTGAACTATCCATGTTAAATCTTTTTAACAATTCTAATGTATATTTGGATTGATTAAGAAATATGCTATTACTAAGTTGTTTAATTTATAATCCTAAAAAGAAGGTTAATTCTCACATTAGGCTCATTTTAAATTCATGACTCATACACTTGGTAAATGATTCATATAGTGATTCATCCGAAGAATCAAAAATAATATCATCAACATAAATTTGAACAATAACAAAATTATTTTCAAAATGTTTGATAAACAATATAGTATCAACATTGTCTTTTGTAAAATTATTTGAAATAAGAAAGGAACTAAGCCTTTCATACCAAGCTCTAGGAGCTTGTTTTAGTCCATATAGAGTCTTAGTTAATTTAAACATATGATTAGGAAGAAGAGAATTTTCAAATCTGGGAGATTGTTCAACATACACTTCTTCGGAAATAAAGCCATTTAAGAAAGCACTTTTGACATCCATTTGAAATAGTTTAAAATCATTACTACTAGCATAGGCAAGGAGCATCCTGATGGCTTCTAATCTTGCCACAGGAGCGAATGTCTCTTCATAATCAATACCTTCTTCTTGGTTGAAACCTTTAGCCACTAGTCTAGCCTTGTTTCTAACCATGATACTGTATTCATCTTACTTGTTTCTAAAGACCCATTTAGTACCAATAACTAAATAGCCACTAGGTCTAGGAACAAGCTTTCATACCTTATTCCTTTTAAATTGATTCAATTTTTCTTGCATTGCGATAACCCAAGAATCATCTTTTAAGGCATCGTCAATGCACTTGGGTTCAATTTGAGAAAGAAAAGCAATAAGGGCACAAAAATTTTTGAAAGAAGAATAAGTTTGAACCCCTTTCGATATATCTCCTATAATTAACTCCTTGGGATGGGCATTTACATACTTCCATTCCTTAGGTAAGGAAATTTGGGAAGAAGATGCATCCAAGTTGTTATTTTGAGGAGAGAGTTCATTTAAATTCAAACCATCAAAACCAAAATCATCATCAAAATCTTTTTTCTTAAATTTAGAAATTTCATTAAAAATTACATGAATAGACTCTTCTATAACTAACGTTCTTTTGTTAAAAATACGAGAAGCTTTAGAAACGAAAGAGTAACTAAGAAAGATGTCTTCATCGGATTTAGCATCAAATTTTCCTAAAGCATCCTTTTCATTTAAAATAAAACATTTGTAACCAAAAACTTTAAAATAAGAAATAATAGGTTTTTTGTTATTCTATAATTCATAAAGAGTCTTAGATAGAGATGGTCTTACTAGAACTCTATTCATGATATAGCAAGCCGTATTAACGGCTTCGGTCCAAAAGTATTTGGGTAAACTATGTTCATTTAACATGGTTCTTGTCATTTCTTGTAAATTTCTATTCTTTCTTTCTACTACTCCATTTTGTTGAGGATTTCTTAGAATAGAGAAGTCGTGGTTATACCCGTTAGATTCACAAAAATTTTGAAAGTCATGGTTTTGGAATTCTCCACCATGATCACTTCGAATCGATGAAATCATGAAACCCCTTTCGTTTTGAGTAAGTTTACAAAATTTAAAAAAATATTTAAAGCAATCACTTTTGTGAGCCAAGAAATAGGTCCAAGTATATCTACTATAGTCATCTACAATGACAAATGCATATTTGCTACCTCCTAGACTTGTTGTATCGATTGGTCCAAATAGATCCATATGGATCAATTGTAATAGTCTAGAGGTGCTTATTTGATTTTTTGATTTGAAGCTAATTTTTATTTGTTTTCCTAGTTGACATGCATCACATACTTTATCCTTGACATACTTGATATTTGGAATTCCTCGTACTAGTTCCTTAGAAGAGATTTTAGATATTAATTTCATGTTTGCATGGCCTAATCTCCTATGCCAAAGCCAAGCATCATCATTTAACACGGAGAAGCACATTTCATTACTAAGTTCTTTAATGTTAATGGTATAAACATTATTTTATTTTAATGCAATCATGGATATATTATTGTTTGGTTTTTCAATGATGCAAACATTAGATTCAAATTTAATAATATAACCTTTATCACATAATTGACTAATGCTTAAAAGATTATATTTTAGTCCATCAACTAACAACACATCATCAATTGAAAAACTTGATTTGTTACCTATGGTTCCCTTGCCAATGATTTTACCCTTGTTGTTGTCTCCGAAGGTGACATACCCTTCTTCTTTGCTAGTGAGCATAGAGAATTGAGATGGATCTCCGGTCATGTGCCTTGAGCATCCACTATCAAGATACCATCTCTTGCCCCTAGCTTGTGATGGTGAATGTGTCTACAAAAGAAAATAGTTTTTAGGTACCCATTTGATTTTGGGTGCCTCAAATATTGATCTACTAATTTTGTCATTTAGCATTGAACTATTTATGATTCCTTTATGAACCCATATCAACTTGTGTGGACTAATTTTCTTAAACGGACATTTGTAAATAACATGTCTGGGTTTGCAACAAAAATTACATCTCAAGTGAGATGATATATATAGTGTGGGTCCTTTAATGAAGGTGGTAGGATTTCGGTGAGATCTACTCACAAATCCAATTGCACTTCTATTTCCGACATAACCCTTGTTTGCAAGGATCATGTCAAAGCCCTTGCTACCGACCTTAAACTTATTCAAGGTCTCTTTAAGTAGCAAGTTTTCATTTTTAATCTCCTCTAAGTGTTTACACTTAGAGCATAGGGGTAAAAAAGGAGTTTGAAGACTATCAAACTTATTTTGTAATGAGGCAAGCTCTTTCTTTAATAGATTGAACTTCTTACTAATGATTCTACATTCATCAAACAATTCATGAAAAGTGATAGAAAGTTCATCGAAAGATAAATCTTCATTAATTAAATCACATACCTCTTCTCCTAAAGCCATTAGTGCCAAGTTGGCCTCCTCTTTGTTGCTTGCTTCTTCGACCTCGGAGTCACTTGAATCATCCCATGTAGCCTTTAATGCTTTCTTCTTCTTTGGTTGCTTCTTCTTGGCTTGGGGGCATTCATATTTGAAGTGCCCCGGCTTCTTGCACTCGTAGCAAATGACTTGATCCTTTTTATGTTCAAGTTTATTTTTTATATCATTTTTAAATTTTTTCTTTCTTATAAATTTTTAAAATTTTTAAGTTAAAAGTGCAATGTCATTGTCACTGTCCTCATCACTTGATGTTCCTTTCAAGTGGTCTTCTTGTATTCTTAGTGTCATATCCTTCCTGTTCTTTGGAAGGGGGTTCTCGAGCTCTTCATGAGCATGACACATCATTTCGTAGGTCATTAGAGACCCAATAAGTTTTTCGAGAGAAAAAGTCTTAAGGTCTTTGGTCTCTTGAATAGCTGTAACTTTTGGATCCCAACTCTTTGGAAGGGATCTTAAAATTTTAGTTACAAGTTCAAAGTTAGAAAAACCTTTACTAAGTGCTTTGAGTCCATTGATGACATCCGTGAAGCGGGTGTACATGTCTCCGATGGACTCACTTGGTTTCATTCGTAAAAGTCCATAAGAATGCACAAGAATGTTGATTTTGGACTCTTTCACTCGGCTAGTACCTTCATGAGTGATCTCAAGAGTACACCAAATATCAAAAGCAGATTCACATATCGATATGCGATTAAATTCATTTTTGTCAAGTGCACAAAATAAGGCATTCATAGCTTTTGCGTTTAAAGCAAAAACCTTCTTCTCTGACTCATTCCATTCGCTCATCGAAAGAGAAGATTTTTGAAAATTATTTTCAACGATATTCCATAGTTTAAAAATCCATAGAAATAAGAAAGATCCTCATATGAGTCTTCCAATACATATAATCCGATCCATTAAATATAGGCGGACGAGTAATGGAGTGACCCTCTTGCATGCCGGAATAGGCCATCTCTCTTGGGTTTTAAACCAAATATGAGAGTGAACCTTACTTTGATACCAATTGTTAGGATCGGAGAGGCACTAAGAGAGAGGGGGGTGAATTAGTGCAGCGGATTAAAACTCGTAAGTTTAAAACTGATTTCGTAAATAGCTAGTTTGTGTGAAAATTTTGATTCGACGAAAGATGACTTAGTTGAAGTTGCTTGAGTAAAGAAGAGGAAAAACTGAACGATTTGTAGCTAAGTAAAGAAACGATTCAAAATTTTAAATACTCACACATTCAAGAACACGACGATGTATAGTGGTTCGGTCAAGTGACCTACATCCACTTCCAAAGCCTTCTCCGATGAGGCTCTTAACTTCCACTAGCAAATTCTTTTGAAGGGGAAGGACCAAATACCCCTCTTACAACCCTTTTACAAGAAGTTCACACTCTTACAGATTTTTTAAAGAGAAAGAGGGAGGTGAACACTAGCTATTGAAAATAAGACTTTGCCAAAGCTTTTGCTAAATTTCTAACTCTCAAGAGTTAGAACACAAAGGTGTTCTTTCTGCTGAGAAAGGAGGGGTATTTATAGACCCCAAGAGGATTCAAATTTGAGCTTCAAATTTGAATTTTGTTTGGGTTTCCCGATGCTGGCGGTTCAACCGCCTATCAATGGCGGTTCAACCGCCTGTCAGTAATCAGACTTACAATATACAGGGCGGTTCAACTGCCCAAGGCAGCGGTTCAACTACCCATGCATTCTGGTGCTGGGCAGTTCAACCACCCTTGGCTGGGTGGTTCAACCACCCTTGGCTGGGCGGTTCAACCACCCTTGGCTGGGCGGTTCAACCGCCCAGCTTTCGACCACTAGGCGGTTCCACCGCCCAGCACAGGTGGTTGAACCGCCTGGCCCATTCAACAAAGCTGGATGGGTCCTGTTTTAGGCCCAAATCAACCCAATAAGAGCCCGATTGGCCCCTACTAGGTTTAAACAGGATTATTTCCCAATCCTTACCCTAATTACGTGCCAACTATGAAATCGAAACATAATTCTAAGTGATTTAGACTGACATTCTTCAAGTTTACTTCCGGCGAACTTTCCAGCGGACTTCTGACACTCTTTCGGGTTTCTTCCGGTGGACTCCAAGCATGCTCCCAGATTTTGTGGCAACCTCAATGAGTCTTTGGCAAGCTTCCAAACCTTCTCGGTGATCTCCGCGAACCTCCGACGATCTCTGTGACGAACTTCCGAAATCTTCGGCAAGTCCCTGATTTGACCTCGATTGATTCCGGCAATACTTCCGATAATCTTTTGGACTTCCGGTGAACTCTCGAACTCTTGGCAAACTTGACCTCAGTAAATCACTTCATGTTTTCATCCCATCGTAGTTAATCCTGCACACTTATCTCAATAATATGGATTATAACAAATAATTCATCAATTGACTTCATCTTCAAAATTTGATATTCAATAGGACGGACTACACATATTAAAAAACTCAAATGTGAGTTTTCTTACTTTCTTTGAATCTTGATTTATAGAATATTATCGAATACAGTTTTCAACAACCCTCGAAACCTATGAATGAATGGATGGATTTTGAGAAAAAATTATTTTCATTGAATGCAAAGGCTATGAATGTATTATTTTGTACCTTGGACAAAAACGAGTTTAATCGAATTTCTATTTGTGAAACAGCTTATGACATTTGTCATACACTTGAAATCACACACGAAGGTACTAGTAGAGTCAAAGACTCGAAAATAAATCTTTTGATGCATGATTTTAAACTTTTTCGAATGGCACAAAACAAAACTATTGGTGATATATACACCAGTTTTATGGATCTCATCAATAGTTTAAAGAGTCTTGGTAAATGTTTTTCTAATTTCGGACTCATAAATAAGATTTTAAGATCCCTTCCAAAAAGTTAGGATCCGAAAGTAACGATAATACAAGAAGCTAAGTACTTGAACAACTTCTCACTCGAAGAACTTATCGGGTATTTGATGACCTACAAAATGACTTTCATGGCACAATATGAACATGAGAATTTTTTTCCAAAGAATAAAAAGGATTTGACACTTCAAACTATAGAAGACCACTCGAGCGAAAGCTCAAGTGATGATGACCTTGAACGCATAACAATGAAATTTAAAAAGTTCATAAAACAAGAATTAAAGAATAAAAATGAACTCAATCCGGATACAACTACTTACTATGAATGCAAGAAATCGAGACACCTCAAAAGCAATTATCCATAACAAAATAAGAAGAATACACTTAAGGACGAATCAAGTGATAAAGTGACGAACCGCGCTTTGATTGCTTTCGACAATGAGGTAAGTAACTCAATCAATTCGATTTTACCTTACCTTGAAGTTACTTAGTGCTTTTCCATGATTTGAATTAGTTTATAAAATAAATAAATAAATAAATAAATAAATATTATTTTATCATGCTTTTCTTTCTAGTGATTTTTTTAAAAATTAAAAGTTATGAATGATGATTGCATGTTTTATGATAATGCTTGTACACTAAATAAGATTAAATCTATATATGTCTTAAGAAGCAAGTATCTTGATGATTTTATTGCCTTTTGTTTTAAACATGATGCTTAGCTTTTGTATGAAAAACTTAAGTATGCTTATATGAAATCAAAGCACATAAATTGAAATATATAAAAAGAAATATATATTATCATGATAAATTGAATCTTTTGTATGAAGATGACATGTTATATTTTTTGTCTTGACAATCTTTATGATGAAATATATCTTTTGGTCTTGAATGTTGATGCTTATTTCTATTTAGCATTAAAAGCAAAGGCAAGCTTATAAGAAGTAAATCACATAAATTGGAACACATAAAAAAAATATATATTTTCTATCTTTTCGAGATTAATATGGTATTTTATGGTATTTTATGAATCTTGTGAATCTCTAAAAAGTGATTTTGATGTTTTGATGATTTGACAAATTGAATGAAAAATAATAATTTTTATATCATGCTTGATGATTTTACATTTTGAAATTATGCATGATAAGGGGAAGTAATGATGGTTTGAAAAATATTTTCGACAATCTTTGCTTGATAGTCAAAAAAATTTTTATATCATGATCTTGACTTCTTAGAATTATTCTTTCACTAAATAAAAGACTCATTCAAATGAATCTTGATTCTTTCATTTGATATTCATGAATTAAGATTTAGTATGAATCAAGATCTTTTATTTGTCCTCCTATGACTCTTTTTGGTATTTACTAAAGAAGAAATTTATTCAAATCAACCATGATATGTCACTTGATCTCTTGATGTTCATGACTTGAATTTTGATGATTGAAATATTTATGTAATTTTTTTATACCTCATTTGTCATGATTTGAAAATTGATGTAAAGGGAAAAGAATTATAACATTGTATTATTCCTTTCTTTTTTACAATGATAAAGGGGGAGCAAGAGTTGCTAGCTTGTGCATGTCAAAGCAAAATTGCTAGCTTGCATACTTCAATAAGAAAAGAATTGCTAGCTCGATCATTACAAAGAAAGAATTTGCTAAGCTTACACTTCTTAAAAGAGAAGAAACAAAAGGAGCTAGCTTGGAATATTGCTAAGAGAAGCGAAGAGTTACTATCTCAAAAGAAGTAAAAAAGTACAAACTTGAAAAACTTACAACTTTGCACATCTTTAAAACTTGATTTAGTGATCATAAATGTTGTAAAGTGATGTAAATCTTGCTAGTATGTTGTAAAACTTGCATATCCTTAAAACTAGCTAGATACATTCTTTTTTTTATTGATACAAAGGGGGAGAAGTATAATGATAATTTCATACATTGTATGTTGAATTAAAAGTTTTGATTATGCATGATTTATTCAAAAAATTTTGAATTTTAAATTTTCTATCAATATAACATATTGATAGGGGGAGTTAAGGTTAACTCCGTCATCAATTGATTATCATCATAAAAAATATGGAGATTGTTGAATCTCAAATTTTAATGATAAAACCAATTGATTATGTTTAAGATCTAATCCGTGTTTTGAGTGATACAGGTAGCTTCGATCAGGAATAGACAACTAAAGTAGGATGAATCATCATTGGGCTAAAGGAGAACATGTCAGAAGATTAGACGTTGAGCCGAAGGATCGGTTGACATATCAACATAAGGCTTCAGACGATGAGTTTGGGCATTGGGCTAAGAAGAGCGAAATTTTGCCAAGGAGATCGGAGTTGATCGATTGGACAATAAGCCACAAGAGAGGACGATGCGTCAAAGAATCAGACGAAGTACCGGATGAACCAATGACATGTCGGACAATATTCGATTAAGCTTTATAATAATTATCTAGATCGAAGTAGGTTTGAGGACTAATTGTGTTGGAATTAGGCCAACTTAATTAAGGACCAATTTGACCCAAGTTGAGGCTGTGATGGGCCAAATAAAAAGCCCAAAATTGACCCAAGAGGTGGGTCAGGCGATGACACCACCAAAATAAGCGGTGGAATCGCCAATAGCTTAGTCTTCAAGACATAGTCTCCGAAACTGTGTCAGGTAGTGGTACCACTAGACTAGACGGTGGTACCACCTAGTGCCAAGCGTTGGTACCATCCAATGTCAAAAAGCTTAGGTGGTGGTACTCTCTAGCACTAGCGATGGTACCGCTAGTACCCGGAAGACCCGGGATGAGGCCAATTTTGACTCCAAGCTTAAATCCATTTGAAGCCTATAAATACCCCTCTTATCCCTGGTTAGAACATATAAGCATAAAGAACTTAAAAGTGTGAAATGCTATAGAAATCATTTGAGAGATCACATCCTCTAGTTCTAAGTTTAGAATTCTATTTAGAGAAGAGTAAGTGCTTATAAAGGTTGTTCTCCTAAACCTGTGAAAAGGAGAAGAGGGGGTTGTAAGGGTAGTTAGCCTTCGCTCGTTTGAAAGAAGACTGCTAGTGAAAGCTGGTGGCTTCGATGAAAGAGGAATCGAAAGTGGACGTAGGTCGAATGATCGAACCACTATAAATCAGTTTGCAATCTCTGTTTTATTTTTTATTTATATTGTAAATTACTGTACTCACTGCCCTCACTCATGAATGTCTTTAAGTTTAAAATGTTTCCGATATAACTTTTATCGAAACGATTTTTTAAAATAAAAAATTAACATAATTTTTACCACTGCACTAATTCACACCCCCCCCTCTTAGTGTCGTATTGATCCTAATAATATATGCATCATATTCATCATTAACTTCACATGTGTATAATACTTTGTCATGAAAAATAAATATTAATTTTTGTGTACCATGTCCCTCACATTTCAAGCTTGAGTGTACCATTCAGGAAATATCATGGATTAGTCATATCAAAGAAAAAGATAGAAAAAAACTTTTACATTTATGTCGACATATTTATATATAAAAAAATCATGTCGTCTTTGCTCATATGTTTCATTCTTTGTGAATTAGGTGTTAGCATAAAAATCTATAATCATGCTATCTATAGCAATAAAAAATTTTAATGCCAAAATATGAAATCAAATAGTAATAGATCTAAATAATATTATGATGCATACCTTTAATTGTTGTTCAGAAAAATAACCTTTATCTTATCTATAAGCACATCATCGTCAGATCTAAAATATCAATCTGCAAGAAGAACTAGACTCACCTTCTCCTCTCTTTCTATTCTTTCATAGGACCACTTAGATTGATGGTTAGAGAGATTGAGAGAAATTATAATAGGTAGATTGAGAGAAAAACTATAATATCTCAATCGCATCCTCTTATCTCTTCTTATGTTCTCATATATGTTTTTCATCCCTAGAGATCCTATCTATTTATAGGCGAGAGCAGAGGGTCTATGATAAGATATTATGAGATTTCCTTCCATCAATGGCATTTCCTGAGGAATCCTACTTTAATGGATTTTCTTTCTATTAGCCAATAACCATAATCAGAATCCAATCATATCCTTAATATATCTTATCTAATTAAATAGGACTACATTATCTAACATTCTCTCACTTGACCCATTAATTGATAAGATACAAAAGATATTCAAAATTAAAATAAATAAATAAAATTTATTTAAAAATAATTTTACCCGATTGGATTCTAAAAATTTGAAAACTATTTACACGTGCACGAATTTTAAAAATAGGCTAATAAGTCCAATAAATATAATAATACTACGTTAAGTTTGACTAGTAATACGAGTCATAACGGTTGTATATCATTAATGTTACACTTCCTTCTATGTACCATAATACTATTAGCCTTTTCTAATACAGTAAAAAATGACCCTTGTAATTTCTCTTGTCAAGACAATCCTATCATCACATTTAACCATGATATGTACATACATAATTGTGAACAGGATAGCAGAAACAAATACTTTTAAGTACGTAAGTAAAAAATATTAATTATAGTGTCCACTCAATGCATCACCATATCCTTTATGGGTTGCTCACAAACCCAATCATAAGAACATGTTCTTTTCAAAACACTTTAGGTTGTAAATCTTAAATAAATGGATCAACAATCAATACAATGGAACTCAAGTAATTAATTGACATTAGGTGTTTCTAGACTCGTCTTCTTTAACCATCAAGTACTTTCTACTATAATGCATAGAGATGCAATAGTTCTTGTCATTCTTAGAGAAGAAAACTACTGGGATATCATAAAATATCTTCAGCGACTTGGTAATTGAGTCTAATCGCACCAATTCCTGAGATAAAAATTTCGTAGTTATGAAGTTTGATCAGTGGCCTCAAAGCATACTACAAAATCAACTTCTATTATTAATAATAATATAATAATAAATTACCCCTCTAATTGATATAGATATTAACCGTAAGGTGGACTTCCTGTTATTGAGGTAATTTATAGAATCAGCATTTGAAAAATGCAATCATTTCAAGCTGATATAATTTCATACATGTGAGCATATAATCCTTTATCCTTTCTAGATATCTTATTACTTTTCTTTGCAGTCCTTTAATATTTTTAATTCTTGATAACTCAATTATCTATCCAGTATTTTAATTGCAAAAACTGGTATATGTTCTGACATAGGCTTGAGCATAGACTTTTAACTACACTTATATAAAGAATATTCTCTTTATCTGATTCTTTTCAAGTCATTTTAAAGCACTCACTTTTGACTAAAATTCTACTTTTATGATTTGTTGAACAAAGTTGTATATTAAATCTTTTTCAAGACTCGATTAATATATCTTTTCCAAGATAGTCTTAATAATTATTGAGATATATCCCTGAGTATCTCAATACTAATAATATAAGATATCTCATTCATATCAACTATCTTAAAATACATAGTGAAAATTTCTTGGTTTAGTATATAATAAAATAAGATCACTATTGATAATATAAAATATTATCCACATATATGATCAATATAATAAACTTACTCCCACTGATATTTAGATATAAATACCGATTAACAGTATTTTTCTTAAATATCAAGGAATCAATGATATTAAGAAACTTTATACATCATTGTCTAGAAACTTATTTGAGATCATAAATAGATTTCTGAATTTGCATATCAAATTTATGTTTCTTTCATTTTCTTTGCGAGTCATTCATAGTAACACACATAAAACTAGATCCTTAATCAAAAATTTATTTTCATATAATTATAATATAACTCGAACTCATAATGAGTCACTAATGTCATGAAGATTCTTAACGAGTTCATTTAAAAAGTAAATATCTCGTTATGGTTGATACATTCTTTATGAGTAAAATCTATAATCATATTAAAAACTAAAAGTCTGACTATTATATCGTTCGATATTGTCTTTTGAGTCACATTTATATAACAAACTCTTTTATAATTATTAGACAATTCGACGAGTTTATCAGACACCATTTTGGTTATTGATTTTAACTCTTCTTTTATTGTATCATATTACTTTTTAGAATCGTTACTTTTTATGACCTATGAAAATAATAAAGAATCCATTCTAATTCCTATATCATAATATAATTCTTGTAGATATACCACATAATAATTATAAATGATATGATTCCTTTCCCATTGAGATATTCTTAAGGTTGTCAATTATGACTATTCTACAAGACCATTGTCATCGATATTAATATAATGTGAGAGTTTTGTAATGTTATTTTATTATTCACTTTTATTAAATTATTTAATAATTTGAGTAACAATAATCTCTCGAATAATAAAAGATTATCAATATGTATTTCCTCTATATCAAAATTAAATTTCAAGATTTTTACTCCCACTGATTCGTTATTTTATAGGATAGGAATCTTATATTACTATATTTGACTATCTTTTGTACTATGATTAGAGCAATAAGATATGTACCCTTTTAAGCTTTTCTAAATGAATAATAAAATATTTAAAAAAATGTTATTAAATTTAATTTTATTTTATGTGAGTTAAAGATCCTTATCTCTATAGAATAATCCTAAATATGTAAATATCTTAAGTTAGGTTTCATATCATCCCATAACTCAAAAGAAGTCATACAATTTACTTACTAGAAATCTCATTTAAGATGTACATAGTTATCTTTAGAGCTTTTTCTCACATTGATTTGGGTACAAAAGAATAACCCATCATGCTTCTAATCATATTTATAAGCGTACGAGTATACCTTTCAACAATCATATTCTGCTGCGACATATCTAGTAAATCATATACTTTGCTTTTCTAAGAATCTAGTAAAAGAACTAGAATTATAATTGGATTTATCATAAATATCATAAAATTCATTACCTCTATCAGATATGATGATTTTAACTTTTCTATCTAATTATCTCTCGATCTCATTTATGCACACTTCAATAGTGTCAACGGTTTGTGACTTTACATGAATTAGATATATATATAATCATATCTTAATAGGTTATCTATATGGTGATAAAATATCTTTGTTTAATGAGATGAAAATATAGAGTGACTCACAAATGTAAACATAATCTCAAGGAGTTTATGAAACTATATTCATTTTAATATTTAATTATAGGATCATTGCAAACTTAATATTCATATTAATTCTGTATAGACCATTATACAGAATCCAAAGGTTAATTTTTATTGGATCATACTAAGTTCACAACTACCAAAAGAGAAATAATATTCTAATAATTCTAGGTAAAGAATCCAAATTTCCAGAATTATAAGAATATAGCATGGATCCTCAAGATTCATCAAATGAATTATCTTTAGACATAGGCGATAAATACAAACTACTATCGCTTTCACTTTAAGATAATTTCCTACAATGATAAATATTTCATTCTCCTTTAGTTTTTATCCCTTTTTTTATTATTATTAAAATAAATCTCTATTATTGGTAACATATATTGAAGCATCAAATTAATCCACCAAATATTAGAAAAATAATTTCTATAATATTTGATTTAAACCATATAAAAGTTATATTTATAACTTTTCATTTCAAATTAAATCTTATAGTTCTTCTTCATATAACTTTCTTTATTACACAAATAACACTTCATTATGAAGAGATTCTTTTATGAGTTTATATAGTAATTATAAACTTAGGTGATTTATGCTTCATCCTTATTTTATTGTTACTCACTCATTAAGTAGTACTCAAAATATTATAAGTCTTGAGCTTACAACTTTGTCAGTTATATTGATGATGTAATCTTAAATTCCTCAAATACTATCATTTTTAGTCAGTTTTTTTATTAAGATGTCAGCTAATAACTTATCAGAAAATTTAAATTGATCATTAAATATTCTTATGCACTAGTTGTAAACTGTACTGAAGTCTAAGTATCATCAAATTAAGTCTTTCAAATCTTTCCTGATTAGTCACCTTAATTATTTATTCAATAGAACTTTTAGTAAATAAGTCTGTGTTCCCTTCAAATAATCTGATCAAGGTCTCTCTCATTCAATATAACTTGCATATGCTCAAGCCATTTATTCCAGAAAATATAGGGATATTTACAAAAATACAATGAAGGAAGTACCATTATAATAAGTAATGCTTTGAGTTTTTCAATGAATATTGAACTATTGATATCATCAATATTTTACTTTCAATATTGACATATCTAGTGTTCACACACAATCATTTATGGATGACTGATACCATCCTTATGGAATAATATTACTACCTTTGGGTATATAACACTAAACTGTAAAGATATCCAAAACAGTATCATCCTACCCTATCACATAATTATTCAAAATATATTCTCTTTTGGGATTATCTAAATCTCATAATTATGTGTGCCATTGTGAATATATTTTTTTAATATCATTTAAGATCAATTCCATAATATATTTTATAGATTATTGGTCTAGGTCACTTTGGTGGTTGCAAGACCAATACAAAAATATAAAATATAATCTAAAATATCTTATAAATGATAAGATTTTATTGTAATTCATATCCCATAAGCTTACCATCCCAAGCTACTTTGGCAGCTATTGGTTAGTTAAAACTTAGGAAGATAACTTATAAATAATATTCATCAAATTTAGTTAATGTCATTTAGGATCAATTCCATAATGTATTTTATAAATTATTGGTCTAGGTCACTTTGGTGGCTGTAAGACTAATATAAAAATATAAAATATAATCTAAAATGTCATATAAATGACAAGATCTTTTATTGTAATTCATATCCTATAAGTCTATCATCTCATGCCACTTTGACAACTACTGGTCAGATAAAACTTAGGGAGATAAATTATAAATAATATTCATCAAATTTTTTAAATTTAATTTATGTTAAGCAATTAACAATAATCATAATAATTATTGAATATTAATTAGTAAAAGGAAAGATTCATATGATAACTATAATCATGATAACATATAAATCATGAAAAACGAAGGATAACTATGATTTCATAATTTTAAATATATATATATGAATAATCAAATAAATATCCAAGAACAATAATTATATTTTATTTACAACTTGCAATCAATAATTCATTTATATTGATCTGTATAAAGAAAACTCATATGATAATTATAATCATGATAACACATAAATCATAAAAAGTCTTCATGTGAAAGATAACTATGATTTCATAATTTTAAATATATACATGTGAGTAACCAAAGAAATATCCAAGAACAATAATTAGATTTTTATTTATAATCAATAAATCATATGAGAAAAACTATAAAAGGAATAATAATTTATATTTTTTAATAAAATATTAAATTAAACTAGTTAATTTTATTTAATTTAGGCAAGCCCAAAATTGGGCTAAATATTAGTCAAATTAAATAAATCAATCAAAAACCAAAAAATATCAAAATTTAATCCTTTCTAAATTTGATCAAAATCAAATTTAATCAATCATTAATTAAAATATAATCATGATTAAATTCAATTAAATTTTGTTAATTAATTTTATAAATAAGGATACAAATGAGAAATTCTCAATTCATACGGGTAAAACTATAAATATGTTGACAGGATTATACTGTAATTAATAGATTTATAATGGGTAGAACTATCAAAACAGTAAAAGGTATTAATAAAATAAATAAGGGTAAAACTATAATTTTGATTAAAAACTCTAATGGTAAAACTGTAATTTTATCAAAAACACACATTTTCCTGTGCTGTCGCCGCCACCACCACCTCCTGCGCGATTTCCGTCGCTACTCGTGGGCAGGCACCGCCAGTGCGACGTGGTCTCTACCTGCGCAGGGCTGTCGCCGGTGCGGTTGTGCCCGCGCGGTTGTCGCCTGTGTGGCTGTGCCCGCGCACTCGATCGCTGGCTCTACCCATGTTGGGTGCGGCTATCCTCGTGCGGCCACAGCCTGGACGTGGGTTATGTCCGCGTGCAATCGTTATGATCATAAATAAAGTATTTGATTTCAAAAATCATAACTTTGATAACAATTGTTAGCATAAAAATATGTAATCATGCTATTTATAATATGAAAAAAATTTAATATCAAAATTTAAAATCAAATAGCAATAGATCTAAATAATATTATGATGCGTACCTTTAATTGTTGTTCAGAGAAATAACCTATATCTGATTTATAAGCATATCATCGTTAGATCTAAAATATCAATATGCAAGGAGAATTAGACTCACATTCTACTCTCTTCCTATCCTTTCACAGGATCACTTAGATTAATTATTAGGGAGATTGAGAGAAACTATAATAGGTAGATTGAGAGAAAAACTGTAATTTCTCAATTGCATCCTCATATCTGTTCTTATGTTCTTATTTTTCATCTCTATAGGTCCTATCTATTTATAGGCGAGAGCAGAAGTTCTAAGATAAGATATTAGGAGATTTTCTTTCGACATCTTCTAAGAAATTTTATTTTAATTGGGTTTCCTTTCTATTAGTCAATAATAATCCAATCATATTATTAATATATCTTATCTAATTAAATAAGTCACATTATCTAACGTTGATGTAAAAAATGCAAATGCAATGCCAAATAAACATAGTGTCTTCATTCTTGTTTTGTTTGTTTAAGGATGACCTTAACTCTGCGCTTACCTTTTGGTCCAAAACAAAAAAGTCCGTGATGGAGCTTCCACCGGGGATGATTATGCTCATTCAAAGTAGTTTCGCATTTACATGGGCAGTTGGGGGTTTGAGTAGTATGCATGGCTTTTTTCTTGTTATAGTTGAAATGTGATTTTTTTTTATATGGATTATTATTCATCTCAAAAGGTTATTGAGATTAGTAATAATAAAAAAAAAATCCAACGCAAGATTCCGTTCATGTCTTTATATTAAGAGCAAAAATTAGGAAGACAATATTGTGTGATCGTAATAGTTGAGATTAGTTATTTTTATAATGAACTACCTGTTTTTCTTAATGGTATCGAAGAAAAAGATAAGATATGAGGTCACAGCCTGATATTGTTTTTTCTTTTTGTAGCGTATAATGTGCTGACGGGTTTTACTCATAAATATTATTTTAGTCTTTTTATTCCAATTATGTTAATTTTTTAATATTATTGATCTAACAATTTAAGGCTATTTCTAGATGTAGTTGCAGCATTATTTATTTATTTATTGTTGAATGATATGAAATCTTTGTATTAAAATTTATATCTTAATTAATTGTGATGTCCTTATTTTCTTTGAAGTAATAGGATAGGATTTAATCTTAATTCTATTATTACACTCTAAATGTTGTTTTAATACTTAGAATATTAGTGTCGAATATTATTTATTTATTCGTTTTATTAGGACATCTTCTTATTCTGAATCTTGCTAGGAATTCTATGTTGGAATAATTTTTGACTAGATGAGTTTAGTCTTTAATCTTTTTTGGTTATGCTCATATTATTCAGGGAATATCATGATGAATGAAAAGAAAGAAAAGAAAAAAAAATGATACCTTTCACATTTCTATGTTTTTCTGAAAAGAAAATCAGTGTTTCACATATGTACAGGGGAAAATGTATGCAGTGTTAAGTGACTCTCATGTTTAGGTTTTTTTTAGGTCGTTTATGAACCATTTGTTAAATATTAATGATATGTTTTTCGGTTTTTATGTTAAAAAATATTTTAATTTGATGGAATTTGGTGACTAATCATTCATCTAATGCTGGGCTCTTAAGAGCATCACTATGGTAGATAAGTCCACATTTTTGGACATTTTCATTATTCAGTAGCATCTAATGGGTTTCTTTTTTTCTTGGAGCGCATTACATTTATGTGCTCTGAACCAAAGTTGAATGAAGTTTTAAGGGCCACTTTTAAAATTACATGTGAAATATAGCAGCCTCATTACTTTGACATGACGATGGATGGATAAAATTTTGGTGGCAACAAATTATTTGAAGTTGTCATTTTGTATGGTAGAAGAGGCTTGATCGATCTAACAATCAATGTAGATGGGCTGTTCTGTAGATAATTAAATTGGCTCTAAGAAATGTTTATTTAATAGTTGATATTTCATTTCTTCACCTCCACTGCCCTTCTGATAAAAATTGTTTCTTTGAATCAGCGGAGCTCCCTTAAACCGAATGTAAATAAGTGATCAATACTTTTGGAGCTTCCCACTTTCAACTTCTTGTTCGACTTCTTAGTTGCCAAAGACACCCTTATTTTTTTTTTATCTCTCTTTTATCTTTTAGTCAAGATATAATTTTATTTGGCTCAAGCCTCTAATTTACTATCACCTTTCACGATTAGGAACATCCGATAAAGTATGTCTCAACTCAGGCTAATAATAATGTATATCCCCGAATGACAATTAATGTATTTACATTGTATGCACTATGACAAACAAAAGATATATTACTTTCAACATCTCTTTCATGAGTTAGTACTTTAATTCTAAAGAACATTGGAAAAAATCAACTTAAGAATGGCTCATCATAGAAGAATCTTTAAAGTTTATGATTGTCTCTAAGGTAGAAACATCAAGTTTTTAAGGTGTCACATACACGAAGACTGAGATCAGAAGAGTTTTTTCTAACTTAATCCTTCTGACGTTCAGGTTAGTAATCCGAGATATAAGAGTGTACACATCAATAGTTTAAGAAAGTTTTTTTTTTTTTATATTAAAGGCAAGCATTTATACTTGATTTTAAAACGTACGAAGAAGGCTTATAATTATCTTAAGGGAAGAAAACATAAGATTTATCTT
Source organism: Musa beccarii (assembly GCA_024322285.1). Lineage (NCBI taxonomy): Eukaryota > Viridiplantae > Streptophyta > Magnoliopsida > Zingiberales > Musaceae > Musa > Musa beccarii. The sequence goes on along the minus strand of CM044398.1, from coordinate 55,364,601 downwards.
TCTCATTATAAATGATAAAAAGGAAATTATCTTTCTCATTATAAATGAGAAAGAGAAACTTATAATTATCTTTTTTTATCATTTATAACAAAAAAAAAGAGCTTTATCTTTTCTTTTCTCTATAGGCGTTACATGTCAAATTATTAATCGATAGTATATCATCTCTCATTGTTTTGTATTGCTCTCAAACAAACAATATGTTTTAAGTAAATAGAGATTATAACTTTTATATGTTTGACTCATCAAACGAACTATACAAGTTTAGAAGTTTAGTGGTCAATCATAAAGAGCATAAAGAATAAATAACTTTGATGTATTTAGAATAACCAAGGTTAGCAATATTATGTAAACCAATAATTTAAGTAAAATTGGAGTTAACCATGTAAATACCTATCGAAGATTATTGAGAAAAAAAATCATCATAATCCATTGCTCGAGTAGTACAATGCTGGTGTTAATGCCGATAGATTTATCGGTAGAGATGATAATACAACACAGCACTAATATCACAATGCATCAATGGGGGTGCTCCACGTTAAGAAAAACAATGAATTATTGTACACATTATATGTATTTCATTTAGGACAATACTCAAAAACCATCAATCATATAAAAACACTCGTGAACTAAAAAGACATATTTAATGATTTTGAGAATATATAATGATGGTGCAAAGTACGAACAAAAGGAAGTAGAGGGAAAAAAAAAAGAGAAGATAATATTGTTAATTCTATTATATGAAAGATAATAGCATAAAATACAGAACGATAAAATCTTTCAACCGGATATAAGACAACATCAACAAGTATGGAAAGAAAAGATGGACAATGGAGACTGTAGCTAGGAGTTTATGTTATTGTTAAGATACCTATGAGAATTCTCAATCGAACGAGACTCGACACATGGAGCATAGCTAGTTAAGAAAATAATAATATAGGTCCGTGATGATTCCACGTCAACATAAATTCTAATGAAAAAAGATCGAGATATCTTTTGATATTAAATAGTTTTATGACTATTTTTTAACCATCTTCTCTCAGAGGTGATTCATTCGACATGTTTATAGCAGAAGCTTTCAAGCATATTTGTAGTAGAAGTCTTATGGTCATCGGATGTCTTTATAGTAATACAATTTATGATAAAAGTCTTAGATCACGAGTCGAATAACTCATCAAAGTTTATACTCATCCGAAAAGCTATCATGATCATATCTTGAGTCGAGGATCATCGGGAGTACTCATCCAAAAAACTATACTTCAAAATCTCACTTCAAGAGTCCGAGTGGATCTCACTTGAAGGATTAATTGACGTGGATCATCTCCTATTCAAAAAGTATGCAAGTTAGATTAATTTTGATGCATTGAGTTTGATACGTTGGATTGGCAATCAAAATGGATACTGATAGGAATATTTTCCATTATTCTTGAGGATTAACAAATATTTCAACTTTAGAATTCATCGGATCAATTCGGTTGGGCGAACATGAATCTTGTTCGACGGCTCCGAGTTTTGGACTCGGTTCAACCAAAGGTCGGAGCCCACGACTGGAATCTCCGACTGAGGCAACTCGCCTCGGATCTCGCTGGTTCACTCCGCGTCACGCGGTAAGCTTACCCTTCCCAGCTCAGCCTCCGTCACATTGCCATGTGATTTACCCACCGACGCCAGTTGTACAGCATATATGTTCTTCGGATCCCATCACCGTCTATTAAAGTTACAGCACTGCACCGACGTTCTACATTTTCAAAATCTCAACCTTCACCGGCTAGAAAGGGAGTTCCTCTGCCACCGCGTGTGACGATAACCACGGCGACAGCTATAGAACCACCCGTCTCTTTCCTCACTGAAGTCACTCGACACTGCTTCTCGCCATCGTCCCACCGCTCCTGCCATGGCGAAGCATTCGACGTACGCGGTCGCCGCCATCTTGGCTGTGGCGTTCATCCTCCCAGCCATCGCGCTTGCCGCGCGCGACGTCGCCGGCATGAAGCGGGGGTTCGTCGTCCAGGGCCGCGTTTTCTGCGACACCTGCCGCGCTGGGTTCGAGACGCCGGCGTCGACCTACATCAGAGGTGAGGATTTCCGCTCACCGCGTTCTAGGCTATCGATCTGTCTTGTCTGTTGTATTTTAGGCCGTCGGATCTTGCCCTGGTCCGTATCCAGATGCATCTGCGCCTAGGATCGGGAGTCTGCGAGAGGCATCTGAACTTTGTGATCTTGTTGCTTGTTTTTGGTAATCAGATCATGCTTGGTCTGAATACTGTTATTCTTTTGTTTAATCCGCTTGAGAACGTGTCGTTCTTTTGATCTAAATGTGATTTTTAGGTAAAATGTGAATAAGTTTCATGTTAGTACATAAAATGCCTAAAACAAAAGAAAAGGAAAAAAGGAAAAGAAATGCATTTTTCTTATTTGTCCCTTTTCATGGCCTTCGATGAACACAATTTGGGTGGAAGAAATGCATTTTTCTTATTTGTCCCTTTTCATGGCCTTCGATGAACACAATTTGGGTGGAAGCTATAGAAGTGCTTGGTCTGTATACTATTATTCTTTTGTTTAATCCGCTTGAGAACTTGTAGTTGTTGTGATCTAAATGTGATTTTTAGGTAAAATGTGAATAATTATCATATTGGTACATACAATGCCTAAAACAAAAGAAAAGGAAAAAGGAAAAGAAATACATTTTTCTTATTTGTCCCTTTCTTGGCCTTCGATGAACACTAATTGGGTGGAAGCAATAGAAGTGTGTTATACATAGGGAAGACCATGTAGTTTTAGAATCCAATTTCTACAACGTTGATGAAATTAAGTTATTTTAGTGTCCCTGATCCAATAGAAATCAAATAATAAAACATGTTAAGCTGAGCATTCAAAACTTTATTTAGAATGTTACAAGTTTATCAACATGCAGGAATGTCAACATTCTTGATGGTTGAGTATTTGGTCACTCTTGATGTTGCTGATCACGTGTTTAAGATTTTTGCATGTTAACTTTGGGATGGGAACCAAATGTCACTCATTGGTGCCAAGATTGGCTACAGTGCTTGTCACAGATAGGAATACTGATCTAAAAACTTGAAGGTCTATAACCACATATGACCTAAAATGTTTAAGCTCAAGCCTTATAAACCACTACACTGGTGCTTAAACTCTAGTTAATGATCAAAATGTTTATCTGGACATTCAAAACTTCCTTTAGTTTGTTACATGTTGATGAACATGCAGGAAATGTCGACATATTCTTGATGGTTGAGTATTTGGTTAGTGTTGATGAACATGCAGGAAATGTCGACATATTTTTGATTGTTGAGTATTTGGTTATTTTTTATGTTGCTAATGCATAATGATATGAAATTTATTTAAGATTTTTATACACTTGATTTGGAGCTGGAATTGTTCCTCAGTTGTGCCAAGACGAGCCGTGGTCATTGATAGGAATAATGACCCGATAACTTGAAAGTTTATTACCATATAGTAGCCTTGGATATCCTTCTAAACTATCACAATCAATCCTTTTACTCCTGATGTCAAACTAACTGGGGTGTCATGGTGCTCCTCCGCGATGTGATTTTGCCCTTCACCAAGTGCATTGCTACTTGTTTGTGTTTTGCAGGTGCAAAGGTGAGGGTTGAGTGCCGATCGAGAATCACCGGTGCGAAGACTTGCAGTTTTGACGGCACAACCGATCACACTGGCACCTACAACATCCTCATAGCAGACGAGCATGATGACCATGAGATCTGTGAATCTGTGCTTGTAAGCAGCCCAGAAAGTGGATGCAAGACTGTCCTCCGGGGTCGCGAGAGGGCTCGTGTGTTCCTCAGCCGCAACAATGGCATTGTATCAGACACCAGATTCGCAAACTCGCTCGGTTTCACCATGGACACTCCCTTGTCAGTCTGCATCCAGCTGCTTAAGACGTACGAGCAATACGAAGTTTAATAGAAAATCTAGCTTACCTCTGTGCTACCTCTTATAGCTTGGTGCACTAATGGTTCCTCAAGAATTTGAATTCTCCTGGTGCTCTATTGGATCTATGTGGCATTATGTATTCGCCATGTCACTGCTGGTGATTAATATCTGTTACAATTCTGCTCAGCGTGCTTTCTGCTTTGCTATCCGATGGTCGATATGCTGCTTGATTATTGCAATCAGTACTTCAGTTCATCCATTGATTTAGTGTTTGAAGGTATTTCTGGAAGCAAATAGATAAACAAATCATCAATACCTTTGAACTAAGTTCTGATAGACCTCACAAACAGGATGTTTTCTTCTCTTTTTTTTCCTTTTTTTAGTTGATAGATAATGAACAATAAAATCTTAAGTGAACTAAAGAGAGTCTTTTTTAAGTTGATAGATAATGAACATTAAAATCTCAAGTTAACAAAAGAGAGTCTAATAACAAAGAAGATTTATGAATCATTGCTATCGACGGATACTGAACGTTACCACCTAATGTTGTTTTCGACTGCAGCCAAGTATGAGCTCCAACTGTGGCCCATTTCCCAAGAAAACACGAGAAAAGAGGGCTGTGATACTGCCTAGCTTTAGCTGCACAACGGTTCTCAAGTTCCCAACAAAGTTCACAGATGCTGCATTAAACTAGGATTAAATGCTTGCCATTCACATACCTCAAGTAGAATCCTCCAAGCTCGCAATACCATTAATCTAAACAAAAGACAAGGCAGCAGAACAAGGAGCAGACTGTAGGTCTGCCGGACAGTGGGGTCAGCAAATCTCTGTCCCGTTCTTTGTAACTTTGTTGTCTTCCTCTCCTCCTCCTTTTAGGACTTCACATGACTCGAGGGTGGAATCCTCGCTTTTTCCTGTCTTAATCTTCCCTCAACGTTACCTCCTCCGTTTTCTCTCGGAAAGGAGTCTCCTTTGCTTCATTGCATCGGCGCACTTGGCTCTGTTCTTGTGGCGCCACCCAAATACTCCCACTAAGCAGAGAAAAGAAGAGGCGTTGACGGATATAGAAGGTTTCATGGGTAGAAAAGCTATCTTTTTGGTCCCCTTTTTTAGCTAATGGACCCTGGATTTTGATGTGAACTCCCGGTGTTTGAGGGAAGCGAGGGTTTTGGCAGAAAAAGATTTTAGCTTGGCGGAGGGAAGTTGGGTTTGCGGGAAGAACTCGATCAGTTGTTGCAGTTCCAAGGCTGGGTTGGTCATCTTGTGCGAGTCTTTTGGTTTCGGGCAGTCAAAGATTTTAGCTTGGCGGAGGGAAGTTGGATTTGCGGGAAGAACTCGATCAGTTGTTGCAGTTCCAAGGCTGGGTTGGTCATCTTGTGCGAGTCTTTTGGTTTCGGGCAGTCAAAAAGGTCAGGCCTGTCATTGCCATTTTCTTCTTGTTTAACTTCGTTCTTCGGGAAGCAACTTTCGCTGTAGGTTCTCTTTGTTCTTCTTTGAACTGAATTCTTGGTTTTCCAATAGCCTAATTGATCAAAATAGAGCTGCTTTTTTGGCATTGGTGTTGTCCAAGTAGACAAAGATCTTGGAGGGTCGGCTCAAGATTTGGTATTGAGGTGCAGCACGTTTGGATGTCCATGAAGAAACCTTCTTTTGTCATTCTGGAGATCTAGGAGCAGTATCTATTTCTTGGAAGAAAAAAAAAAAATTCCTTTTTTGAAGTGCATGATTACTGAGGAGCTGTGATCATCAGTGAAAAGGTCATCATTTGATTTAGTTTGTGATTTGGAGTTGAGGTGCAGCAGGCATGGATGTCCTTCAAGAAACCTCTTTTAGTCATCCTGAAGATTTAGGAACAGTATCTGTTTCTTGGAAAGAAACCTCTTTAAAGTGCATGATTACTGAGGGGTTGTGATCAAATTGCAGTAGAGAAGCAGTTGTTTCAGGAGCTTGATGGGTTCTTCAGGCTCCAAGCCTTCCAATGGGGATGCTTTGCTTCTATCAAGGGAGCGCGTAAAATGCATTAGTCAAGCTATTGATTCGAGATATGCTTTATCTGCAGCTCATCTCTCTTACATCCAATCTCTTTGTAGCATAGGATCTGCTTTAAGGCAGTTCGTGGAGGCTGCGCTCTTGATTGAGCCATCATATTCTACCTCCAAAGTTAACAAGTCCCCATCGCATTCTTTTTGTGCTCCTCCATCGCCTTCCCAATTTGCCGAGCATGTCAGTTCACCATCACAAAGTGGGAGTCCATTGTCATCGCCTCGACCATCAAATATGAGTTACATGAGGGCAACAGGGGCTAGTGCTATGACTGTCACAATTGATTCACCAGCAACACATTTTGTCTCAGAAGATTCTCTTACTTCTTCCCTTCTGCCACCACCACCACTCCTGGAAATTGGATCATCATGGGACTACTTTGATCCCGCTAATGCAGTGGCTAACTGTGAGTTGCATAAAGGTGAAACAAGTGGAAACATAAATTTTTGCAGGAGACAGTTAAAGGAAGCAGAAGTGCTTCCTTTGAGCGAAGAGCAAGTCTGTTTGGAGGGATTCGATGTGGAAGTTAAATCTATAAACTTGGCACATAAAATAGATAACATCAGAAGTATGCATTCTGGGTCCCTTAGTGTTAAAGGATCGATTAAAACTATGATTAAAATTGCCTCATCTGATATATCTGGATCAAATATGGAGAATAGTGACCTGCAGAGAGAGATATATGCTGAAAGGGAGGACACATCTGAGTTCATCACACACCGAGCAAAATGCTTCTTGTCCAGCATGAGGGACATTGAGCACCGATTTCTACGTGCAGCAGAAGCAGGCACTGAGATGTCTAGGATGCTGGAGACAGATAAGATCAGGCTTGGCATCTATTCTGACAGAAGAGGTAGTTTAATAACATCGTATATATGTATATATGTATATGTATATATATATATATGTATGTATACATACATACACACACACACACATATATATATGCATACATATACACATACACACACACACATATATACACATACACATACACACACACACACACACACACGCGCGCACACACACACACACACACACACACACACATATATATATATATATATATACACATACACACACACATATATCCTGTGTCTTTGGCATATTCCTTGAACCTTGAAATTTTGGGTTAAACTTTTATCAAATGAATCATTTGTTCCACAGGTAAATCACCATCTTCTCAAATTACTTCAGTCTTTAATCGGATCTGGTGCAAGGGAGACCCTCTCCTAAAGCATGGAGGTTGGTGTAAGAACTATATATGAGAAATTAGTTTAGCCGATGAATCACTATTAGCTTTCATATCTGATGATAATTGTGGTTGTAGTTTCTATGCAGAATGTGAGAAAGGTTATCACATGGAGCCATGCAGTCTCATCTCTGTCATCATCATCATCATCAAGAATCCCTCTTGCCTCAGCAACAAAACATGATGAGGAAAATACGGAGAGTGATTTTACTGAAGAATTTTGTATGATTTCAGGAAGTCATTCATCCACATTGGACAGGCTATATGCATGGGAATGCAAACTATATGATGACATCAAGGTAGTTTAATCTAATCACTCCATGCAAGACAAACAATTTCATATTCAAGTAAATAGGCTTGCATGTTATGAAAGTATGGATCTTAGTAAAGAGACATGCTACCTATTCATATTCTCTTTTCATTTCTTTCCATTCACACATGTATAGGTTACATAACTTTAGTTTGATTGATGATAAAATCTTCATGATATCAAAGAAGAGGTATTGTTATATAATGTTTGCAGTGAATCTATAATAAAGAAAAGATGACCCACTGCACGAGGCTCCTATCAGTGCTTTGTTTAAGAACGATTAACGTATGTGGTCTTACCTAGAAGAGCTATTTCCTTGGCTTGAGATCTGTCCAAGTTGTAAAGGAGCTACCATGATGCCAAGGCCCAACCTCATCCATATGCAGTGCTACACAATTTTTGCAACCTGTATTAACAGTGTTTGCTCTTATGTAATCCAGCAAAATAAACATAAGAAAAATATTTATTTGATTCTTCGCTTGTCAAGCTTATTGTAGTTCCATGCTACCAAAATTTACCTGAATTACTCTCATGATTTTACAATCTGTATTAACAATGTTTGCTCTTATGCAATCTAGCAAAATATGCATAAGAGAAATACTTATTGATATTTTCTTTTCTGGTTAAATTTATTGTTCTTCCACTCTGCCAAAGTATATCTGAATGTTCCTTTTTTCTGACATACAGTCTATTGAGTATATCAGGAAGGTGTATGATCAGAAATGTAAGCAACTCGAACATCAATGTGCAAGAGATCTAGATGCAGGATTGATTGACAAAACTCGGGCCGTTGTAAAGGATCTTCATTCTCGATTAGGGGTAGCTATTTGGTCAGTTGAATCAATTTCAAAAAGAATTGAGAAGTTGAGGGACGATGAGTTGCAGCCTCAACTTGTGGAACTGATGCAAGGGTATGTTGATGAATCTTGTTCTGATCTTGTTTACTTCAGAAAATTCATGTTTCGAAGATATTCATAAACCCAAATTTGAATGATATTTAAGTTATTTTAGCAACACTGACTTAGATCAATGAAGTTACATTGAATACTTTTTGTTGCATGTTTCTGTTAAAAAAAGAGAGGCATTTATCATCATACTGCATGTTTCATGTTGAGTTTTTAATTTGACGTGATGTTTCAATTTGGATTATCTGTAGGTTGATCAGGATGTGGAAAGCTATGCTTGAATGCCACCATGCACAATTCATCACGATAACCTTAGCATATCTAACAAAGAGCTCAACCGCAGCAGCACTTGGTGAATCCTATCGGCAGGCTTTAAGCCACCTCATAAATGAGATGGGCTACTTCAGCCATACCTTTTCGAATTGGGTCAGTGCTTATAAATCCTATGTAGAGGATCTCAGTACCTGGCTTCAGAAGTGTGTCTTGCAACCCCAAGAACGCAGGAAGGGAAGGCGGGTCATCTTTCCTCCTCATCAAGCATTATCTCCACCTATATTTGTGCTCTGCAATGGTTGGATTCTTGGACTCAAGTCCCTTCCTTGCAAGGATCTCTGTGATTCTATTGAAGAGATCATGTCAATCCTACATGACTCCTTTGAGCAGCCAACAGAAGCGGAACAAGTTGGAAAAATGGCCGACGAGCTAGAAAATAGCAGAGGATTTGACGGCAAGCAAGTGCGAGACTGTGGAAGACCTTCGAACTTGGATGAGTTGAAGACAGGATTGACGAGGCTTTTTGATCGGCTGACAAAGTTCTCCGAGACATCGCTGAAGGTCCATGAAGATGTGAAGCAGGGAAATGAGATAGCTTCCATTGCTTATGCAAACATAGTAGTTTAGCTAGTAAAATAGTACATAGTCACTGCTTTGTAAATGTGTCATGACTGTATGCCAGAGCTATATAAAACTTGATCTAAAGCAATTGCAGGATGAATGACTTGATGGTGCATTCTCCTACTGGTAGCTAATCTTGTTTCTTTGGAAGCTTCAAATTAACCTGAGTTATCAGCTGAAATATCTTATTGCGCGTTTATGTTAGAGGCAGTTCTTGTGTTGCAGAAGAGATTTGACAAGTTGCAGTGTCATCTGGTGCAGCTCGATCTATGTGACATTGATATGACTAAATAAAGATAGAATGTCTCGTTACATAATTGATGAAGATTAATATGTTATCTTGTTGCTTTACATCTTGTGCCTGCGACATGGTTCATGAAGATCTGTGCAGGCAAAAACAGAAGCCTTTCTCATTGACTTTGATCCATGTTGCGTTCAGCTTTTGAACTGTCGTGAACTCAAGAGATCTTGTCTTCTAATATTCGACAGTACCTTCCCATAGCATCAAATCAATGATGTACATCATCATCATCATCATCATCATCATCATCATCATAATAATAATAATAATATTATTATTATTATTATTATTATTATTTTTATTATTATTTTTATTATTATTATTCGAAAATTAATCTTTTGATACATGATTTTGAATTATTTCGAATGGAACTAAACGAAACTATTAGAGACATGTACACTCGGTTTATGGATGCCCTCAATAGTTTAAAAACACTTGGTAAATCTTTTTTGAATCATGAACTTGTTAATAAAATTTTATATTTTCTTCCTAAAAATTAGGATTCGAAAGTAACTGCAATATAATAGGCAAAAGACTTAAACAATTTTTAATTGAAAGAACTCATCGGCTCATTGATGATATATGAAATGACTTTCTTGGCATATGACCAACATAAGAATAACCTTCCAAAGAATAGAAAAGATTTGAGACTTCGAACAATAGAATACCACTTGAGTGATAACTTAAGTGATGATGATAATCTTGAACTCCTAACAATAAAATTTAAAAAGTTTATAAAATAAGAATTAAAGAATAAAAATGAGCTCTATCTAAACACAACTACTTGCTATAAATGCAAGAAGTTGGGGCACTCCAAAAATAAGTATACAAAAGTGAAGAAGAAGGTGCTCACACAAAAGAAAAAGAAAGCACTTAAGGACGAGTCGAGTGCATCCGAAAGCAAGGTAATGAACTATGCTTTGGTGGCTTTCAACAATAAGATAAGTAATTTACCAAAAAATTTTTTACCTTATCATGATATGACTTAGTACTTTTCATGATAAATTTAAATTAGTTAAGAAAAAAATCATGATAATTGCATATTTTATGATAATGCTTGTACACCTAATAAGATTAATCCTATGTATGTTTTAAGAAGCATTAATGTGTATCTTGATGACTTTTTTGATGAAAATTATTTTTCAGTTTTATACGTTGATATACATTTTTTTTTTGCATAAAAGATAAAGACATGCTTGTATGAAATAAATCACTTAAATTAAAACACATAAAAAGGGAATACATTTTCTCAATCTTTATCTTATTGAATTTTCGCTAGAGAGATCCTTAATGATGAATCTATGTTTGTTATTTATGAATCTCTTAAAAGTGATTTTGATGATTTATCAAATTGAATGAATTGAAAATAATGATGAATATTTTGAAAATAAATGTTTGTATCATGTTTGATGATTTTATATTTTTAAACTATGCATGATGAGTTGAAGTAATGATGGTTTGAATGCATGAATCGATAACCTTTTTGTCACATGAATCATGATTCCTTCACTTGATACTCGAATTTTTTTTTGATCTTAATGACTCGATTTTCTTATGCATGAACCAATTTCTCCTATGTTTCTTCTTGTCATTGACTAAAGAGGAGAAATTTCTAAATGAATCATGAATTTTGGAATCATAACTTAAATTTCTTATGATCTATGATGAATTGAGACATTATGCATGAATCGAGATCTCTTCTTTGTTCTCTTATGATTCTACTTGCTATGTATTAAAGAGAAGTATTATTGAAATCATGATCTTAATTTCTCGTAATTATAACTTCAATTTTCTTTGAATGAATCAAGATCATTTTCTATTTAAGAGGAGATTTGTCAAAATGAGTCATTTTTTTTGTATTCGTGATTCAATGTTAATATCTTTCTTGACATGATTCCTTTATATTTATGGCTTGTATGCCTCATGTAATGATTAAAATATTTTAAGTCATTGTATCCTCTCTTTCTTTTTGACAAAGACAAAGAGGGAAATAGTTTGCTAGCTTGTGCATCACAGAAGAAAGTAAAATTGCTAGCTTACACATTTCATGAGAGAAAAATTTCTAGTTCGATCATTGCAAAGGACGCAAAATTTGCTTAGCTTGCACTTCTCAAAAAGAGAAGAAAGGACTTGCCATCTTGAACATCATAAAGAATTACTAGCTTGCGATCTCAAGAGAAGCAAAAGTGTTATCTTGCCCATCTCAAGATGCAAAACTCATAATTATTGCTAGCTTATATGTTATAAAACTTGTATATCTTAAACCTTTGTACTGATGACATAGGGAGAGAAGTATGATGATGATGTTAAAATTTCATGCATGATATATTTTAATGATTTGAAATCATGATGATTATGCAATAAATTCTCATAATTTTTAAAATTTAAAATTTCTATCAATATAGCATATTGATAGGGGGAGTTTGATTTAAACTCCGTCATCAATTGGTTATCATCATCAAAAAGAGAGAGATTGTTGAATCTCAAAATTTGATGATGAAATCAATTGATAGAGTTTATGATCTGATCAGTGTTTTGAGTGATGTAGGACTAGCTTTGATCATGGAGAGATGATTAAAGTAGGAGGAATCGGAAGTTGGGTCGGAGTGGAATGTGTTAGAAGATTGGACGTCGAGCCGGAGGATCGATCGACATATCGACAGAAGGTTTCATGCCATTGGTTCGAGTATTGAGCCAAGAAGAGTGAAAATTACGCCAAGGATATTAGAGTTGCGGGGTCAACATGCCAATTGAGCAATAGGCCATAAGAGAGGATAATGCACCAAAGGATTGGATGAAGCGCTGATGAACCAACGACATGTCGGATAATAAATTATTCAAGTATTATAATAATTGTCTAGATTGAAGTAGTGCTAAGTTATAATTAGGTTAATTCAATTAGGGGCCAATTGGACTCGAATCAGTGCTGTGTTGGACCGGATGGAAGACCCAAATAGTGACTTAGAGCCACGTCAAACAATGAAACCACCTGAAGACTCGACCTCCTAGGCTACATGGGCGGTGGTGCCACCCAGTGTTAGGCGGTGGTACCACCAGATAGGGTGGTGGTACCGCCAGACAGGATAATGGTACCACCCAAACACAGCCTCCTAAATTATGTTATATAGTAGTACCGTCAGACTAAGTGGTGGTACCGCCCAGTGTCAGTGATGTAGGCGGTGGTATTGCCTAGCACAGGCGGTGGTACCGCCACTACCCCAAAATCTCAAGGTGTTTGAATTTTGGGTCCAATTCTTGAAGCCATTTGGGGTCTATAAATACCCCAGCTATTCTTGCTTAGAATAACAAGAATTGTGAAAGAAAAGATAGCAAAAACTTTATGATTCTAAGGTTGTAACCCTTATAAAGTATAAAGTCTCTCCTCCTAAAATATAGAGTATTCTAAAGGGGAGTGTAAGAGAAACCTTGTAAAAGAGGGTTATAAGAGTGTAATTGGTCTGTACCCATTGAAGAAAGACCGTTAGTAGATGCTAGTAGCCTCAACGAAGGAGGAATCAGGAGTAGACGTAGGTCGGATAACCGAACCACTATAAACCAGTATGTTCTTTCTTTGCTTCTTACTTTTATTACTTAACTGCTCTCTTCACTTTACATTTACTCCAAGTCGATATTATTTCTAATACGATTTCATCAATATAACTTTATCAACTCGAAAAGATTTTGAATTACAATTATCTTTTAACATACGTACTTCAATTCACCCCCCTGGGCCCCCTCTTAGTGCCGACTTGATTCTAAAACTATATTCAATGGGATAAGATACACGTATTGAAAAATTCGAATGAGAATCTTCTTGCTTTCTATGAACTTTAGTTTATGAAATATTATCAAATGTTATTTTTAAAAGTCTTCTAAAGTAATGAACGAATGAAATGATTTGGAGAAGAAAACTTTCTCTTTGAATGCTAAAGCAATGAATGTTTTATTTTATACTTTAGATGAAAATAAATTTAATTATATGTCTATTTGCAAAACTATACTTGAGATTTGGCAAACTCTTAAAATTACACATAAAGGCACAAATAGAGTTAAAGAATAAAAAATTAATCTTTTGATGTATAATTTTGAACTGTTTCAAATGGAACCAAGTGAAACCATTAGAGACATGTATACCCATTTTACGGATGTTATCAATGGTATGAAAACACTTGGTAAAATTTTTTCGAATCTTGAACTTGTTAATAAAATTTTATGTTCTCTTCCTAAAAATTGAGATCCAAAAGTAACTACTATTTAAGAAGCAAAGGACTTGAATTATTTTTCTATTGAAGAACTTATCGGGTCTTTAATGACCTATATAATAACTTATATCGAACATGATGAACATGAAATAACCTTCCAAAAAATATGAATGATTTGACACTTAGAACAAAAGAAGACTACTTGGGAGAAAACTCAAGTGATGATGATGATGACTTTGAACTCCTAATAATAAAATTTAAAAAATTCATAAAACAAGAATTGAAGAATAAAAATGAACTTAAAAGGAACATAGCAACTTGCTATGAATACAATTGGATGTGGTACTTCAAAAGTGAATGTCCACAATTAAAGAAGGAGGTGCTGACACAAAAGAAGAAGAAAGCACTCAAGGTAATATAGGATGAATTGAGTGCATCCGAAGATGAGGTTACGAACTATGCTTTGGTGACCTTCGACAATAAGGTAAGTGACTCAACCAAAACCCCTTTACTTTATTATGAAATTACTTGATACATTTCATGAGTTATTTTTAAATTAGTAAGAAACAAAAAATATAAAATAATAGCATGCTTCTCTTTCTAGTGATTTTGAAAAATAAAAAAAATGAGTATAACATTTGCATGTTAACTCCTCGCACTAAGTGTAAAGAGTTAGACTTACTTAAGAAGGAAAATGTATTATCATTGGAATTAAAATATTAAATCAAATCTTTTGTTTGAAGATGTGTTATTATTTTAATATGTTATACTATTGATCTTGATGATTTATTTTTTGATGAAAGTTGCTTTTTGGATTTATACGATGATGTATGGTTTTGGCATAAAAACTTGGGCATGTTTTGTTAGGATCATAGTCGGCACTAAGAGGGGAGGGGAGGGGAGGGGGGGGGTGAATTAGTACAATGATAAAAAAATATGTCGATTCAGAAAACTTCATTCGATTCAAAGATTCATTCGATCAAAATAGATATCAAGTGTACTTTAGCTTAAAGAAAGTGCGAGATAGATTGAACAACAAACTTAGTAAGTAGTAAAGAAGAGAGCACACCGATTTTATAGTGGTTTAATCGTCGTGACCTACGTCCACTTATGATCTCTCTTCTATCGAGGCTACCGGCTTTCACTAACAGTCTTCTTTCAATGGGTGAAGACTATCTACCCTATTATAACCCTCTTCTCCTTTTCACAAGTTTAGTAGAACAACCTTTACAAGTACTCACTCTTCTCTTAAATTGAAAGCAACTAAAGGCTAGATGAGGGAAACTTTTAAAGAATTATAGTAGCGTTTTTCCACTATTATGTTCTCTATACTTATGTATGCTAACTAAGGATAAGAGGGGTATTTATAAGCTCCAAATATATTCAAACTTAGAGCCAAAACTAGTCTCATCCTAAGTCTTCCGGGTACTAGCAGTACTACCGTCTAGTCTGGCGAGACCACCGTCTGACATAGTCTCAGAGACTATGTCTTGGAGACTGAGCTACCAACAGTTCTACCACTTGTTATGACGGTGCCACCGCTTAACCCACCTGTTTGGTCACTATATGGGCCTTTCACTTGGCCCAACATAGCCCAAACTTGGGCCTAGTTGGCTCCTAATTGAGTTGGCTCAATTCAAACCCAATTACACCTAAAACTACTTCGATCTAGATAATTGTTATAAAGCTTTGAATCAATTTTTGTCTGATATGTCATTGGTCCATCGACGCTTTGTTTGATTCTTCGACGCATCATCCTCTCTTGCAGCCTATTGCCCAATTGACCAGTTGACCTCCACAACTCCAATTTCCTTGGCGTAATTTTTGCTCTTCTTAGCTTGATGCTCGAACCCATGGCATGAAGCCTTCTGCCGATACGTCGACCGATCCTTCGACTTAATGTCCAATCATCTAACATGTTCCACTTTGGCCTAATGTCTAATTCCTCTTGCTTTAATTATCTCTTCCTGATCGAAGCATCACTTAAAATGCAGATTAGATCAAAAATACTTTTACTTGGTTTCATCATCAAAATCCAAGATTCAACATGCTTGATGAGATCAATCGCATAAATTTAAACTAAAAAGGGAATGCATTTTTCTCTATCTCTAAATTTTTTTTATTTTTCAATAAGAGATTGATAAATCCATGTATATTGTCTTTTGTGAATCTCTTAAACTATGAAAGTGATTTTGATGATTTGATGATGAGTTTTATCTAAATCTTACACTTGATACTTGAGTTTTTTTTTTATGAATCATGATCTTGATGACTTGAGACTTCTTATGTATGAATCAAGTTCTCCTATGTTTCTTTTTGCTATAGAAAAGTTTTTATCCTAATCATGATTTTGATTTCTCGATATTTGATACTTGAGATTTTTTTTTGTGAATCAAGATCTCTTAAGTTTCTTGTGGTATTTGCTAAAGAGGAGAATGATCCAAATGAATCATGGTTTCTCTTTTGATTTCTTGGAACTATAACTTGAGTTTTATTCTATGAATCAAATCATGAATCAAGATCTTTTATCTCCTATGTTTCTTTTTGCTAAAGAGAATATTTATGAATCATAATTTTTCTCTTAATTTTTTATAATTCATGACTTAATATTTCCTTTGAAGATTGCCTACTATTTAATCTCCTAAGATTTCTTTTTGCTATTTATAGAAGAAGAGATTTATCAAAATAAATCATGACTTGATCCTTCATGATCTTTGATATTGATATATTTCATGTCATGATTTTCATATGTACAATTCTTGTGAAAATTGATATAAAAGAAAAAAATATTTACAACATTATATTATTCCCTTCCTTTTGATAATGATAAAAAGGGAGAAAGTCTTGCTAGTTCATACGTTACAAAGGAAGTACAAATTGCTAGCTTACACATTGTAAAGGAAGAAAAACTTGCTAGCTTGCCCATCTCAAAAGAGAGGCAAAGTTTGTAAGCTTTCACGTTTCAAGAAGAAGCAAAAAGTAGCTATTTTGCATATCTCTAAAAATTGCTAGCTTGCACATCTCAAAAGAGAGGCAAAATTTGTTAGCTTGCATATTTCAAGAAGAAGCTTGCTATCTTGCATATCTCTAAAAAAATTACTAGCTTGCAAGTCTAAAAATTACTAGTTATACTTCTCTATTTTATTGATGACAAAGGGGGAGAAGATATGATGATGATATACTTTTATGTTTTGAAACATTGCATGAAATACTCATGATTTTTTGAATTTAAAGTATATATCAATATGACATATTGATATGGGGAGTTTAGGTTAAACTCCATCATTAATTAGTTATCATCATCAAAAAGGGGAGATTGTTAAATCTCATATTTTAATGATAAAATCAATTGATGTAGTTATAATCTAATGTGCATTGAGTAACGTAGGACTAGCTTGCTAGTTATAGGTGCCCTACAAGTCAATCACGTGAGTGATAACACCTGTAACACGCTGCGTCAATCTTTTTGCTTATGATTATTAGCATTTTCTCACATTATCTGAATATATATTGTGATGTTCTTGGATTCGTGCAATAGGAATCGGATCGTGATGAGATCACAATAATGAGACCGATTTACCTTTAAACACAGACACTAAATAATCCCGATCATAGGTTATTCGAGAGGGACATTGAGATAACCGGATAGACTGGTGTACTGTATACCCGTCTATATGATGGAGATGACTGGTCTCATAGCTACTCATGTGGGGACACTAAGGATACAGTACAGGTGCTCATTGGAGAATGAGTTCACTGATTGATCCGCTTACATAATGCTGGATGGTTATTGATACCTCACGTCAGATAGTGATTCCGTAGTCACAATAGTGTATCTGGTCTTTAGACTTGAGACACCAAGGATGTCCTGTATGAGTACTCCACTCTTTGATACCAGACTTATAGGTTTGAAAGTTCCAAATCTAGTACAATCGGTTATTGGGAGTGGCAGCCAACCTTACGAGGGCTATTGAGTATCAATAGAGGATCATCCACTCTATATATCATGAGAGGAATATCCCATATATTCTTGCTTAGACAAATCCCTAGCCAGGGTCATTCGGATTGAGAGAGAAAGAGTTCTCCAAGAGAATCCGATTAGAGCGAGACTCGATTGGAAATCGTATGGGCCTGACAGCACCATGCCCGATATACGGTCTCTGAGATATTAGATGGATGAGGGACTATAGGTACATGGTAATTGAGGACAGATAGGTCCAAACGATTGGATTCCCTTATATCGTCTAGGGACTGTAGCGTAGTGGCCTAGTATGTCCGCAATTGATGAGTCGAGTGAATTATTCTCTCTATAATAATTCACTGAGTCAGAAGGAGTTTTGACATCTATGACTCACAGCCAGCTCGATATTGGGCCTAGAGGGTCACACACATATGATAGGTATTACGACGAGTAGAGGTTCGGATATGAGATATCCGTCGGAGCCCCTATCTTATTGGATATCCAATAAACCCCTATATTATTGGATCCCATGGATGAGATCCAATAAGAGCTAGATTATTGGGTAGAGACCCATTGATCTAAAAGGCTTGGGTAATTGGATAGAGATCCAATACCCAATAGGGTTGGATCCATTAGGATTGACAAGGGGCCTCTATAAATAGGAGGGAACCAAAGGCCCATAGGCTGGGGTTTTCTTAGTAGCCACCTTCTATTCTCCTCTCCCTAAGAAAGGAGCATCGTTGCAATCTCTACCATGTGGATACCGCTAGAGAGGAGGACGCTTGACCTCCTTCATCCTCCCCCATGGATCTATAGGAATCTCAGGGATATACGATCTCCCTAGGTACTATTGTTCTTCTTACACATGTAGTTTTCGGATTCGCGGATTTATTTTTGACGCACCGATCTTCGCACGATGACGGAACCTTTTACGAAAATTTAGGGTGTTTTATTTTCTGTTCTTCCGCTACGCATAAGATGTCGACCCCTTGTATTTCCTAACAGTGGTATCAAAACCAAGTTGTTCGTGCGAAGATTGGATTTTAAACTGCATGTGTTGCGATTTAGAACAGGTTTTATCATCAAAAATATTGGGCCAAAAGGCAAGGAAAGGCAACAACTATTGCTGCCCTTACTGTGCTCACAGAACTGCCAAAGGCTGCTTGCAACCTTGGCCATCGACGGTGGTTTGCATGCAGCCGGCCAACGAGCTACGGGCCGCAAGCAGGCAGCGCCTACAGGCTGCCTGCACCAGCGGCCTATGACGTGCTTGCAAGGGGCAGGTGGCACCCACTTGCAGGCGGCCTACTTGCAAGGGTCGACACCGCCTACGGGAGTTGCGCCCGCATGGCTGGCGTCACCCACGGGTGGTTGCCCCGCACGAGCGGGTGCAGCATAGCACCAGCTCGCTACGGGTGCTACGGAGGGGCAGTGCCTGTGGGCGTTGCGCCCGTGAGGAAGTGATGCCATCCGCGGGCTAGTCGCTCACCTACGAGCAAGCTGCCTACGAGGGGCAAGGCCGCTGCCGGCAGGGTGGCAACGATTGTACCACAATGCAGCAGCAAGAAGATGAGGACATAGGGTTTTTCAGGCAAAAGATAGTTTTGTCTCTAGGAATTTTCAAAATTCCAATTTTATCTCTCTTGATCGAATGACCAAAATGCCCTTCAGAATTTAAAAAATTCTCTATATGTCCCTTTTTTAAAAAAATATTAGTTAATTAAAATATTTAATTAATTATTATTATTTATCTAGTAGTCCTATATAATAACATATACATGTGATGTATTATGTGGACAGTTGATCATGGACCATGTGATGTGATGTATGTGTATATATGATTATTATTATTAGGGCCTGCGAGCCTTTATTTTTCTCGTTTATTATTAAGTCTACGTGCTTGTAATTATATTGTAATTATATGAGGAGGCGCAGTGGGAGCGAGACCCATGAGGTCGAGATGGATGATCCGACGTATGGAAATACATTGAGATGCCGACAGAACCAACGAAGTGAGATGGACGATCATAGGGCATGGAGATGCGCTGATGCACACATAGATCTTGATGTAAGTGATTGGATCTACTGACTCAGGCTTGATCACATTAGGATGTAGTCCATGATCATCTGGTGTGATTGCTCATGTGATACGTGATTGTTTATATACCTACTATATATATATATAAATATATATAATTGCATATGATGTAGATATATATTAAATATGTATGTGTGTAACACATTATATAAGGAGACCAAATCAAAAATCTCCTTTCTTGATAATATTAAGTCAATAAACATGAGGTAATTAGATTGACCCACGTGGCCTTCCATTGTTATAGGTAGGAACCAATTCCCGATATAGGTTGAGTTGGTCGAGTCCCTCGAGACTCACCTATATTATGATTCGCTATCTTATCTATGATATAGAGATGTCACCAGTGACCTGAGGACATGGTATGCTTGGTCGAGTCCCTCGATGGTATATCATCGAATCAGACTCATCTTGTAACGATGGTGATAACTTAACCGAACATCATGGTTGATCGAGTCCCTCGAGGCCATGGTGGTTCGGAGGCCGAACAGGACGAAAATCATAAGGAGTTGTAATCGACAAGAGTTGCCTACCTTTTGGGCTTTGTGTGATTGGTCGAGTCTTTCAAGGTTACACTAAGAAGCTAATTGGATCTCGATCCCCACTAGAAGTCTGTCGGAGACTTTCATTTCATGTGCTGAGGGTGTCACGTGACTCGCTAGAAAAATAGTGGGAGTACATCAAGATAGAAGTCCATATCTTGATTATTTATATTTTATAAAATCTGCATGTTATTTATTTATGCTACATCTTTATTTTTTGAAAATATCGTTATTAGACTCTCTGTGTGGCATATTGATGCCAACCGCCTCACTGGTGAAAACTATGCAAACTGACTCCGTAACCTGAGAATAGTTCTCATAGTAGAGAAAATCATATATCTCCTTGAAATAGTGATGTCTATGCCTAAGGAAGGGGCAAGCGAGGATGAGATCGCTCGCTACGTAAAGTACACAGATGACTCCACTCTTGCTCGGTATTATATGTTGGGCTCCATGACTCCCGAGTTATAGAGACAACATAAAAGGATGGATGATAAATCCATACTCCTGCATCTCCGTAAATTATTTGAGGAAAATGAAAGAACTTAACGATATGAGATATCGAAGAGTCTCTTCCATGCCAAGATGACTGAGAGGACACTGATTCAGAACCATGTCCTTAAGATAATTAAGTGGATAGAGACACTTACAGTTCTAGAAATGGTCCTAAAGGATAACATGTGTATGGATCTTGTGCTTCAGTCCCTACTCGATTCCTTTTCACAGTTCTCTATGCTGGTAAGATCAGAAAGAAAAGAAAGACAGAGAAATCCCTTGAGAAGGGCAAGGGCAGATCGGGTAAAGCAAAGGTTGCTAAGAAGACCCAGAATATGACAAAAGCCAGTGCTTCCACTATGGCAAAGATGGGCATTGGAAGAGGAACTGCAAAGAATATATTGCAGAGAAGGCGAAACAAAAGCTTAGAGAAGCTTCAGATATGCATTTATGATTAGTCTCTATTTGTCAAACTCATATGATAACACATAGATATTGGATACCGATAGTGTTTATCATATCTGTAATTTATTGTAGGTTTTGACAAAACCTAAAAGATTGATGAGAGGCAAGATGGACCTTAAGATAGGCAATAAAATAAGAGTTACTATTATTGCTATTAGCGAGGTCACTCTACATCTACCTGGTAGAGCTACTATTGCATTAGATGCATGCTATTTTATTCCCTTTATTATCAAAAACCTTATTTCTATTTTATGTTTGACATTGAATGATTATAATGTAATTTTTTAAAATAATAGTTGTTCAACTATTGAGGATGATAAGATCATCACGAGAGGAACATTGCATAATGGTTTGATTATACTAGACACTACTTCACGTATCATGAATGTAAGTGTCTCCAAGAGGAAACGAGATGAGATGAATAATGTAAACCTATGACATTGTAGGCTAGGTCATATCCATGAGGGAAGGATTCAAAAGTTACTGGCAAATGGATACCAAGATCCATTTGATTATGATTCATATGTGACTTACGAGCCTTGCTTTCATAGAAAGATGACCAACTCTCCATTTAGCGGAATTGGAGAGAGAGCCACTGAGTTGTTGGTACTTATACATAGTGATGTATGTGGTCCCATATCAACTCAGGTCATCAGTGGTTATTCTTACTTCATTATTTTCACTGATGATTTCTCTAGGTACGAACATATATACTTGATGAAGTACAAGTCCGAAGCCTTCAAGAAATTTAGGGAGTATAAGAATGAAGTAAAGGTTCAGACTCGAAAGAGTATCAAGACTCTTCAATCAGATCGAGGAGGTGAGTACTTGAGTACAAAGTTTACCTAGTTCCTCAAGGACCATATGATTCTATCCCAATGGATACATCCTTATATACCCTAGTTCAATGGTATATTCGAAAGGAGGAATCGCACACTGTTAGACATGGTGCAGTCCATGATGAGTTTCGTCGACCTACTCATCTCATTCTGGGGATATGCCCTAGAGTTTGCAGCATATCTTCTGAACAGAGTTCCAACTAAGTCGGTAGTGTCTACACCATATGAGATATGGAAAGGAAAGCCCAATCTTAAGGTTGTTAAGATTTGGGACTGCTCTGCCCACGTTAAGAGACACATACCTGATAAGTTAGAATCTAGAATGGAATAGTGCAAGTTCGTGGGATATCCCAAGAAAACTTGTGAGTATTATTTATATCACCCCATCTTTGTAGCTAAGAGAGTCGTGTTCCTTGAGAAGGAATACATTCTTGGTAGAGACAATGGGAGCATGATAGAGTTGAGCGAGGTTAGAGAACCTAGCTCAAGCACCATTCCATAGTCAGAATCTGTTTAGGTACCTAGCACACAAGTTCCAACTTTACGTAGGTCTGGTAGAGTATCTTATCCTCCTAAGAGTATGTAGGACATATCAAAGGAGCGGATGTTGAGGATATTGATCCTCAGACCTACGAGGAGCCTATTATGAGTATAGACTCTGAGAAGTGGCAAGAAGCCATGAATTCAAAGATGAATTCCATTTACTCCAACTAGGTTTGGAACCTAGTTGATGCACTCGAGGGTATCATTCCCATTGGCTACAAATGGATCTTCAAGAAGAATATTTGAGTAGATGAAAAGGTAAAGACCTATAAAGCAAGGCTAGTGGCTAAGGGGTATCGCCAAAGCCAAGGTGTTGACTATGACGAAACCTTCTTACCTATAGTCATGTTAAAATTCATCCGAATTTTATTGGCTATTATAGCACACCTTGATTATCAGATCTGGTAGATGGACATGAAAATTATGTTCCTCAACGGTAATTTCAAGGAGGAGGTGTATATGATACAGCCTGAGGGATTTGTATCCAAGGACAGTTCAGATAAGGTGTATAGGTTGCTTCGATCCATCTACAGACTAAAGCAAGCTTCCCAAAGTTAGAACATAAGATTTGATGAGGCGATCAGGTCTTATGACTTTGTTAAGAATGAAGATGAGCCTTGTGTGTACAGGAAGATAAGTGGGAGCACTATCACCTTTTTGGTGTTGTATGTGGATGACATCCTAATCATTAAGAATAATATAGGAATGCTCTCTATGCTAAAAGCTTGGCTATCTAAACACTTCTCCATGAAGGACTTAGGGGAAGCATCATACTTATTGGGAATTCAGATTTATAGAGATAGATCCAAGTAGATGCTTAGCTTGTCCCAGTTCAAGTACATAGATATCATTATCAAAAGGTTTGACTTGAAAAATTCCAAGAGAGATCTCATACCGATGAGACATAGATTATCACTTTCTAAGAGTATATCCCCAAAGGCTCTCAGAAAGGGTACACATAGATAGGATACCCTATGCCTTAGCGATATGGTCTATCATGTATGCTGTGTACTAGGTCTGATATAGCACATGCTCTAAGTGTCACGAGCAGGTATCAAGCGGATCCAGTCTTGGAGCACTGAAAAATAGTAAAGAGTATCCTTAAGTACTTAGGAGGACTAAGGATCTTTTACTGGTATATGGAGAAAGTAGCCTCAAGGTTAAGGGCTGCATGGACTCAACTTTCCAGTCCGATGTTGATGATGGAAAATCTAATTCAGGATATGTATTCACTCTGAATGGAGGAGCAGTGTGCTGGAAGAGTTCCAAGTAAGATACTACTGTTGACTCGACCGTAGAGGTAGTAAAGGAGAGAGTCTAGATGAAGTAGTTCATCACAGATTTGGGAGTTATGCCGAGCAGCGAGGAGTTGATTCCCTTATAACAACTATGGGGTGATTACTCAAATAAGGGAACCTGAGTCTCATCAAAAGTGTTTTGAGGAGGTTCCAACTTATTAGAGAAATCGTGGCCTGAAGAGACATAGCAGTAGAAAGAGTTTTATCCGAAGATAACATTACAAATCCACTGACAAAGCCATTGACTCAGATTGTCTTTGAGGGTCACAGAGGTCTGATGGGGATCGGATACATAGGTGATTAGCTTTAGGTCAAGTGGGAGATTGCTAGTTATAGGTGCCCTACAAGCCAATCACGTGAGTGATAGCACCTGTAACATGCTGCGTCAATCTCTTTACTTATGATTATTGGTATTTTCTCATATTATCTAGATGTATATTATGATGTCCTTGGATCTGTGCAATGGGAATCGCATCGTGATGAGATCACAATAATGAGACCGATTCACCTTTAAACACATACTCTAAATAATCTCGGTCATAGGTTACACGTGATGGACATCGAGATAACCGAATAGATTGGTGCGTTGTATACCCATCCATATGATAGAGGTGGCTGGTCTCATAGCTAGTTGTGTGGGGACACTAAGGATATAGTACAGGTACTCATTAGAGAATGAGTTCAATGATTGATCCGTTTATAGAATGCTGGATGGTTATTGATACCTCACGCCAAACAACGATTCCATAATCCCAATAGTGTATCTGGTCCTTAGACTTGAGATACCAAGGATGTCCTGTATGAGTACTACACTCTTTGATACCGAACTTATAGGTTTAGAAGTTTCAGATCTAGTACATCCGATTATTAGGAGTGGTAGCCAACCTTACGAGAGCTATTGAATGTCAATAGAGGATCATCCACTCTCGGTTTCATAAAAAAATATCTCATATATTATTGCTTAGGCAAATCCTTGGCCAGGATCATTCGGATTAAGAGAGAAAGAGTTCTTCGGGAGAATTTGATTAGAGCGAGACTCGATTGGAAATCATATGGGTTTGACAGCACCATGCCCGATATACGGCCTCTAGAATATTAGATGGATGAGGGACTATAGGTACATGGTAACTGAGAACAGATAAATCCAAAGGATTGGATTCCCCTGTATCGTCTGGGGACTATGGCGTAGTGGCCTAGTACGTCTGCAGTCGATGAGTCAAGTGAATTATTATAGAGATAATAATTCACTGAATCAGAAGGAGTTCTGACATGTATGACTCACGGCCAGCTCGATATTGGGCCTAGAGGGTCATACACATATGGTAGGTATTGCAACGAGTAGAGATTCGGATATGAGATATCTGCCGGAGCCCCTATATTATTGGATAGCCAATAAGCCCCTGTATTATTAGATCCCATGGATGAGATCCAATAAGAGCTAGATTATTGGGTAGAGACTCATTGATCTAAGAGGCTTGGGTAATTGGATAGAGATTTAATACCTAATAGGGCTGGATCTATTAGGGTTGACAAGGAGCCTCTATAAATAGGAGGGAACTAAAGGCCCATAGGCTGAGATTTTCTTAGTAGCCACATTCTATTCTCCTCTCCCCAAGAGAGGAGCATCATTGCAATCTCTACCATGTAGATATCGCTAGAGAGGAGGATGCTTGACCTCCTTCATCCTCTCCCATAGATCTGCAGGAATCTCAGGGATATACGATCTCCCTAAGTACTATCATTCTTCTTACATACATAGTTTTCGGATTCACGAATTTATTTTTGATGCACCGATCTTCGCACGACGATGAAACCTTTTATGAAAATCTAGGATGTTTTGTTTTATGTTCTTCTGCTACGCATGAGATGTCGCCCCCCTTGTATTTCCTAACATAGCTTCAATCAGGGAAAGATAAATCGATTAAAGTAGTAGAATCAGAGGTTGGGCCGAAATTGAACATATCAAAAGATTGGACGTCGGACTAGTTGAAGTGTCAACAGAAGGCATCGTGCCATGAGTTCGGACATCGGGCTAGAAGGAGCGGACATTACGGCAAGGAGATCAAAGTTGCGAAGGTCAACATGCCAATTAGGCAATACGCTGCAAGAGAGGATGATGAACCAAAGGTTCGAACGAAGCACCGGACAAACTAATGACATGTCGGACAACTTAGTATTCTTATTTGTAATCGATGATACCTCACGCCAGACAACGATTCCATAATCCCAATAGTGTATCTGGTCCTTAGACTTGAGATACCAAGGATGTCCTGTATGAGTACTACACTCTTTGATACCGAACTTATAGGTTTGAAAGTTTCAGATCTAGTACATCCGATTATTAGGAGTGGCAGCCAACCTTACGAGAGCTATTGAATGTCAATAGTGGATCATCCACTCTCGGTTTCATGAAAGAAATATCTCATATATTATTGCTTAGGCAAATCCCTAGCCAGGATCATTCGGATTAAGAGAGAAAGAGTTCTTCGGGAGAATCTGATTAGAGCGAGACTCGATTGAAAATCATATGGGTTTGACAGCACCATGCCCGATATACGGTCTCTGGAATATTAGATGGATGAGGGACTATAGGTACATGGTAACTGAGAACAGATAAATCCAAAGGATTGGATTCCCCTGTATCGTCTGGGGACTATGGCGTAGTGGCCTAGTACGTGTGCAGTCGATGAGTCAAGTGAATTATTATAGAGATAATAATTCACTAAGTCAGAAAGAGTTCTGACATGTATGACTCACGGCCAGCTCGATATTAGGCCTAGAGGGTTATACACATATGGTAGGTATTGCAACGAGTAGAGATTCAGATATGAGATATCTGCCGAAGCCCCTATATTATTGGATAGCCAATAAGCCCCTGTATTATTAGATCCCATGGATGAAATCCAATAAGAGCTAGATTATTGGGTAGAGACTCATTGATCTAAGAGGCTTGGGTAATTGGATAGAGATTTAATACCTAATAGGGCTGGATCTATTAGGGTTGACAAGGAGCCACTATAAATAGGAGGGAACTAAAGGCCCATAGGCTGAGATTTTCTTAGTAGCCACATTCTATTCTCCTCTCCCCAAGAGAGGAGCATCATTGCAATCTCTACCATGTAGATATCGCTAGAGAGGAGGATGCTTGACCTCCTTCATCCTCTCCTATAGATCTGCAGGAAGCTCAGGGATATACGATCTTCCTAAGTACTATCATTCTTCTTACATACATAGTTTTCGGATTCGCGAATTTATTTTCAATGCACCGATCTTTGCACGACGATGAAACCTTTTACAAAAATCTAGGATGTTTTGTTTTATGTTCTTCTGCTACGCATGAGATGTCGCCCCCCTTGTATTTCCTAACATAGCTTCAATCAGGGAAAGATAAATCGATTAAAGTAGTAGAATCAGAGGTTGGGCCGAAATTGAACATATCAAAAGATTGGACGTCGGACTAGTTGAAGTGTCAACAGAAGGCATCGTGCCATGAGTTCGGACATCGGGCTAGAAGGAGCGGACATTACAGCAAGGAGATCAAAGTTGCGAAGGTCAACATGCCACTTAGGCAATACGCTGCAAGAGAGGACGATGAACCAAAGGTTCGAACGAAGCACCGGACAAACTAATGACATGTCGGACAACTTAGTATTCTTATTTGTAATCGATTATGTCTAGATTAAAGTAGTCATGATTGTAATTAGGTTGGTTTTAGGTGTAACCATGCCAACTCAATTAGGGGCCCATTAAGCTTGATCTATAGTTGTTTTGGGCCAAGAGGAAGGCCCATTCAGTGACCCAAAAGTTGGGTCAGATGGTGGCATCGCTAGTGGTTCAGTCTCCAAGACACAATCACTGAGACATAGTCTCCAAGACTGTGTCAGGTGGTGGTATCTCCAGACTAGGCGGTGGTACCGCCCAATGTCAGTGCTAAAGACGGTGGTACCGCTAGTACTCCAAAATCTCGAGGTGTTTAAAATTTTGGCTCTATTTTTTAAGCTATTTTGGGATCTATAAATACCCTAGATATTCTTGCTTGAAGAGCAACAATTAAAATAGAAAGGGGCTATGATTATGAGTGGAAAAGTTGTAAAAAATGCTAAGTGTCCTCCTCCTCCTACTTAAAGTTTTGTGATCATTCTAAGAGAGGTGTGAGACTTGTAAAGGTATCTCCTAAACCTATGAAAAGGAAAAAGATTTATAAGAGGGTAGTTGATCTTCACCCGTTGAAATAAGATCGATAATGGAAGTAGTAGCCTCGACGAAAGAAGAATCGAGAGTGAACATAGATCACAACGACCGAATTACTATAAATTTTATGTGCATCTTCTTTCTGCTCTTCATGACTATTATTTTTCTACTTAAACTACTCATTATGTTTACTCTAAGTCAAACACACTTCGATGTCATTTATGATATAATTTCATCGAATCAAGCTTTTCCAAATCATTGAATTTTTTTTAAAAGCACTAACCTAACGCCCCCTCCTCCTCTCTCTTAGTGTCAATTTCGGTCTTAACACTAGGAACACAAAAAGAAAGAACATAATAGCATAAGAGTGCATGACAGAGTAGAGAGATTACAGATCTTCTCTCATATTCTTATATTCCTGAATCTATTAATTATAGTTGCCCTGTGAAAGGATAGGAAGAGAGGAGAGTCTAGTTTTCTTTATAGATTGATATCTCACATTCAATGATGGTGTGCCTATAGATTAGATAAAGTTTATTCTTCTGAACAGTAATAAAAGGTACTTATCATAATATTATTTAGATCCATTATTGATTGATTTCATATTTTGATGTGAAAATTTTTTCATATTATAGATAGCATGATTATAGATTTTATGCTAACAGTTGGTATCAGAGCCATGGTTTTTAAAATCAAATACTTTCAGATCTATTTGTTAGCATCTTTCACTTATGAAAATATGTTGATCGATTTTTGTTTACAATGCATAAATGATTTGTCGGATATTATTGATCTATTTTTAGTGATGTAAGATTTCTTTTGTTTGATCGATGAATTTACTGTTAACTATTGTTAAAGGCAACAACCTCTATTGATCACCTGTTCAATTGTTGGTAGTGCAGCATCGCTGTGTTTGTCGCAGCCGCGCATCATGGCTACACGCGGGTGGTGGTTGCTACGGTTGATCTACTTGCGAGAGGCGACTACACCACACAACGCGTGCATCGTAGCAACAACAGCGATTGCTGACAGTCGCTAGGCGGCCAACCGCGCATCGCGGTGGCTGTGTATCACGGCACCCACACGCAGTCGATGGTCGCACGTGGACAACAGTCACATACGGATGCCGTCGACACCACGAATCGAAGCGACGGCTACATGTGTGAAAGCAATGGGCACATCGCATGTGAATGTGGTGGCCACGGAAGGTGGTGGCTGCACCATGTGTGAAGTTGGCGGTTGCCCTCACGTGCAAGGTGGCGCCCGCCTACAAAGGGCGGTGGCCGCAAATGGTGGCAGTCGCATTGCATAGCAATTGCCCCCATAGGCAGAGGGTAGCAGTTGTGCCCAGGTGATGGCTGTGAGCGGGCACAGGCCATGCCGTAGTGGCGACAGTAGTAGGATTAGGGTTTTTAGGTAAAATTATAATTTTGCCCTTTTCTTGAGATTAGGATTTTTATCAAATTATTGCTTTGCCCTTCTGTATTTTATTAATACTTTTTAGTATTTTGATAGTTCTATCCTTTAGAAATATCATAATTACACTTTATGTCCTATCAATAATATTACAGTTTTACCCTTGAATCAATTTTTATTGATTGACTTAATTGGGTTGATGTTTAGTTCAATTCTGGGTTTACCAATTAAATAAGGTTGAGTAACATAATGGTTCTTTTATAGTTTTCTCATATGAATTATTGATTGCATGTTATAAATAAAATCTAATTATTATTCTTAGATATTTATTTGGTTATTCATATGCATATATTTAAAATTATGAAATAATAGTTATCTTTCACATAAAGGCTCTTCATGATTTATGTGTTATCATAATTATAGTTATCATATGAGTTTTTTTTATGCTAATCAATATTCAATAATTATTATGATTGTTATTCTGTTATTGAACTGCTTCAACATGAATCAAAATAAAGAAACTTAGTGAATATTATTTATAATTTATCTCCCTAAGTTTTATCTGATTGGTAACTGTCAAAGTAGCTTAGGATGAGAAACTTATAGGACGTGAATTATAATAAATGTCTTGTTATTTATAAGATATTTTAGATTATATTTTATATTTTTTACATTGGTCCAACGGTCACCAAAGTGACTTGGACCAATAATCTATAAAATATATTATGAAATTGGTTCTTAATGATATTAAAGAAAAAATATTCATAATGACATAAATAATTATGAGGTTTAAATAATCTTAAAGGAGAATCCATTTCGAATAATTATGTGATGGGTAGGATGGTATTATTTTAAATATACTTGTAGTTAACGTTATATACCCAAAGATAATAACACTATTCCACAATGATGGTAATTAGTTCTTCATAAATAATTATATATGTGAACAATAGATATATTGATATTGAAGGTAAAATATTGATGATATCAATAGTTCAACATTCATTGAAAAACTCAAAACATTAATGTTATGTTATTTCTATGGTACTTCCTTCATTGTATTTTTATAAATGTCTCTATATTTTCTAAAATAAATGACTTAAGTATATGTAAGCTATATTAAATGAGTGAGACTTTATCAGATTAATTGAAGGGAATACAAACTTAATTACTAAAAGTTCTGTGGAATAAATAATTGAGGTGACTGATCGGGAAAGGTCTGAAAGACTCAATTTTATGATACTTAGACTTTGGTACAGTTTACAACTAGCGTATGAGAATATTTAAGGATCAATTTAAATTTTTGATAAGTCATTAGCTAATACCTTACTGAACGAACTAACTAAAAATGATAGTATTTGAGGAATTCAAGATTATATCCTCAATATAACTAATAAAACTATAAGCTCAAGACTCATAATATTTTGAGTACTATTCAAGGATTGGATAACAATAAAAGAAGGATAAAGCATAAACCACTTAAGTTTATAATTACTATATAAACTCATAAAAGAATATCTTCAAAATGTTACTTCTTAGCAAGGAAAGTTACGTGAAAAAGAACTATAAAATTTAATTTGAAATAAAAAGGTATAAGTATAACCTTTATATGGTTCAAATCAAATATTAAGAAATTATTTTTCTAACACTTGGTAGATTAATTTGATACTTTAACATATATTATCAATAATAGAGATTCATTTAATACATAAAAAAGGATAAAATCAAAAGAGAATGAAATATTTATTATTGTAAGGAATCATCTTAAAATGAAAGCAATAATAGTTTGTATTTATCGCCTACATCTAAAGATGATTCATTTGATGAATCTTGGGGATCCATGCTCTATTCTTATAATTCTAGGAATTTAGATTCTTTACCTAGAATTATTAGAATATTATTTCTCATTTGATAGTTGTGAACTTAATGTGATTCAATAAAAGTTAATCTTTGAATTCTGTTTAATAGTCTATACAGAATTAATATGAATCTTAGGTTTAGAATGATTCTATAATTAAATATTAAAATAAAATATAATTTTATAAACTCATTGAGATTATGCTTATATCTGTGGACCACTCTATATTTTTATCTCATTAAAGAGAAGTATTTTATCACCATATAGATAACTTATTAAGATATGATTATATATATCTAATTCATGTAAAGTCTAAGATCGTTGACACTCTTGAAGTATACATAAATGAGGGTAAGAGATAATTAGATAGAAAAGTTAAAATCATTATCTCTGATAGGGGTGATAAATTTTATAGTATTTATGATGAATCCAATTATAATTCTAGTTCTTTTACTAGATTCTTGGAAAAGTAAGATATATGTGTTCAATATGATTTACCAGATGTGTCACAGTATAATATAATTATTGAAAGGTATAATCCTATTATTATAAATATGGTTAGGAGCATAATGAGTTATTCTTTTGTAGCAAAATCAATATAAGAAGAAGCTCTAAGGACAACTATGTATATCTTAAATATGGTTCCTAGTAAGTAAATTACATGACTTCTTTTAAGTTCTAGAATGATAGAAAACCTAACTTATGATATTTACATATTTGAGATTATCCTATAGAGATAAGGATCTTCAACTCACATAAAAGAAAATTAAATTTAATAACTATTCTTAAATATTTTATTATTTATTCAGAAAAGTTTGAAAGAGTATATATCTTATTACCTTAATTATAGTACGAGGATAGTTAAATCTGTTAATATAAGAGGAGATACCGAATTAGTGGTAGTGAAAATCTTAAAATTTTAATTTTTGATATAGAGGAGATACATGTTATTACTTCTTTATTATTTAAGAGATTATCGTTACTTAAATCATTAAATAATTTGATAAAAATGAATAATAAAATAACATTACTAAACTCCAACATTATATTGATATCACCGTTAATGATCTTATAATACAATCACAATTGATAAACTTGAGAATATCTTAATGAAAAAGGAATCATGCCATTTATGATTATTATATAGTATATCTACAAGAATTATATTTTGATATAGGAATCAAAAAATAATTATTCTTAAAAGTAATATGATGTAATAAAAGAAGAGTTAAAATCAATAAACAAAATGGTATTTGATGAATTGTTAAATAATTGTAAAAGAGTTTGTTATATAAATATGACTCAAAGAATAATGTCAAATGACGTGATGGTCAGACTTGTAGTTAAAAGTTTTACTCATAAAGAATATATCGACCATAATGAGATATTAAATTTTTAAATGAATTCACTGAGAATCGTTATGACATTAGTGACTCATTATGAGTTTGAGTTATATCATATTAATATGAAATAAATTTTTTTATTAAGGATTTAGCTTTATATGGGTTACTTTAAATGATTTATAAAGAAAATAAAATAAATATAAATTTTGATATGTAAATTCAAGAATATATTTATGACTTTAAATAATCTTCTAGATAATGATATATAAAGTTTCTTGATATCATTAATTCCTTCATATTTAAGAAAAATATTATTGATTAGTATTTATATCTAATCAATGAGAGCAAATTTATTATATTGGTCATATATATGGATAATATTTTATATGCCAATAGTGATCTTAGTTTATTATATTAAATCAAGAAATTTATCACCAAGAGTTTAAGATGGTTAATATAAATGAGATATCTTATGTTATTAGGATTGAGATATTTAAATATAGATCTCAATGATTGTTAAGAGTGTCTCAAAAAGGATATATTGACCAAGTTTTAAAAGATTTAATATACAACTTTGTTCAGTAAATCATAAAAATAAAATTTTTATCAAAAATAAGTAAAAAGAATTAGACAAAGATAATATTCTTTATGTATGTATAGTTGAAAGTTTATGCTCAAGCCTATATTAGAACAATATCAGTTTTTACAGTTAAAATGTTGGATAGATATTGGAGTTACCCAGAAATGAAAACATTAAAGGACTGTAAAGAAAAGTAATAAAATATCTAGAAGGGATGATGGGTTATATGCTCACATGTATGAAATTATATCATCTTGAAATGATGGTGTTTTTCATATGTTAATTCTATAAATTACCTCAATAATAGGAAGTCCACCTTACGATTAATATCTATATCAATTAGAGGGGTAATTTGTTATTATATTAATAATAGAAATTAATTTTGTGGTATGCTTTGAGGCCATTAGTCAAACTTTATAACTGTAAAATTTTATCTCAGGACATGGTGTGGTCAAACTCAATTATTATGTCACTAAAGATATTTTGTGACATCACAATAGTTTTCTTCTTTAAGAATGATTAGTATTATTGCATCTCTATATATTATGATATAAAGTACTTAATGGTGAGAGAAGATGAGTCTAGAAACATCTAATATCAATTAATAACTTGAGTTTCACTATATTAATTGCTGATCTATTTACTTAGGACTTATATCCTAAAGTGTTTTGAAAGAACATGTTCTTATGATTAGATTTGTGAGCAACTCATAAAAGATATGGTGATGTATGTTTGAGTGGACATTATAATTGACATTCTTGTTTGTGTACCTAAAATTATTTGTTTTTATAATCCTATTCACAGTTATGTATATGCATATTATAGTTGAATGTAATGACGAGATTATCTTAATAAGATAAATTATAGGGATCATTTTGGATTGCATTAGGAAAGTCTAATAGGGTTGTGGTATATAGAAGGAAGTATGACATTAATAAGATACAATCGCTATAACTCACATTGCTAATCAGACTTAATATAGTATTATTGTGTTTATTGAACTTATGAGCCTATTTTTAAAATTTATGCGCATATAAATAGTTTTCAAATTTTAGAATTCAATTATGTAAAATTATTTTCAAATAAATTTTATTTATTTATTTTTGATTTTAAATCTTTTTTTATCTTACTAATTAATGATTCAAGTTGAAGAATGTTAAATTATGTGATCGATTTAATTAGGTAAGATATATTATAAATATTATTAGATTCTGATTATGGTTGTTGGCTAATAGAAATGAAGTCCAATTAATGTATGATTTTTTAGGAGATACCCTTGATGGGAGGAACTCTCCTAATTACTTATCTTAGACCCTCTGTTCTTACTTATAAATAGACAGGATCTCCAATAGCAGGGTTTGTAAGTAAACATGGAAGTATTATTAACTTACAAACATGGAAGTGTTTGGAAAGGGTTTGGCTAATAGACAGGATCTCCATGTTTACTTACAGACCCTCTGTTCTTGCTATTACAAACACTTTCCAATAGCAGGGTTTGTAAGTAAACATGGAAGTATTATTTGCTACCCATGATTTGAATGTGAGCTTGAATAGAATTCACATGTTTCAGATCAAACTCTTGGAGGAAACTGGTTGCCACGATCCTCGTTGTTCCACTTCATTTTTTTCTCCCCATTTTCTTTTCAAATCCTACTGGCTAATGCATTCGATGGCCATGAAGTTGTTCTAGCCTCTGCAGCCATCTCCTTCCTTCTCAAAAGATGCATCTGAATCTGATTATGCTTGGCTTAGCGATTGCCTCATTGCTCTTTGCTCCTCCTTGTATGCATCATGAGGGTGATCTTTGTACGTAGTTGCACATTTCATGATCTATGAATAAATAACACAGTAAGGAAGTTTACATGAACAGACTTAATCTGCTTAGGCTGCATATCTCGACTTTGTCTGACAGAGAAGATCTAATAAATCATTGCAACTTAGTAACTGGATTCTGAAACTTGAGTATCTTAAATCAATGGCTGTCATCTCAGTATGTCAAGCTCATTTTTCTTATGAACAAATAGCAATTAGACTCTGAAATTACCTTCGTATCACCTTCGTAGTTAGCAGCCTTTCGACTGGTTTAAACTACTACCAATATTATAATTCTGAAGAGGCATTAATTATAAGATATTTCTAATTTTATACATATATATATATTCTTATCATATTCAATATTGTTTGCTTGAAATATTTTATCATTTTAGGTCTTTTTATAGGTGTCAGCTGTATAATGACATTTACAAAAGGAATATGAAATTTATCAAAAGGAATATGGATTATCATTCATATACCAAATAGCAAGCATAGCATGAGAATATGAAATTATCAAAATATCAAAATGTCCACATAAATGATTTTTTTTTCTCTAAATCTACTATAATTATCTCAGAGGATGTCTACACTTACAATTCAATATGAGTATAAGAAAAGACATCATGCTATCGAGCTTTGTCCTTCACCTTGATAAATTGATCTTCGATGATATTTATCAAAATTAATTTTAAATTATTAGCTATTTCATAATGGATGTAGAACATTAAACAATCTTCATTTTAATCATTTCAATCATAAAAGTAATAGATGAGCCACAAACATGCTTCACTGATGAATTCATACTTTCTGGTGAGCATTACATAACGACGACTAAGGAAATATGCAAAAGCTCATTTCTCTTTCTCAATTTCATAAATCCATATGAAACTTTTTTAAAATTTTTCTTAATTTTTATATGCATTCATTGAACTTATACATAATAGGGGATCTAGAAGTAGCCTAAAACAACCTTGTAGTCTCTCTATCTCACACATTACTTGTAAGATTTTTATATAGATGAATGATTGAATAACCATGATATATTGGGAAGATTTCTTTCAAAACTAAAAGAATTTTTTAGTTTCAATCATTAATGATAATCAAATTTTGGCATTCCATAATATATATTCTTAATTGATACAAGGATTACTCTCATGAATCCTTACACTCAATCTCCATCAAAACAAATATAATTAAAAATAATCTATTACAACTATCAATAGTTATAGCTATAATCAAATCATCGAGATATTTGCTTGATAGATATGTAGCATCGATACCAAAAACATGTTGTATATGTAATCTTAAACTTCTAAGCTAAGCTTCAACAGCCCAAAATATTTTTTGAAAATGATTTTATTATGAAACTATCATTTGAACATGAGTCTCATGATTATGCAGTCTTAACTCCCTTAAAAATAAAATTATATCAGTATTTAACTGGTCAAAGTCACCACGAATCTCATTAAGTGTAATCTTCCATAGAAAATAAGTCTTGAAATAATATTTCTTATGATCCCTATTCAATCTTCGCAAATTACAATTATGCTCTTTGTGAAACTTGATACTATAAAAACCATCACAAGCTACTTGTTAGGACCGAGTCAGTACTAAGAGAGGGGGGGGGGTTATTGAATTAGTATAATCTATAAAAACATTCGATTTCGAAAAACCATTTCGATAGAAAGATATCGGAAAGACGTTTAGACTTAAAAGGATTCGTAAGCATAGTAACGAGTAGATAAAGTACTTGCAAAATAAGTAAATAAGTAGAGAAAGAGAAGCACACTAATTTTATAGTGGTTCAGTCATCTGACTTATGTCCACTCCCGATTCCTCCTTTGTTGAGGCTACCGGTATTTACTAATCGATCTTCTTTCAATGGGCGAAGATCAACTATCCTTTACAGCCCTTTCTCCTTTTTACAGGTTCAGGAGACAACCCTTACAACTTCACTCACTTCTCTCTTAAATTTAACCAAAACTTGGAATTAGAGAGGAGGAATTTTCACACAATTACAAGTGTTTTTCCTCATTTTATTCTCAATTGGTGTGTGTGCGCTAACCAGGGAGAGAGGGGTATTTATAGGCCCCAAATGAATTCAAATTTGGAGCCAAAAAGGTCTCATCCTGGTTCTTCTGATACTAGCAATACCATCGCCTGTGCTGAGTGGTACCATCGCCTGTAGCACTAACACTGTACAATACCACCACCTAGACTTCAGCCTCAGGCGATTCCACCACCAACCTTGGTAGTGCCACCATCTGACGTGGCTCTAGGTTACTAAATGAGCATTTCTCTTGGCTCAATTCAGTCCTAGTTTGGGTCCATTTGATCTCTAATTGAGTTAATAGGATTTCTCCTAAATTAAAACCTAACTATGATAATTTAAGGCTTAAACAAATACAATATAAGTAATCTCAATTGTCCGGCATATCAATTGTTCATCCGAACACCCAGTAAACTTCTAACAAACTCCCGACGAGCTTCCAGCAAACTCTCAATGAGCTTCCAATGCATCGTCCGAACCTTCGATGTAACGCTCGATCCATAGACATTGACTACTGCAATATTCATTCTCGATACATTGTCCGATCCTTCTAGCTCGATGCCCAATCTTTGACTCCGGCCCAATATTTGATTCTTCTACTTTAATTGTTTTACCTTTTCATTGATGTAGTTAATCCTGCATCACTCAAAACGTAGATTAGATCAAAATTTATCAATTGGTTTCATCATCAAAATCCAAGATTCAACACTAATATCATCCATTGAAAATCAAAAACTTTATATTTTATTTTTATCTTATAACTTTTACTTATAAAATGTTCAATCTCAAAATTTCTACAAATAGCCTAGTCTTTTAATACTTTTTAAAATTCGGCCCTATCCTTGAAATAACTATACAAATATATTATTTAGATTACAAAATAATATATATTTAAAAAATAAAATAAATTTAATATTATTCAAATATCATTCCTACCAATAAATAAAATATTTTATGAACAATAATCATCTTCAGTAGAAAGAACTGATGATGTGTTTAACAACACACCATCATCTTAACTAAAATCAAGTACTTATTCAATATTACTATCCATATTCTCACTTAAAATAATTCGTTGACCAACAACATAAAAAATTTGAGTTATACACCTTCAAACTCTTTTTGTAATCTTTCTTTAGTCAATTCAATTTTGAAAATATCACCGCTAGCATCAACTTCATCACAATAAAATAGATCATTCAAGTTTATAAGAAGAGTCTCAAAACTTGAGCTATTTGATAAAAAATTTTCGTCCAAACTTGATGTCTCATATAATGTATGTCTATCAATATCATCAAGAACTAAAAATACTTGATTGGAATCTCACTATAATGAGATTCTTTAGAATTAGAAAAATTATTTTA
Source organism: Musa beccarii (assembly GCA_024322285.1). Lineage (NCBI taxonomy): Eukaryota > Viridiplantae > Streptophyta > Magnoliopsida > Zingiberales > Musaceae > Musa > Musa beccarii. The sequence continues at coordinate 55,325,927 of CM044398.1, read as the reverse complement.
TATAATCAACAAGCCAATATAGCAGTAAAATTAGTTATAACACATTGGGTTTCATGAAAGTAAAATATGAAACAAATATTTTTTTTGAAAGATAATAATATTCTTACATGATATTTTTTGTCTTCTTGATTTAAGAAGAAAGGACAATAGAAAGAAGAAGTACAGTAGCAACCCACGTATGAAAAAAAAGAAAATCAAGAAAGAGATGAACAAGAATAAAAGTGATAAAATAGAAGTTTTTTTTGCTTCTTCATCGAGATTAGCACTCATACTATAATAGTAGCTTACTGATATTATATCAGCCACCTTGTCGTTCTCCTTAACAGAGTTAAAATATTAAACAAATAGTGAATCACCTGAATCAATCAACAAAGCCTTACCGAACCGATGGTCCAAAAGCCACTATTTGGGGTGAAAAACAGTGGCTTAGCTATCCAGGGATAAACGGATAAAATGGTTCACCAAGGGGTGTTGTTTGGATATTTTTCAAAGTAAAGATGCTGTAAGAAAAAAAAAAAAAATTAGAGGAGATATATATATATATATATATATATATATATATATAATTTGTGCAATGTAGATAGACAGTCTATGGCAAGAACAATTTATGCCTAATCTATGTTAATTGACCTTCGAAATGAAATGTAATAGGTAGAAACCGACAAATCATAACACATTAAATAAACTATGTTTTATATGAGAAGATTGAGTGCAGATTATTTTATTTCTTTACTGCAGAGATCCCTGCATGAATCACCAAAACAAATCAATTATGTCTATTTTACAACCTTAACACAACAATATTACAAACGACCTCTAAATTGGTCGAGTCCTCCAGTTAAAAAAAAGGGGGGGGGGAGGGGAGGGGGTGGGGGCGGGGGGGCGGTAAGGTGGTGGGGTTGGGGTGGGTGTGGTGAAAAGGGAACAATTTCAAGAACAAAAAGCTCGAGGATAGCTTATTTCTTTTCGGTTCATCCTTCCATCATCACCTCGGTCACAGCTTTAGGTTGGACTTACATTCTTGAGATACGATACGAGCTTCTTTGCCCAGTCCACTTGCTCGAACAGCACACGCCATGTCCAAGCTCGTCGTCCACAGATCCAGCCCCATGGCTCTTGGCGTCACCACGAACCTAACTGTGAGCTCGAGCGGGACAACATCCTTCGATCCATTCAGACTCCGATCGATCGTCTTCGGTAGCGCGGCGGTGTTGGAGCCATGAAGAACCAGTCGGAAGGTGCTGGTATTCTGGTAGCCTTGGTGGAGCCCCGGCGTCTTCCCCGCTGCGATGTCGACGCTGCTGTGGGCCATGACCGCCGTCCCTCCGGCCTCGTAGGCGTAGCCCAGCTTCTGGCTCGGGTTGTGGACTCTCATCGTGAGATCATACTCCGGCTTCCGGTGGGAGGTGCCGGAGCCCTTGACGGAGAGGCGTTCGACGGTGAACGTGGGCGTCGCAGGTTTCACAGTGACGAAGAAGACGACCACGATCACTATGAGGAGGAAAAAGATGAGGAGGGCGGCGCCGAGGATCCATTTCAGGAAGCCGACGCAGGGGCTTTTTCGCCGGGTTTTGTCCTTGTTGCGGTACCGCTCGGCCAGGTAGGCGTTCTCGGGCGGCGGCACGCGGTAGACTTGGTCCTTGGGGACTTGGACGACGTAGGTGCCGAGCTGGGGCGAGGATTCTGGATGGGGATTGGGATCGGCGGGGGGGTCCGCGGCGGTGGCAGGGTCAGGGGTAGCATCGGCGGCCGGCTGAGGCGGTGTGCTGGGCGGCGCCCGCTCCGCCATGGGAGGGTGGGTAGCGAGGGAGGGACGCAGAGTGGGTGGCGGGGGTGGGGGGGGGGGTGTGGGGGTGTGTGGGGGGGGGGGGGTGGGGGTTAGGGGGGAGGGGGAGGTGCGATGACGGTAGCTGGAGAGAAAAGAGGAGGAGGAAGAGGTGGAGGACGTGGTGGTAGTGGTGGAGGCGAGGGGGTTGCACAGGGAAGGTTGGGAGGGAGGAGTGAGAGGAGGGGAGGAACACGCGCGCACGTAGCCGACAGCCCCAGCCCAGCTACCGACAGAGCCTATTGTTGTCAACTCGTTGACCTGTTCAATGGTCAAACATCAACCAACCGGTCCTAACTGTCTTGAACCGGATTCCGGGTGGAGGACATAAACAATACAAGGTAATAATTATTACATATGTACATATATATAATTAATGGTTGTTGTTGAATGGGAAGAAAGGCAAACTAAATGAATGAAAAAAAAGTAAATGACATGAAAAATAGAATAATATTATATTATTATTAAATTATATGTTTGCTAATGATTCTCAAAGATCAGATCATCGACTTCTACAGTAGGCTTGCAATGACAGCAACTTCATTGCATAAGAGATTCGGCATTGTCTTTCATCATTTTAGAGTATTAGAGTATTGATGTAAGTAGTAAGATATATTTGGTTCCTTGACCTTTTTTGATATGTAATTTTGTGTCCATGGTTGTAAGAATACTTCACCAATCAAATAATAGCCTCTTAACTTACGTCACTTTAGAAAATTTTAGAGTTGAGTTACGATGTAAAGCATTAAATATTTAAGCATCTTGGAATCCCAAGATACTACATGGTTGGATAAGATATTAAGACGATCTAAAAGAAGTGATTGATTGTTTCAATAAGATTTCAAGTGAATTTGATAGATGTCGTTAAGACCTAACTTATCTTTCAAAAATTCTTGTGTTATCGATCAAAATTTATTAACATTGGCCTTTTCGCATAGTAATGATTGTATTTCACTTGTTAAATTGACTTAATATTTTCTTTAGACATTGTCATTATCATAAAATAGATTATATTTTACTTTTTAAACTAATCTAATAATCTTTTTAGATGTCCTTATGGCCTCAAAGTAGATTATCTCTTGGCTAATCATTTATAAGAAGTTATTACTTGACTAAACATACTTTATACAATCCTAACTAAATCCATCAGATATCCACTAGTGTGGCGTAAAGTGTCCATATACAAAAGGAAGTATTCTTTAAATCATATCTGTAATCGTGATGGTCAACTTTTCTTATTTATTTTTTGATTTGTAAGGAATATTTACTAAAGTTATAGATATATTGTCAGTAACAATATTTCTTCAAAAAATAAAAAACCTCTAACATGTCTAAGGAAAACAATCAACTCAAACTAACCGCCTCAAATATTTTGGTTTAAATAAAAAGAGATGCCATATGAAATCAATCCTAATTGAAAATTATGTTAAAATATTTTTTATAGTTTTCAAATCCAAAGATTATTTTAGTAAAATTAAAACTATCAATAGAGGTGATAGCTAGTCCAGTTAATAAAAAGATTTTAAAAGTTTATTGTAAGATCTCGGGTTTAAATCATATCTTTTATTTTAAAAAAATTTAAAAGTAAAGGAAGATAATGTGAAAAGAATTGTTATATCATTATAATATTAAAATAATATTTAAAATTTTTATTATATTAAATGATATATAAGATGTTTATACGTGCATTGGAACCTCATACCTATAACCTATACAATAATACATTAATTACTAGGATATTGTGTTGAGATATCTCTAAGATAATTGATACATTACCAGTATATTGTTATTGTTGTATATTGCTTGAGTGTTTCTTTGTTGAATTATAAGAACCAGGCCACACATTGATGTGCATGGGATACTAAGCCGGATTGGCGTGGCCCAATATAGAAATGGATTCGTTTGGCTCGGTTCAACATGAACCCAGTCAGCGTTCGGCCGGGCCTAACTGAACTGGTTTAGTTTGGATCCGCTGGACATGAACCCCATCTACTCGGTCCACTATATATACGATGTTTATCGTTGCCAACAAACAGATGATATGCCTGCAATATCTGCTCGGTCCGATATAATGTGGCCCATTATATCTGCTCAGCTCTACGTGAACCCCATTTGCTCGGTCCGATGGAACTCTTCGAGAATTAGGGGAAGAAGGGTTTCTCGTCCACGCTTCGTGAAGAGAGAGAGAAAGAGAGAGAGAGCCATGAGGCCCATCTTGATGAAGGGCCATGAGCGGCCGCTGACGTTCCTGAAGTACAACAGGGAGGGAGATTTGCTCTTCTCCTGTGCCAAGGACCACACGCCGACCGTCTGGTTTGCCGATAGCGGCGAGAGGCTCGGCACGTACCGTGGACACAACGGCGCCGTGTGGTGCTGCGACGTCTCCCGTGAGTTCTTCTGCGCGGGACATGCGTTCTTTTTGTTTGGCTGCGATGCCTTCTGAAGAAATGTTTTAGATGTTGCTAATGTTTCTTTTTCCTGGTTTATATATGTAAAGGTTTCGATTTTGTTGCTTTTGCTTCATTGTTTGAACTTGATAACTATCATGGTTGTCTGTTTTCATTTAATCGAGTTTTGGAAGAAAAATATGTTTTTGATGGTTGCATTTCCACTCGTGGGGCCTAATTAGTTTTTGTTTGCTTGTTTTCTTGAAACTCTATTGTGTTTGTGCAGCACATGCCAGTCTTTGCAGTTGGTATTGATAGAAGTTAAGATTTTTCTTGATAAACGAGGAAATCTCGTAGATCTGTCGAGAAAATCTTCATCCTAATATGAAGAAATCTTCATCCTAACATATATAAAAAGGCATCACTATTATCATATCAATTGAGGGAACATTTTCTCATCGTCTTCATCTTATATTTTATCATGGTATCAGAGCTCATTGCCTAGAGCAAGCTTCTCACCGATCTTCCTCTCCCCCTTGCTTCTTCTGCTTCCACGGACGAAAGCTTCCTTTGCTTCCACGGGCGAAAGCTTCCCCTCCGCTGTCGTCAGTAGATTCCCGCTCCCTCCCATATTGCCAACAGCGAATCTTCCCCTTCCCTTTCTGAGACGTTGACGGTCGTCCTGTAGTCGTCGCTTTCTTTTCCTCCGTTGTCGTCAGCAGATTCTCGTTCCCTTCCCTTGTTGCCGACAGTGAATCTTCCCCTTCTCTTTATGAGATGGCGACGGTCGTCCTGCAATCGTCGCTTTCTTCTCCTTCGTTGCCGTCAACAAATTCCCGTTCCCTCCCCCTGTTATCGACAGTGAATCTTTCTCTTCCCTTTCCGATACGACGACGGTCGTCCTGCAGTCGTCGCTTTCTTCCCAGCAGCTACTCCGGTCGTATCCTCCTGTTGCTGTCGGTTGTTTTTCGACCAGCGAATCTCCGTGCTCTTCGTTGTCTCCTCTTAAATCGCAATCGCAGACTCTCTTCTCCCCGGTGACTGCGGCGCATCCTTGGTGCACGGCAGCAGCTTCTTCCTCTCCGCCTCCTGTCGCTCGTCCCCTGCAAACGCAGAAGAACGAAGCCTCTCGCCCGCAAACCATTTTCATCACATCGGTCCAAGATCGGCATCCTTGATAGGAGCGCTATCTTGCGGGGGTATGATAGAAGTTAAGATTTTCTTTGATAAACAGTTAAGATTTCTCCAACTACATGAGGAAATCTCGTAGATCTGTTGAGAAAATCTTCATCCTAACATGAGAAAATCTTCATCTTAACATGTATAAAAATGCATCACTACTATCATATCAATTGAGGGAATATTTTCTTATCGTCTTCACCTTGTATTTCTTCAGGTATTCCTATTGCTAAAGTAAATTGTTTAATATTTGCTTCTTTGTGAGAAATATAATATTTCATCTAAAAGCAAAAAATTGTGACAATATTCCATGTTATGCATATTGATAAACATGGCCATGCATTTTGAAGTCAGAAAAATATCCGAACGGTTTATGTCGATTGAAAATTTGAGGAACAAATATATCTTGGTGCATTTGATTCTGCCTCAATGTCTTGTTTGTGTCTGTTTCTACAGGAATTATTAAATTAGCAGAATGGTTGTGTAGGATAACTATTTACTTGAGATCAAGTCTTTTATCGTTGGAGATTATGAATTTATGATTGTGTAATTGACATTATTTTGGTGATGTATCTAGGTGATTCTATGCACCTAATTACAGGAAGTGCAGATCACACCGAAAGCTGTGGAATGTCCAGACAGGGACTCAACTCTTCTCTTTCAACTTTGATTCTCCTGCTAAATCTGTGGATTTCTCTGTTGGCGATAAGCTTGCTGTAATCACAACTGATCCATTTATGGGGTTGCCATCCACCATCCAAGTGAAATGAATTGCCAGAGATCCTGATGAACGTATTGTCACGGACTTAGCTGGTTTTGCCTAAGTCGTGCGGCACCAATGCGTATCACCGCAAAGGTCAGCCTCCCCGAAATCTCCTACAATCCCTTAGGACCTACGAAAGAGAAGACGGGAGAGAGAAAGCGCTTAGCACACGGATCCGCAAGCCACTCTTTTTTAGCAAACACTTTATAGCCAATGCAAATTCCAACCATGAATATTACAAGCTCGAGCATTTGCCTGACAACAAAGGCATAAAATTGGTCCACTACTGATCCGAATTCTAGTACAAGTATGCACTCGACGCAAGCTTTATGTATAAGCCTACAATGGCTTACAAACTGGCTCAAATGGGGCATTTTGCCTTTGGCAAGCCCTTTACAAGCTTTACAAGTTACAACCAACCAAAAGAGACACGGACATGCATAAGCATTACATCGAACAAGCCGTTTACAATTTTGTCCGTGACATTCTCCCCCACTTATTCCTTCGACGTCCTCGTCCGAAGCTTTCTTGTGCTATGCAACTTCTTTTCTTTGTTGGATCTTCGATCTTTCGCTCCTGCTGCGATGCGCCCCTTGGCTCCCAATTGTTCTCCACTTGTTGTTGTTGAGTCGTCGAACTTTAATCCGCCATGCTGCTTCAACTCGCTAATTACTCTGACTCTGGTGTGGGGTTGGCGAAGTTGTGTTAATCCTTGCTGAGTCTTGCGGATTCATCTGATGAAGGGAAAAGATCGTCTTTGATCTGCGCCAGTCTTCAAATTCTTCTTGTCTCTTAAACTGGATAGATGTTTGTTGGAGCTTTAACGAGCATCACCTCACAACCTTTAAAGTTTTCAGGTCCTTCCTCCGTAAAATTTGCCCATCGAATCTTCTTCCACTTAGTTGTCTTGCCCAAGTAGGCTCGCATCACTTCCGCTTTCGATTGGCATTTAGTTAGGAAATGGCGGCATCTACTCTCGAGCACCGATCACCGTTAGTGAGGACATGACAACTGTTATCTTCCATTAGTTACTTGAAGGGTCTTCAATTTGTGCAAAGCTCCTCTCGCGATAACTAAGAGAGTCAGGGTACTCGCCCGCCCATTCTCTTGAGAGTTGAGAAGGCAAAGGTTACTTGACTTCGCCCGCCTCCTCGAGGTTGTACTTCGTGCATCAAGTGGTTACTAGACTTCGCCGCTCTTAGCTCACACTTCCAAGCACTTGAAGTGTTTGCAGATCCTCGTGACCGAGTCGCCTACTATGATTCGCCTTCTCATTGCCCTTGAACTTCGAAATGCAAGAAGTTATCACTCCAACTTGAGTAAGTCTCCGATAGATCTAGTCGCCTTTGGGATTGTACCTCCTTCTCCATCATTTCATGCCGACTCCTCCGAGTAGCAAAGGTACAAAGACCACAGCGTCTTGCTCGCTCCGATCCTTGGTCATGCACTCTTGCATCGACCAAGTCCTTCACTCACGGCTATCTTGATGGAAAGTCTATCGACACCGGTCTTACGGTTCCTCGGCTTCGTCCCAAATTTTGTCTTGGTACATGGAGTTTGCCCAAAGCATTCTCCTCCTCCACACCCATATCACGACCAGTGCTCTCCTCTATGAGAGCAAGGGATTGATGACTCCCGAAAGTCCCGCCTCTGCAGTACACGGCACTTCGCAACGCCCATGGCACTACTATCCGTTGTCTCGCATCTACATCCCTTCTTCATGATCGGTAGATTCGCCTCCGCGGCATTGTGGCACTCCTTTGAGTCCACCTTCAATCTAACCGATGATTGATCTTGGGTAGCTGAGTCCCTTTTGGACTCGTCATTGCTTCTTCACCCTATTTGGACCATCTGCTTCGACACCTCTGTGTTCTCTGAGCAGTTCCACTTGGTCGCTGGAAAGACAGACTACAACACCCATGTATGGCCACTTTGCCATTCATGTTCTGAGGCTTGCACCATTTCTGCTTCTCCTTGGCCATTACATTGGTTGCAATGTTCGCTTACTCGGCCTTGTCCACCGACTTGCCGGGTTCCTTAGCGAATGTGAGCTCGGCGCTTCCACTCTTCAACCGCTCGATCATACCTCTGCATGATCCGGTCCCCTAGGACTCCCTCGGTACTCGCGATCCGATGATTAAAAAGGCGCTGGCGCTCGCTTAAGCGCTTCGGCGAGGCGAGGCGAGGCGGCCCGAGCGCTTCACTTCAGGCGCGCTTGAGCGCCGCTGGCAGGCGCTGCCAGCCGGCGCTGTCGGCGCTTGGGCGAGCGCCGGGTTAAACCAGCGACCGAGCCGCTGCCGCTTACTCTTCGCCGCTACTGCCACTTCGCCGCCTCACTCGCCGCTTCTTGCCGCCGCTCCGTTACCGCTGCCGCCTTCCGCGCCGCTCCGCTATCGCTCGCTTCGCGCTCGCCGTCCGCTGCGCCGCTCCGCTCGTCATCTCGACGTTGCGAGATGTCAGCCAAGCGACGCCGCTCCCGAGCGACGCCGCCCGAAAAGTTAAAAAAATTTCCTATTAAAAATGAGCCTCGGACGCGTTGCGAGAGCCTTCGACGTCGCCGAACCTCGGTGACGTCGCTTAAGTCTTTAAAAAATAAAAATTGATTTTTATTAAAAATTGATTTTTATTAAAAATTGATTTTTATTAAAAATTGATTTTTTATTTAAAAATTGATTTTTTTATTTAAAATTGATTTTTTTATTTAAAAATTGATTTTTATTTAATAAATTTGATTTTTATGTTAACGATATCTTATTAACGATATACTAATAACAAATTTTTTATTTATTAAATTAATAATATATTATTTTAATTTTAATATTACTAATTTTTAATTTAATAATATATTTTTATTTAAATAATTATATTTTTAATTATATTATATATTTTATATTTTAGCGCCTCGCTTCGCTCGGCTACGCTGAAGCGGCGCCTAGCGCTCGAGCGATTTTAGACTTGCGCTTTTAGCGCTAACGCTTTTAAATCATCGCCGATCTCAACTTCTTCCTCGATAGTTCACGGCCCCGTAAAGCGATATCCAGGCTTCCATTCAATGCAACATTCGATGCACGCACGAAAGACCCGCCTCTGCGATACCATGGCATTCACTGCTTGAATCCATAGCTCTTCTTGTCGTCGTGTTATTCACCGAAGTGGAGCTCCCAGTTGCGCTCCCGGTCATACTTCCAGATGACCATGTCCCTCATGGGACGAACTGTGTATGACGACTTGCCACGAACCATTCCACCACGATCCACGATTATGTCATCGTCATGACATCTCTCTCGCATTCGATCCTCGCGGTATGAACTCGAACTACGATATCTCCATGTGGACTCCGCTAACACATCGCAGGCCTTCGCCACTTCGATTCTCGTTCGCTCCTTTAGCAATCAACCTTCGCCCACCCACTCTCGGGTCACACTCGGACGAAGCCTAGCTCTAGGGCGATCCATCGCCTAGCGGCTCTTACGAAGTCCCCTCGACTTTGGCTGAATAGGTGCACCATTATGCGATCCTCGGGACTCGCCCCTACCAAAGATAATCTCATTGCTGCCGCTTTCTCATGGCAACTTGAATAACAAGACTATGGCATATTCTTCAAGAGTATCTCGCTCTGCATCCTCTTGCCCGTGCGAGGCCTTCTAACACCAACTTCGCCACTACAAGTTGTATCGCCTTAGTTCCTCCGTCAAATGCTTCACCGAGATTAGGTGCATATGCCCCGAAGTTCCCTTCGTCTTTGGCACCATACAAGATGAGTCTGCTCCATCAAAATAGAGAACTCAAGGAACGACATGATCCTACTCTTGTCTCTGCAAGAGTCCATGTCCTTAACTTCTGTCTAAGGAAAGCTCCACGCCTCCGCTCCACGTTCTATCTTCTTTGCCAACTCCCTTCATGCGGTTTGGGTACATCAACAAGTTACCTACAAGTTGTTCCGCTTCTCGATTTGCATTGCGTTAATGGTGGCCCTCGCGCCAACCATTCCACGGGTTAGCCCTCTGTTGAGTCCGATCTCACTATCGGCTCCAAGTGTGCCTTCACTTTGTGTTGCCTGGTTGCTCCCCCACTTGATCTCGCTATGCGTCCCACCAACGCATCACCATCGCGAGATCATGCAATGACTCCTTACCGCTCACTCGATCCATCGAGCCGTCTTGAGGTACTCCTCGGCTAGTGCGGTTCATTGCGCATAACTCGCCTCTCAGAGAACCGGACTTATCCCTCCTGGATATCTGTCCCGTTGGAGCAACTCGCTCTTCGCATCCTTCCTTTGGAAGTTTTGGAGACCACCATCCCTTGGACTACTTCGCCTCTGCTTTGAACAAATCGTGCCCAATTACGCGCTTTGCAAATGCACTTGCTAGATTGTGACACTTCACCAATCAACTACATGCCGCACTCCTCTCCTCCGGGTCTAGCAACATGCTGAACTTGCTGTACACTTCAGCCTCTTACGAAAGTATCCTGCACATGCCGAAGAGAAAGTTTTAATGCTCCATAGCACCGACCTTCGGTCGCCTTGGGATGACCGCGAACAATCCATCGTCCGTATGCAAGGTCATGCATGAGTATCGAATTCCATGAGTTTACAACTCTTTCGATCGTTGAACAACCCACTCCACCTTGCACGGTCTCATCCTTTGCCAAGCACTCCGTTTGCCTCGAGCACCATCAAGATTGGGTGCTAACGTCGAGCCACTGCTCGAACTCAGCCATCCCAACCTTTGTGCGCTCCGCAATTCTTCTTAGCTTGTTATACTCGTGGTGCCTCACTAGGTGCCTCACGTTTGCATGCTAAGTGTTTGTAAGTGGGCTTGTCCCGCTCTGATACCATCTGTCACAGACTTAGCTGGTTTTGCCTAAGCCGTGCGGCACCAATGCGTATCACCGCAAAGGTCAGCCTCCCCGAAATCTCCTACAATCCCTTAGGACCTACGAAAGAGAAGACGGGACAGAGAAAGCGCTTCACACGGGATCCGCAAGCCACTATTTTTTAGCAAACACTTTATAGCCAATGCAAATTCCAACCATGGATATTATAAGCTCAGAACGGTTGCACAACAAAGGCATAAAATTGGTCCACTACAGACCGAATTCTAGTACAAGTATGCACTCGACGCAAGCTTTATGTATAAGCCTACAATGGCTTACAAACTCGCTCAAATGGGGCATTTTACCTTTGGCAAGCCCTTTACAAGCTTTACAAGTTACAACCAACCAAAAGAGACACGGACATGCATAAGCATTACATCGAACAAGCCGTTTACAATTTTGTCCGTGACAGTATGGACTGTCTAACATCATCTCGTTCGTACAATTGATACACATCCTGAAGAAAGTCTTCTTTGTTGTCTAATTACCTAAATATTATTGATATCCTATGTAGTATGAAGGTAGACCAGAAAATAGAAGATAGAACTATCAGAATTTAATATTATAGAGAGAACTAGGCAAGATACAAGAAACCTGCAAATATAAGCTGATTCTATTCTTAGATACCAATAATTTATCACAAGTGCATTGTGCTATTCTCTGATACACAATCCTAAAAGGATAAAGCTGGTACAGCTTGCCTGTATGGCTCTTTGTTACGACTATTTTGATCAACTCAAAGTTCAATAAGAAACTTTTATTATTAGATGTTTGAATCTGAACATGACCAAGTTGTAGTTCTTACGCTTCTTTGAGAACCTTGTATATCCTTATTGATAATTGACTAAACCAATGGTTAAGTTGCATGTTTGGTTGTGTTAACACACTTATAGAACAAGAAAATTTTTCGATGAAAGCAGAGAAAGAAAGCTCAAGATCTGTCCAATCTTATCCTTATATATTCAGACCTATTAGCCTTCCATGTTCTATAATTGACTGTGATTTGTGCTCTTTTTTAATATTCTCATTATTAGATGCTCACCAACAAACTAATAATACCATTAATTTATTTTCTGTGAGTGTTTTTCATTAAATTATTTAATAGCATTATCACGGAAACAACCTCTCTATATTCTATATTTAGAGGCAAGGCTGTGTACATTGACCCTCTCCTTGCCCGATCCTGCATCGGCAAGAGCTTTGTGCATTGGGTACACCCTGTTTATTGTCTTTTATAAACTTTTAGTTGATTGAACTATGAATGACAAAGTCATAAATAAACAAAAATTTGAATTTGGAACCTTCTTATTGATAATTGTTTAGCATGTTCTGTTGCTAAAACTTTTCAGATCATTGGGCTCATCCCAACTCTGTTACAGTATTAATGATGTTGACTGGTCCACCTTTCCTCAACTGAGCACTATCCTTCCTCTGTTGGCTTGTCACATTAATTTTATTTGTCCACTTGCAATGGCCATCTAAAATTGGAAAGTATAACAATGGTACCTTCACAGACAAAGCAGCTTTTAATGTTAGTAAGTGCTAACAAAGGGGCAGTCCAGCCCGCGAGGCTCCCATGTGTGCAGGATCTGGTTAGGGGTTGATATATGTAGCTTTCAGTAGGTTGTTGCTATGACTTCAACTCTGTCATCCAAGGTCAGATGAATAAATGTAGCATGACTGGCTCCGAGGCTCACTCTCTTTCTCATGTTATATGTGTATAATTATTTCTTAATAATGCCTGATTTTTTATTTCTGATTATTCCCTAACATTGTCAATTACTCGCTTGTGAAATGTTTTTTTATGCAGAGACTAGTGAATCAGTCCTTACAATCAAGGGGCCTCAGGCGCGTATAAATAGGGTTGTTTGGGGACCACTAAACAAGACAATTATAAGTGCTGGTGAAGATGCAGTAATCCGAGTATGGGATACTGAGGTGGGTTGCATCATTCCTTTCATATGATTTTATTTGGTCACATATTTTATAACACTCATGCATATATTCACATGAGATGATTTTGTTTTAAACTTTTTGTATTTGGCTTCCTCTATTGAGCATAATGTAGTACAGGAGGTGAAGTATACTATGATCGTAGATTTTCTTGGCTATAATATATGGAAGTGATGGATAGGGAGTTAGATGCTTACATTATTATTTGGAAATTCATCTTCTAATGTTAAGAAATATTTTTTGCATAGTGTCAACTATGATACTTGGAACAACACAGTTTCATTACACAGAATGTGACAGTCCATGTTGAGCCTTTCATTTTCCTCTTTAGAAATGTTTTTCTGTTTTGGCAATGCTGTTACCATGAGTCAGATATCAAAAGTAAGTAGGTGGCCCATGGGAAGATGTAGATGATGCAACAAACCATGGTTGACAACCTTAACATATATGTAATGTATTGTTTCCCCAATTATCTGATCAAGGATTTCTGTTTGGTAACTCATCCATTAACCTGATGGATAGCATCGGCTTAGAGTGTTGTCAAGATATATCCAAATAAAGGTAACAGCAATGAAATATCATGTAATTTAACGTACTATACCTGACTTACACATCAACTTTATAAATCTTGCTGTTAATCATTGGCATATATCTCTTGTTTTCTGCATCCTATTTCTTTTATATTTATCAGTGCATTTGTATGGAAACTTTACAGACTGGTCAGGTGTTGAAGGAATCTGACAAAGAAACTGGTCATCAGAAAACAATTAGCTTACTCTCAAAATCTGCAGATGATTCCCATTTCTTGACTGGTTCCTTGGATAAATCTGCCAAGGTGCCAACCATTATCCGTCATGCTGCTCTATGATGCTTCACCATTATTTTCAGTCCAGGATTTATTTATCAATCTCTTGTTTTTCCTGATTTCTTGTTTTCTAGCTCTGGGATATAAGAACCTAACACTTATCAAAACATACGTGACGGAGCGTCCTGTCAATGCTTGCGTGATTTCTCCACTTCTTTATCATGTATGTAAACAATTCTCTGTAAATTTACTTTTTGCTTTGCAAAGCTGCCTTCTACTTGTCATTGTCATTAAGTTATGCTTTCATTTATGAGCCAAAGCATGCATGGCATCCTGTATGAAATTCTCTAATTATTTATCATTGACAAAGAAGTTGGCCCACAATTGTTAGAGTTTTGCATATGTTTTCTATTTATATATCTATGGTGTTCTGAAGGTCTGTGTTGTACATTATCTTGTGTGTTCCGTGCATGTGTTTCATCTAAGTCTTATCTTGATGGTTTTCCATAAGAAGTGTTCTTCAGTTAAGATGATTCTTAAATCATTTATTGTTTTTTGTTGAAATTCTTGATTTCTCCTGCAAATAAACTTATTGCTAGTTGTTTCTAGAAAGAGGTTGTTTCTAGCTAATGATACAACTACACAATATATGATGATGACGAACAAGTAAATTGTATGTTTGGTGGACATTTTCTTGGCACGTATTCCACTAGCTGGTAAGTATATGATGGATGTATTACTAACTAAAACTTAAGACCAATCTCTTAGAAGACACTTTTTTATAGTTGTATAGCTAGTGTTTTTTTAACCTTATTTAGATTTTAATCATTGTCTTTATCACCTAATGTTTTGTTCCGAAAAAAAGGAAACTGCTGTAACTTTGAGGGATAGGCTAAAGTCCACACTAGATATAGTATCTCAGACCTTGAATATTTTAATTGATTCATGTCAATTATGTTTCTCATTACATTGGAGCTTTTATGGTTGACCATGTACGGATGGTTTTAACTGACAGCCACAACATTTGCTTTATAATGAATGAATTAGGGAATGCTTGTATCTATAGTGTGATGCTTTGTTTCAACTTTTCAAGTTGGAGTTGGAACCATGTTATGAATGGGTTCTTTTGGGGTTTCAACCAAATATTTGGAACTAGTTAGGGTTTGCTAAGCAATATTTCTAATGTAGTGGTAACAGTGGTTTGCATACCATAGCCCTTTATCTTATTTTACACCATAGCGGTTAGCTAATGAAGGTTTTATTCTTGATCCAGTGCTAGTTTTGGCAACCAGTTGGACTGGCACTGTTCCGGTTGTATTAAGCTTTATACTGACCTTTTCCACTTGTTATCATCAGAAAATAATAAAACAATTTAAATGTTGGACCTTGGTGGGATCGGTGAATACTGATCAGAAGATACTGGTCCGACTAGTATTTGAAACCTTGGCATCGGGTCTCAATAGTTTTTTATTATCTGCCAATTTTTTTTCTTGATTTTAGTTCTCTCTTTTGTTCTTTTAGGTAGTTATTGGGGGAGGCCAAGAGGCAGTACATGTCACGACTACTGATCGTCGTGCTGGAAAATTTGAGGCAAAATTCTTTCACAAGGTGAACTAGTTCATTTTCATTGTATTGATAAGAATCTTAGTGTTTGTATTTGATTAAATTCTTCATGAGTTTATTTATTCTATAGTTGTTTTTGGAATAGATTCTTCAAGAAGAAATCAAGGGCATGAAAGGGCATTTTGGACCTATCAATGCTCTGGATTTCAACCCTGATGGGAGAAGGTTAGTTTTCCATCTCATGTTGCATTTCAAAAGAGATACATATTTGTTATTCTTGAAAAGATCAAGAGTGATAAAATGAATTTTCTGGTCTAACCATTGATATTGTAGATTGATTATATTGAGTTCTCTTACTCTTCCTTGGTCCATCTACTTTGATCCTAACCTATAGTGTGGGTGCATGCATTTGCAAGTGTATCCATGTGGCTGCACATGTAATGCGGAAAATTCACTGTCCCTGTCAAAATTCACTTATCTGTTCTTTTTTTCAATGTACTTTTTCTGTTGACCTGGTTGTTCCAAACATTGGTTTGGCAATCAGATAGGTAGTGGTTTCATAATCTATGAATGGACTTTGATTATGTTTCTGTTTCAAGAGCTGCAAAATTATATTTTAGGGGAGGGTTCTCAGATGGCTGATTGGCTTGTCAATGAGGGGAGAAATTCTGCTGTGCTTTATATGGGACATGGATTTCCCCTGCTGCATCACTAAGGCCTATTTTGAGTTCTGATGTCTCTAAATCTGCTTGTTCTTGTTCCTAAGTATTAATAAATTCTCTTTTTTTCAAAAAAAATATTCATTTTGTTTCACCCTTCAATTTTCCCATCTTGCATTTCAAATTTTTGTAATGCAGTTGAATAGGTGATAATAGCAGAAAAGAGGATACTGGAACTGCTGTCCTGGACCTTTGTTGACAGCATTCTGTATGTAATTTTTGTGATGAAATTTAGAAACAATATTGGTACGATTAGTTCCATGGAGGTTCTCATGGTTTAGATATGGGAAGATATAAGGGAGCAATATCTCCTCTTGTTCTTTGCAAAATTTTGCATAAAGAACCATTGGTTCAATTTGTTCTCCTGATGCACTTTATGTTAAGGACAAATTACTTGCAGTATAGTCAAATATATATGATCTCTTGGAGTTTATTTTCTTTATTCCAGATTGTTATCTACATGGAATATGAAATAATGAAATTGGCACCCAATTTTGGAGGGAGAAGTTCTATCAGCATGGCCTGCCAGTAATTGGTTGATAAAAGACCTAAATGCATTGTTTTTGGTGGAATTATGGAAGCATCAAAAAGGGAAAAGGAGCCTTCCTTACATAGGCCTTTAGAATGGGGTAGTGATTTTGTGATGGTTTTTAGCAGACTTGGCTGTGCAATTTACATCCCAGATTTTACCATGTTTCTTTTTTGCTTCTACATAATGTAATGAATGTTGTTAAATCGAGCATGTGGGCTTCAATCAATTTCATTTTCTGATTTATTTTTCTTGGACCCATACCTTCTGGGATTGGATTATTGGTCCATTCCGTATGTCCTTCCTAGTCATATAAATATCTATAAGTTCTCAAGCTTATTTCTTCTACAATTCCATTGCTTTTAATAGTTTCTCGAGTGGTGGTGAAGATGGCTATGTAAGATTGCATCACTTCGATCCAGACTACTTCAGCATTAAGATGTGAACATGGAATATGAGGTACTCTCTTGTTGCCCTTCCCCTGTTTTTGTTTATAGAAATGATGAAGTGAAAAAGGATAAAGATATCATTGTTGTTGCATCAATTGGTATGTTCTATCTTTCAGATTTGGTGTCATGAATGATGAAGAGGTGGGGACTTCTGTTGTTGGTAGCTCTATATGGTGCATTGCAACCTTGGACTGACCCTGACATTTGTTTTGCACTAGTAATATCATAACAGTATCAAGACTTTTTTGGGACAACGAGTTGCTTCTGTAGGTACTACTGTTTAATCAACAAATAAATTTTTTTTATACCGAGATTTCATCGAGTTGGCGCATCTATCATCTGCAACTGCTTTCATCATCAGACATTTTGGCTACAAAGGCATTTGGTAGTACTGCTGCTATGCCATCAGGGCAACCTTGTGTGTTTATTGTCATGTAATGTTTGTGTTGGCTGTTAACGCGTGCATTGTGATCTCATTGGCAGTGGACTCATTGTGTTGGTTCTCTGTCTGGTTTGTCTTGTTTACTATTCTGATGTGTAACGAGTTTCTCAAGATGGGACGGATGCAGAATATAATGTCAACGAGCTCTATTTTGGGCGGTTAGTAGTCAACACAACCAAGTCATCAAAAGTAACTTTGTACGAGTTCAAGTTATCAATGGTCACCATCCTAGTTGATGGGAATGATAATTGGATTATGTGTCAATCGCGTTGCATCTTCATGGGTTTTGCCATCATAGTACCTTTTGTTTCTTGAATAATTGGTACGAATAATGATTGGCGTTGTACCGAGTATCTATTAACAACAATAAAGTTGTAATGTTTCACTTATTTGAGATGAAATGCTGTAAACAGTTATTTTTAGTTAAATTAACAGTGTTAAATTTTTTTATTTATGGTTAATTATATAAATTACTTATATTTATTTTTTCATTTGTATTTTCAATTAATTAGTTCAAATTCAATTAATGAGTACTCCTAATGATGATTAAGTCATGATTAAATCAATAGATATAGTCGATGATTATAATTTGTTTGTATTTTGTTGTCATTATAAGCAGTATGAATGGTACATAGTGGTTTGATAGGGGATCTATACATGGGCCATCCTTTATCGGATGGTATTCGTTATGTGATCTCGTATCAAGCGATACGAGATTTGTTTCAATTGGTAACCGTTGAATTTCGATCGTTACCATCAATAACTCAATTTGTCACATTTCAAATAATCAATTTGATCATTTCAAAAAAGGGTTTTTTAAACTCTTTCCTTTGTCACAATTATTCGTCTAACATGCAAAAGTAAGGGGGAAGATAATAGCATCAACTATATCGTTGGAAAGAATTAAGTAGGGCAATGAGACACATTCTCAATTATATTCAATAACTCGATCAATATAGAGATATGGTAACGATGTATATAGTAATGCTTCTACTGATGATAGCAACAATACTGAAGAGTCGATGGCCCTATCTACATAATTTGAGGATAGTGCATAAGTTAAAGAGTAGTATTTTATACGTGTTATCCAAGATTTAGATCATAGAACTCGACGAGGTATTAATTAAGTTTATACACTAAAGAGAAAGGGAAAGACAGTGAATGATTTCGAGCAAATGTGATAGAGCCTATATGTCATAGACAAAGAGCAAAGTTCATCGTATTCACAGTCGTTGTATTATGAATAATTTTATGATCAATAATAATATAATAATAGTTAGTTATACTTCTTCAAATAATAGTATAATAATCGATCTTATAATATGGAACAACATATTAATCGTGAAAGTAGAAGTTTTGACATTTTTTATGTCATAATCATCCTTGTCTTAGGAGCTACCACATGCACACATGATTCACAATGATTAGACTACGACCATTATAGTGTATGTACTAATGACATAAAGTGTATTAGTATATTATGTTATGAGATTATTTTTAGGATTACGTCCGACAAACATATCAAATTGATATACAGATACATAGGTTCAAGGATCTCGATCCATCACTCAAGAGGTCTCATCATTTTTTTTTATAGTAGAATCAGGTATATCTATTAATAGATTATTTGATTTATTTTAATTTTTGATCTAAATTATTTAAAAAATAATCTAATAATTTAAATAATTTCTGTGTAAATAATTCAATATTAACAAAAGGGTAATACCATAAAGTTACTTAATAAAGCTCGAAAAAAATATGTATCATTATTCTTTCCTAATTTAGATTATTTTTACTAAAATTATATTTATTTTTAAATTAAATATTTTAATTTACTTTTTTATTTTAAATTTTTTTGAAATTATTTTTTGATAATTTTACCTTATCGTCAGTACTCGCAAGTGTACGGACATATGGTATCGAGTATATTGGTACGGACCGGTAAGATAAATCTTGATTATAAGTGACTTCTATTTTTTGATATAAAATTATATATATATATTTTATGTATATAGTACGGTTACAAATTATATGTTTAAGTAATCCATCATCCCTGGTCCTATTCATACTCAAATTTTAGATATAAAAAAAAATTATCAGGATTAAAATTCTCGACTGAGTGAGATCGATATTGTAGATATAAATTTTACCGAATGTAACTTAAAATTTTGTAAGTGGATTTACTATCATCAGATAAATTTTTAGTTTCATAAAATTTTCGGTATTTTCGATGGAATTTAGTGACGTCAGATATGGCGGTGTGTATATATTCTTAAAATTTATAGGGTTAAATACCCGATTTTGAAACGTCGGAAGGTTAGGCGTGTAAACGCAAACTGTTGCCGTTAAAAGACAACGGCGTCGTTTCTTCGCCCTCCAGCTCTGCATCTCCTCCTTCACCGCTCACCACCGTATCGTGTGCCGCCATGAGCTTCGACTTGGTGCTGAAGCCGTGCTGCGATGGATGCGGGTCGACGTCCGACCTCTACGGGAGCAATTGCAAGCACACCACGCTCTGCCTCTCCTGCGGCAAGACCATGGCGGCCAATCGCTGCCGCTGCCACCTCTGCGGCGCCTTCATCACCAAACTGATCCGGGTGAGCGCTTGATCCCCCTGTCAACCCAATCGGATGCGAGTCTTGCAGTTCACACCTGGGGCTTTCTTTCCCTTTCCTTCTTTAGGATTTTGTCGGTTTTCGCAGATGTTTCAAGGTTAGGGTTTTCGTCGATCGGAATCGGGGTACTTTTTTTTTTTTTTCTTCTTTTCTGATATCGATGGATTTGTATTTTGGTAAAGAGCAGGATCTGGAGTAGTCATTTCGTTCAAATTCGATGCAAGATTTTTAATTCCCATGATAAAAAAGGGGTTTTCCCTCCTTTCTTTGTCACCATATAACCTCTAAAAATGTTCCTCAATATGCCTTATACGAGATGCTATTTCTATTTTTTGCAGGTTAGGGTTTTCTTTGCATCGGAAGATTAGTGTTTCTTTCGATGTTGTTCAAGGAATGTGTTCCATTTTTCCTTCTTAATTTGTCGTGGACTTGAGGTGGGTAAATTTATAGGACTCTTATATGGTTACTTAATTCGGATGTGAGTGTGAAATTTGGTGTTTGGACAATTGAGGCAGGAGACGTAGAATCCACCCAATAGAAACCACAAGTTTTGTTCTCCTGGTCCAGAACGGGTTGCTTTGTTGCTTTTCCAAGTGTATGACATGTGATCTCGTGCCAAGACACTCTGTCCAAGCATTATCATGTATTCGCTTTGAGTGTATAGTTTGATCAGTTGATATTTGAATTGTATGTTATGGTTCACGATGGATGTAGATTTTAATGGTATAGATAATATAATTACATTATAACATCCCAGTTTAGTTCCACATCGGAAATAGGTTAAGACTTGGATTAATTCATAAGGTCTAATGGGTTTATTATTGTTCCTTTGACTTTGATTGTCAAAGGTACATCTCCTGTTCCTTGGTTTTTGGAAGCCATTGTCTCCAATATTGCTTCTGTTTTAAAGCAATTTTCAGCTTCAAACACTCTTCACCTTCCTAGAGAGCTCTTTGGTAGACTAGCTGTCTTGGCTTAGTTTTTAATTAATCAGTTAATCTTACTTCCGACTTAAGCATTTTGAGCTAGTGGTTCAGGTTCAAACGAAGTTAAGAGTTATATAAGATCATGATATAGATACTCAAGTAAAGAGTTAGCCGCCGGGGGGCGGGGGTGGGGCGTGGTGGGGTGGTTTAAGTGGGGTGGTACATTGATGATTGTTGCATACAATATTTCAATTTTTTCTCGGATATTTTTTTATTTTCCCTAACTCAAAAGTTTTGTCTTAAAACTTTGTAATTCTAATATCATGTTGTGGAGTTTTTGACTAGTCATCTCTAGCTTTCCTTTTCTTATATACAGAATATACAATTTTATGTTCAATATTTTGCATCTATAGGCCAATATCAATTATATGCCTACTGTCTCATACTTTCTATTTATTTCTGTAAGATTCATACTCTCTGGATGAAGCTATATGCAGAATTTGCTGAAATTTGTTGTTCTATGTGCACGAGGGTATATAGCATTCTTTCTTGAGTTGCTAAAGTTGTCTTCTTAGTATTTCTGTAATGGTCCATTGAATGTAGTCTTTTGAGAACTAACCATAGTTTATAATTCATTATTTCGTGGCTGTTAAGACAATTATTATTGTGCTACTGTTAAGATTATATGCGATAGCTGTCAAAAACTCGGAACAATTCAAACTCCCGACATCCCAAAGCCAGTGAGGCTTTTCAGAGAATATATTTCTTTTAATTATTTACTTGCAACAAAAAACTACATTTGAGATAACAATGCAGAACAACTCTGAATGACTTGCTACCATACACAGCATGTTACAGTAGGCATGTCTTATCATAGTATAAATTTTTTTTTTGACATTTGTTATCTAGACTGCCTTTTCAAATCATCAAATGGTTATATTCTTAGTGTGTTATTTACATTCTGTTGTTATATACTTGCAAATATGTATTGTCCATGGAAGATTTTCTAGATGGGTTCCTATTAGAAAATGGTAGAGGTTGTCATTGGAAGTTACAAAATTCATGGTTGCATCTACTTGATCTAGTTGTAACTTTGCTTCTTCTTTCCTATATAGGAGTATAATGTACGGGCAAGTGCCAACATAGACAAAGCTTTCTATATCGGTAGGTTTGTAACTGGCTTGCCACCTTTTTCGAAGAAGAGTTCAGAGAATAGGTGGTCTCTTCACAAAGAAGGTCTTCAAGGACGCCAACTCACTGACACTTTGAGGGTATGCACAATCATCACCATGCTCTATGACCTTTCTTTGCATTTGTTTCCTTTATGATTAGTTTATATAAGATTGGGCTGGTTATCTATTGTGTTCTTGCAAAAGGTTACAAATTATGGCTTATTAGTAAAAGGACATGATGCAAGATAGTGTATTTTAGGTTTAATTTTGGTTAGGCTAGTTCAATATGCTATAGACAAGATGCAAGGAAGTCAATTATAATCTGTTTGGTTTGTACATACAAATATTAACAGTCTGAGCCTAAACCGAGATGTGGACTGCTTCTATTTCAAGCAACCCTGTCCAACCTATTAACAAAAATAAACTCCTTCAGTTAGGGCTTGCGAACACGAGCCCTCTAGCCCTCTCTGTATACACAAATTTTGCACCCTATTTTTTGTACACACAACTCCCTCTGCCCCATCACTTGCCACTTTTCGCCACTATCCTCCATGCCACACATCAGACGCTGCTGTTCTCAGGTATCATCCTTCTCTTCTCTTCTTTCTTCCTCTTCTTCCTCCTCCTTCACCGCCTCATTCTCCTCCTTTTACTTCCTCTTCCTCTTTCTTCCACCACCTCCTCCATCCCCTCCTCTTCTTCTTCGCCTTCCTCCTTCCTCCACTGCTTCCTCCATTGCCTTCTCTTCTTCTTCGTTTCCCTCCTTCCTCCTTCCTCCTCTTACTCAACTGCCTCCTTTTCTTCCTTCCTTTTCCTCGTTCCTCTCCCTTCTTCTTGCTCCTCTCTTCCCCACCACCTTCTCTTCTTCCTCTTCCTCCTCCTCCTCTTCTTCTTTTTCAGTACATATTGGTGTACCATTTGTCAGTACACCGGTACTGACGGTACATACTGGTCTGATCAAGGAAGTACCCCGACATGAAATTGCAATCCATTGACAAGACAACCAATAGAATATTTCTTTGGCTTTAGATTTATTGAATTGATTTGTCGATCTAATTTATTTAGGTGTCCTAATCACCTTAAGGGTTCCAAAGTTGTTCCTTTTTCTCCTTTATTGTTTGTTGCAGTAGTTCACTTCATGGCTAAAGTAGAATGATAAACAAGAGGATTTGTTGCAATAGTTCATGGCTTAAGTAAAATGATAAACAAGAGGATTTGTTGTAATAGTTCATGGCTTAAGTAGAATCATAGACAAGAGGAAGGATGGATCTCCATGGCTTCATGCAAGTCTTTGGGAGGAAATTGAAGAAATTATTGTTTCTCATTCTTGTAACTGAGAAATGACAATATCTTTGTCTTGTCAAATAGTATAGTTAGTTTGTTTTAAAAATATATTTGCTATCTTTATAATGTAGGAGCTCTATGATCAAATTGGAGCAAAGGCTACCATGTTCTTATTTGAGACAATGTATGAGTTTGACTTGCATCTGCATTATGCATTGTTGTTTGAGAATCTGTACTTAATAGGAACATAAGAGGAATCTGATAGTTGTTATAACAACATATGATTTTGTGAACATGAGCATTCTGGATGATTTTGTATGTTTTAGATTTTAAAGGACTTGAGGTTATTTATGTGGAAGTCTCTCGATGCTAGTTTTTTTGCATATGTTTTTATTTAAATATCAATGTCTGGCCAGTATGGCTGTTTGCCCTTATTGGTATTGGTATACTTTTCTTGAATTTAGCTGTACTTAATGGAATGGTGCAGGATAAGTACAAGAATAAACCATGGATATTGGAAGATGAGACTGGCCAGCATCAGTTTCAAGGTCAAATTGAGGGCTCACAATCTACAACTGCTACTTATTATTTGCTAATGATGCATGGGAAGGAGTTCCTTGCTTTTCCTGCTGGTTCCTGGTACAAGTTTGTTTGTGGAGTTATGTATATTGTTTCCTTGTCACTTCTGAAATCTCCTTGCTGTCCTTTTGTTTTCTCTTGGTTTCTGTTTTGTTCCCCCATCTTTCGTGGGCTAAATAACAAAAGATTGTTCATTTGCTTGGTTTGCTCCTTTTGAGGATTGTTGCAAATTTATATGAGATGAGGTTATAAATTATATCCATATTTATTGTCGTGATGCCTATACTATGTATTCCAAGTTGCTTTACATCTCATAATTGTTGGCCAATACTCAATCATGAAGAGGTCTTATGTCTTATAATTCCAAGTTGCTTTACAGGTACAATTTTAGCAAAATTGCACAATACAAGCAATTAACTTTGGAAGAGGCTGAAGAGAAAATGAACAAGAGGAGACATAATGCAACTGGATATGAAAGGTGGATGATGAAGGCAGCAACTAACGGGGCTGCTGCTTTTGGTGAAATAAAGAAAAATGAGGATGCAAGCAAAGGTGAGGCTGATGGAAGCAGTCGCCTTAAGAAAGGAAAGAGCAGTGATGATGGAGAGCATTCTGACAAGGGTGAAGAAAATGAGGATGAAGAGGAGGCAAGAAAGAATAGGCTTGGACTGAGCAAAAAGGGTGTTGATGATGATGAAGAAGGTGCAAAAGGGGGTGAATTTGATCTTGATGATGATGATATTGAAAAAGGTGGGTCCCAGTGTTACTGTTGTTGATGTTTTTAATACCTGTAATTTCAGAATAGCTCTTCCAATAGTGATATAATAATCACATATAGTGTTGTCTAGTTGTCTATAAGTTCATGGTCATAGAATATCCAGTTACAGATGTTCATTGAATTAGCTAAACCAAGTCACCATGCTCTCAGGTTTGTCTGAGATAAAGGAACACATGAACTGAGTTGGTCTAAGTTGAATTCTGATTAGGGGATTGATACACCATACATGTGTTAATTATCTGTGGATGATATCTGATTCCATGTAAACTCACCACTATATCTGCCATAAATCTGATTGGGATTATTATCATCCTTATCTGTACTAAACAAATTTAGTACCTATCTGATGTGTGTTTTTTTATCTGCTGATTGGTTCATATTCTTTTACATCTTTTAGGTGATGACTGGGAGCATGAAGAAACTTTTACTGATGATGATGAAGCTGTCGGTAATGATCCAGAGGAAAGAGAAGATTTAGCTCCTGAGATTCCTGCTCCCCCTGAAATTAAGCAGGTATCTTTTGCAGAAGTTTATGACATGAAATTTTTTAGGTTTATGGCAACTACATCTTCCAGCAATGCTAGGATGAGATATGATTTGTTGGATTTTTTTTTTTTTGTTTGCGTAAGATTTGACACTGCCTTAGATTTTGTCAAAACATAGTTTTTGAGGGACAATGGATTAATTGTTTCTTTAGGGATTTTGTGTTTTTGTATATCTGCTTTAAGATTATTCAATAAGTTGATTTCATCAACTGCATACTGACATGATGCACTCTGAATCCTTATATCCTTTTGTATCAGTTTGTGGAGCGCTTCTACTGCTAATGAGCATAAATTCACTAGTCACCCTCACATCTTGTTGCATCCATGGTTTGGGTTGAGTCGTTAATCATTTAGGCTTGTTACTTATTATGATCAGATCCAGTGAGCTTAGGTTTCTTGATATAGTTTGAATCAATTTTATAGTTATTCTTTGTAGGATTCAGTCTCAGTTCTGGATCAGTTCATGTCCCTTTTCTAATTGGTTTTAAATTATCATTATTTGGGAAAGGGCCACGAGACATACCGCTAAAGGAGTGGGCAGCTTGGCCCTTAAACAACCAACCATATATGTGTTTTAAGAATCTTGTTTGGACTCAAGTAGGTGGTAATTTATTATATTCTTTGGTTCGAATGTCATAGGTTTTCTTGAACCGACTTAACAGATTGGAAACTGAAGTTGCCTTCTGGTTTCTACAGAACACAAATTTCTTTAAATCCTGGAAGAAATATACTTGTGATCCAGTGCTTGGAAAGAAATTTATAATTGCTATTTACAATGATTATTATATCCTATGAGACTCGTTCTGACTATGTCGCTTTAATATATTTAAGCCAAAAAATCGTGCCCTTAAATAATGATGTATGGTACTATGGTCTACATTTTATGAATGAAAGAATAAAGGAATCCCTCTTATGCCATACATGCCCTGGTTGCTCTCTTCCTTTATCTAGAGTGTTCTCTTCTCACTGATAGGACCCTAGCAGGGTAAGGTCCTACTCAACCATGTAGCAGCTAATAAAAACCTTGTGAGAATGTAATAAACCCCACCTAGCCACCTCTATCCTATAAAGAAGAGAGGCTAGGGTTTATATTTGGGTCTTTAGGCTACTTGGAGGGTGGAACCCCTATAGCGTTCCAAGGGTTGATCCTCCTCAAAGATCAATCTCCATAGAATTCCTCTGGGGTTCTATCACTCACTTATGGTAACCATTTTTTTCCATACAGTATTTTCTTTCTACCATCCTTAGTCCCTACCTTCTAATGCACATTCTATTTGCTGTCCTGATCATAGATCTTAAGATGAGATCAAATTGATTAGTTGAGATATTCATGATGGAAGCCACCATGTGGTCTGAGATTTGGTGCTTTGCTTGCATCACATCTATGATTAGTGGTACTTCTGTTCTTTGATTTATTTTTTTCATAAGGCTTTCATAATTTATGGAAACTTGAGATATGAAGAATGCACGTGGTATTTTTTTCATCACGTGCTTTGCTTGCATCACGTGGAGACTTATTGACATGGATATGATCGACAAGGCAAACACCAAAAGTCTAGATATGGCGATGCTATATCTATATGTATAAAGCAAAAAAAATTGCATATGCATTCTTTTTGCACTACCGTCTGCACTGTATCTATATTGATGCTGGTGTTTTGATAGATTTATTTTTGAGCAGTTATAGATGCTGAGAACTTGTCGTCTTCTGGAAGTTGCTTATCTATATCAGAGAAGCCTGCATTGTTCTCCAGCATTTAATAATGATGTAAATTTTAGTAAACATTGAAGCTATTACTAATTATATAAAACAGTTTCTGATATTTTAAATTAGTTTATAAAATTAAGAAGCTGTGCCTTTTGCTGTTCATCAAACTTGATTAATATGTTGTCCAGGGTCCATATACCGTGCACGTGCCGGTGTGAGAGAGTTGCTCGATGCAGTGCGTCTGATTATCTCAGCGATGCGGCAAGCGTCTGAAGCGGTACACTTAATTTAGATGTAAATTCCTTCGAAAATACCTGAAAATAAAAAAAAAGGTTAGGATAGGGTTTTTAAGTTAGAAATAAATATAGTAATACAATAAGTTTAGCAAAATCAATGTAAATTAGGTAAGAATAGTATCACATATCTTTTTTCGGACTTTAAGGACTAGTCTTGAGCAAGGTTGGTATTTCAGTCCATTCCAGATTGTCCTTCTGTAAATATTGAAATATCTATAGAAAAATCATTTGAATTGTTAGACGATTTTGTTACAATATAAACTCTAAAATTCAAATGAATTAAATAATCATATATGTAGATATACCTGATTGCTAATTTTACCACCAAAATGAACGACGTGCCTCCACGGGTGGTGGATCGGGGTCCTCGATCCTATACATTTGCATATCAATATGATATGTTTGTTGGACCCAATCATGAAATTGATCCCACGACATAGTGTATTGATACACCGTATGCCATTGGTGCATCAATGTGGTGATGATCGTAGGCTGATCATCATGAATCACATTTGTCCGAGGCAGCTCATGAGGCATATATTGATGACTGTCTGAGCTTCTACTTTCGCTACTAATCTGCTGCTCTGTATCATGTTGTTGTTCGGAGAGGTATGACCAACTATCACCATACCGCTGTTGGTTATATGATTTTTCATAATATGACGGCTGTGAATACGATGAGCTTCGTTCTGTGTCTACATCATGTAAGCTCAATCGCATCTGCTCAAATTCATCCACTGGTTTTCCCTTCCCCTTCCCCTTTCGCGCATAAACTTGATGCGAACCTTGTCGAGTTCCATGATCTGAATCTTGGGTGGCATGTGTAAAATATTGCTCTTCGGTCCATGCATCACCCTCAAGTTGTGTAGACGAGACCAACGATTGCCCAGCATCGCCGCCATCATCCGTCGAGGCACTCTTGTTCTCGTGTTCTTTGTCGTGTCTCTCGACCGAGCGAGTTCTTTGAACGCGATTGTGAATGTGTCTCGTCACCTGACTCGATTCTTTCCAACGATGCGACTGATGCTACTGCCTTCCCCTTTGCCTTTGCACGTTGGGCGGACGACTGTGATTGTTGGGTGTCAATAGTTCCTCGAGCAATTTGACTCGATGAACTCCTGCCATGTTGTGATCGAGGGGGACTTGTCACCTGTAGATGTTGTGTTTCTTCTTCTTCTATTGCCTCGGTGATAAAACGTGAAGGACGCTGAGGATCTCCCGCCTCATCAAGTAGAGGATCCTCTTGGTTCTCTGCTGCTTCAACCCAATCTAACATCGGCTCTGAATCTTCATTGTAGAATTGGAGGTCAATGGGATCAATATCTGGTTCCTCTGGCTCCTTATCCAGCTTAGCACATCGTAACTTTAGTCGCATGTTATAATGGACATATACTAGTTTCTCTAACCGTCTATATGAGAGTTTGTTGCGGATCTTCGTGTGAATCAATGCAAATGTTGACCAATTACGTTCACAACCGCTAGATGTCGTCGCCTGCGTGAAAAGTACACGAACAACAACCTTCCTTAAATGTGGTGCATCCCCTCAAATTGTAGCCACCACTGATCGCAAAAATAAATAAAAATTTATTAGCATAACAAATAATTAACATCAAATATAATTGATAATCAATATATGTAACTTTTCCTCACCAGGATCCATAGTGTAACGACACGATACTGCTACAACATCGGAGAATGAACCAACAGTTTCTCGAAATAATCAACCCTCCATAAGAGTATCAGCTGCATCGGTAGTGTTTGGCAAGAGCCGATATATAACATTTCGTAGTGCTGTTAGTAAATCATGTTATGTTAGAGCATACCGATATTGAATTGCTTAGGGTTCGATAATACTGCTGCAAGACATAATTTTGTTAGTATAATTTTTTATTATATAAAAAATAGTAAATTAATTTATTCTGAATATGAATTTACCTGCATTATGGATATCCTGATTCATATGAACTGCGGTCCGATGATCGATGATCCGTATATATTGGTCGGCTTTAAAATCATCCTTGAATGCTTTCCTAATCTCATCTCTTGCTTGAATCAGCATATATTTCAGATACGGCATCTGTGGACACTTGTCCATATCAACCTTTCGAAGAATAACATAAAGTGATTCCACACCTTTTATGATTTCTACCGTGGTGTCCCAAAATCTAGAGGAAAGAATGGACTTTTCTATTTTTTTTCCATCGCTTAATCTCGAATATCTAAAATCACACCACTCTTGTGAGGTGACCATTGCCTTCAAGCCATGCCTTTTTTGCTGTAATGACTTTAATGCAATATAATTGGTAGCAAACCGAGTGACTCCAGGTCAGAGCATCTCACCGTTTACATACTTTTGCATTAAAGCGTGGACCCAATGATGATTATATATAAACTTTGTAATTGATTGTGCTCGAGCTACACAATTCTTGACCGCATCCAACTCACCAATATCCTTCAGTATTAGATCTATGCAATGAGCTGCACATGGAGTTCAAAACAATATATTTCTTTTTTCCATTAATTGTAAGTCGGCCTTGTTGAAATTTGCTCCATTGTCAGTTACTATTTGGACAACATACTGTGGTCCGATCTCCTCTACTATAGTGTCCATCAAACTTTCAATGTAGTTTGCATCTTGGATTTTATCAGAAGCATTAATTGACTTATAAAAAACCACTCTTCTGTTGAATAAACAAGAAAGTTGATGATACTCATTTTTGTTGTTCCTGTCCAACTATCACACATCAGTGTCACCCCATATTCGTCCTATTGCCTCTTAGAGGATTTGATCCAATCTTTCAATTCTGCCACCTCCTCATCTAAGTACACACCGTAAATCTCCTTCGGTGTTGGAGGTTGGATACCCGAGCCAGACTTTTGAATAGAAGAGATCATGTTCTGATAATATGGATCTTGGGCTGTGTTGGTTGGAATCCTATGAAAGTTGAACCATTTTGAAATTGCCTTCCCAATATCTCGCTTCTTTTCCTTTGTGTATGCATCATCAATCCGTGTCTGTTTCGCTGTTTGTGGGGGATAGGCTTGCGGATCAATATCAATAATATCTGGTGCAGACCTCCTGCCAAGACCTCTCATAAAACCACGAAGTCCACTATGCCTCATGCTACTAGCTCGGCCTAACTTAGGAGGAGCAGTTGGGTGTCTCATGCTAGTCGACCTCTGGATTACATTGCCACTGCCGTGCTCTAATTGTGAATCAGGTCGTCGATGCCTCATTGCTTCATTGACCATATACTGATGCTCCAATGATGCACGAATTCCAATTGTGAGATTCGGATCGACTTCATCGCCGCAACCCTCATATTGATCATAAACTAGTTCCTGTGTAGCCCTCCTATATTCTTCATCAATTTTTGCCTTCTTTTTTAATGTATCTTCCTTGGCTTGTTGTAGCTTGCTTTTAAAAAATTTACAAATCTCCTTCGGAATCTTCTTGCATTTTACAACGTCCGGATACCCGCCGACCAAATGCATCAACACCCGAGTTATTCCTCCACCCTTGCCAATGTAATCACAATAATTACATTGCCAATGATGACGGTTCCCATCTAACTTTTTAGCATGAGACCAAGCGCCATCATGTTGTTGTTCCTTTGATGTCATGCTTCTACCAAATTTAAATCAAATAAATATATTGAATTGATCATATATCGATAAAAAATCACTAATCACAGCATTAAATAACTTTAATAAAACCTAATTAAACCTATTTTACCATCATAAATACGTGAAACACATAAAAGAAGCATTAGATACGTAATTTTAATCCAATATAGTTCAAATTATGATGAAATCATCATTAGATACACTAATTACATGATTAACAGTTAATTGTCAATTAATTACTTCTCTTTCAACACTATAAACATGTTAAATACCCTAATAGGTATTAAAAACATTAAATTGACCTAAAATTGATCAAATTTTGATTAAATCATCATTAAAATGACTAATCACAGCATTAAATAACTTTAATAAAACCTAATTAAACTTATTTTACCATCATAAATATGTGAAACACATAAAAGAAACATTAGATACGTAATTTTAATCTAATATAGTTCAAATTATGATAAAATAATCATTAGATACACTAATTACATGATTAACAGTTAATTATCAATTAATTAATTCTCTTTCAACACTATAAACATGTTAAATACCATAATAGATATTAAAAACATTAAATTGACCTAAAATCGATCAAATTTCGATTAAATCATCACTAAAATGACTAATCACAGCATTAAATAACTTTAATAAAACCTAATTAAACCTATTTTACCATCATAAATATATGAAACACATAAAAGAAACATTAGATACATAATTTTAATCTAATATAGTTCAAATTATGATAAAATAATCATTAGATACACTAATTACATGATTAACAGTTAATTATCAATTAATTAATTCTCTTTCAACACTATAAACATGTTAAATACCATAATAGATATTAAAAACATTAAATTGATCTAAAATTGATCAAATTTCGATTAAATCATCACTAAAATGACTAATCACAGCATTAAATAACTTTAATAAAACCTAATTAAACCTATTTTACCATCATAAATATGTGAAACACATAAAAGAAACATTAGATACGTAATTTTAATCTAATATAGTTCAAATTATGATAAAATAATCATTAGATACACTAATTACATGATTAACAGTTAATTATCAATTAATTAATTCTCTTTCAACATTATAAACATGTTAAATACCATAATAGATATTAAAAACATTAAATTGACCTAAAATCGATCAAATTTCGATTAAATCATCACTAAAATGACTGATCGTAGCATTAAATAACTTTAATAACACCTAATTAAACCTATTTTACCATCATAAATATCTTTCAATATTTAATATGCATGAAATATAAATATTTGACCTAATAAGCTTGTAATTTCAAATTAATCAATACTAAACACACTAATCATAATATTAAATATCTTAATTACTCTCTAATTAAAGAAAGAAAATACATACCTCTTGATTAGAAAGTCCTTCCTCTTAATCTTCCCAAATTAGCTTCAATTCAATTCACAAATCGATGTTTTGTAAAGTTTAGAAGAGTTTGAGATTGTGTAAAAGAGTAGGAGAATGAAATGGAGTGAAATTGAGGGAAAGAGATGCTTAAAAAGACATGAGAAAGGGCTCCAACGGTCAATTTGACCGTTGAGTATCAGTTATTACCGATCGATAGCAATTCGGTCGAAATCGACCGTTACCGAGCTGTGCCGGGCGGTAACGGTCGAATTTCGACCGTTACCACCCGATATATCTCCGTATCAACCGATACGGGAGATACCAGGTGTACCACCCGGTAGAGGGCGGTCCGCGTACCGGTATCCTATCGGACCGGTACATACCGCCCGTACCGGGCGGTACAGCTCGAAACGGCAATCCATGATGTTGTCTATATGTTAACTTGGTCTTCTAGGAAGTTTTCTTGGCCAATAATGCTGGTTCATTATTTGTAATGTGCACAGGATGATGAGGAGGAAGACGAAGAAGATGGTGGGTTGAGTAAATCTGGAAAGGAGTTGAAAAAACTGCTTGGACGAGCTGCTGGATTAAACGAATCTGATGGTGAAGAAGAAGAAGATGATGATGATGTAAGTGTTTATTTGGCATTTCACAATTTGCGAGTTTGTCTACTCTTTCTCATTGTTTCTCCATGACCTCTGGATCATAGGATGTGCATGCTGTAATAATTAGTCTGGTAGTCTGGTTGTGGATGCTGTAATAATTAGATGTAGGATCCTTTTTCATTTTGCATTGCCTTTTTGACAAGCATCTTTCTTTCCTTGGACTGTATGAGTCAGTAATTGCTACATTGTGTGGTAATGCAATACATATACATATATAATTATGTTATTCACAGATTATTTGGCTTATAT
The DNA here is from genome assembly GCA_024322285.1 of Musa beccarii. Classification (NCBI taxonomy): domain Eukaryota; kingdom Viridiplantae; phylum Streptophyta; class Magnoliopsida; order Zingiberales; family Musaceae; genus Musa; species Musa beccarii. Next base: position 55,292,593 of record CM044398.1, on the reverse strand, counting down.
GTGTGTGGATTTATTTATTTACAACTGTACAAGTTGTTAAGATGTGCATGGTGTAGCTATATTTTCTTTTAAGACACATATACACTATTAAAATTTTTGGTCATATGTGTGTCCATCAAAGATCATATCCACAATCATTGAAATGTAAATTCTAGCAATAAAATTGAGAAAGGTATATGAATATATTCTTCACAGTATATATATGATTTCAATTGGTTGTTGCAACATATATATGCATAACATTTAGTATTTTTGGATACACTAATTACTTCATTGCAGATTAAGCTTTTCAGCTTTTCATTGTTCAAATTTCTCATGTCATGAACCTTGAGCCACCTCGCTTTTGCTAAAAGTATATTTTTTTAAATTGTTTTGACCATTTGGGCACCAAGTTGAAGTTGAGATTCTTCTATGCTGTTGTACTGGAGGTCTCCAACAATTGGAATATTAGAACCTTCACAATCTGTGTTAGTTATAGGTGCCGTACAAGTCAATCACGTGAGTGATGATACCTGTGACACGCTGCGACAATCTTTTTGCTTATTATTACTGACATTTTATCACATTATCTGGATGTATATTGTGATGTCCTTGGATCTGTGCAATGGAAATCGAATTATGATAAAATCACGATAATGAGACCGATTCGCCTTCAAACATAGTTCCTAAATCATCTCGATAATAGGTTACTCGAGAAGGACATCGAGATAACTAAATAGATTGGTGCACTGTATACTCGTCTATATGATGGAGACGACTGATCTCATAGTCGCTCGTGTGGGGACACTAGAGGTACAGTGCAGATGCTTATTGAAGAATGAGTTCACTGATTGATCCACTTACGGAATGCTGGATGGTTAATGACACCTGATGTCACACAGCAATTCCGTAGTCCCAGTTGTGTGTCTGGTCTTTAGACTTGATACACCAAATATGCCTTGTATGAGTACTCCATTCTTTGATGTCGGACTTATAGGTTTGGAAGTTTCAAATTTAGTATAGTCGGTTCTTGGGAATGACAGCCAACTTTACGAAGGCAATTGAGTGTCAATAGAGGATCATCCACTCTCGGTATCATGAGAGGTATATCCCGTGTGTGCTCACTCATATAAAATCCTTGGCCAAGGTCATTTGGATTGAGAGTTCTTCTGGAGAATCCGATTAGAGAGAGACTCAAATAGGATTTCGTATGAGCCTGACGTTACCATGCATAATATATGGTCTCTGTTATATTAGATGGATGAGAGACCAGTGGTTTAAAAAGGTGCTCGGGCGCTCGCCTAAGCGCTCGGGCGAGGCGAGGCCCGAGTGCCTCGATTGGCTTCCAGGTGGCGCGCTTCAAAGAGACGCCGCTTGGCGCTCGCCCGAGCCCAGGCGTCGGGCGCTTGGCGAGCGCTGGGTTAAATCGGCGGCATCAACCAGATTTTTACATCTGTTCGGTCTATCAGATTTAGTTGGTTGATTGAACCAACTAAATCACCGATAAATCGATTTCCCAACCCTAAACCTCGCGATTAGCCTCTGCTGTTGTTGCCGCCGTTTCGCCGCTTTGCTCTGCCGCGCTCCGCTCCGCCGCTCTCACTGTCGCTCGCTGCTTTCGCTCCTGCCGTCGCTCACCGCTCCGATTGCTGCTTGTGCTGCCGCCGCACTCGCTCCAAATATGCCGCTTTGCCGCCGCGCCGCTGCCGCTCCCACCGTCCGACAGCTCGGTCTTCTCTCCTTCCTTCGCTTCGAGCTCGACAAAGATATCTTGTTAAGTGTTAACAAAGATACTATTAATAGTAACAAAGATATCTTGTAATAGTATACAAAGATATATCGTTACAAGATATCTTATTCTTCAAGTTAATAGTATATTATACTGCTAACAGAATTTTTTTTATTTATTAAAATAATAATATATTATTTGATGTAAAATTTTATTTTTTGATTTTTGGAACTTTTTAGTAATGTGACATTGTGAGTTTGTACCTTAGATTTTCTTCATTTAATAGTATATTTTTATTTAAATAATTATATTTATAAATTTTTATATTTTAGCACCTCGCTTCGCTTGGGCTAGCGCCTGGGCAAGCGCCTAGCGCCTCGAGCGATTTTAGACCTTGGCGCCTAGCGTTTTTTAAATCACTGTGAGAGACTATAGATACATGGTAATTATGGACAGACAGGTCCGATGGATTAGATCCTCTGTACCGTTTGGGGACTATGGCATAGTAGTCTAGTACGTTTATAGTCGATGAGTCGAGTGAATTATTATGGAGATAATAATTCATTATATTAGGAGTTCTGAGTCAGAAGGAGTTCTGATAGGAACGATTCACGGCCAGCTCGGTATCGGGCCTAGAGGGTGACACATATATGGTGGATGTTGCGACGAATAAATGTGCGGATATGAGATATATACGGAGCCCCTAGTTTGGATCCTATGGATGAGATCCAATAAAATTGGATAATTGAATAAAGATCCAATACCCAATAAGGACATGATCCATTAATGGATAAGCTGCATGTACATCTATAAATAGGAGGGACCTCATGGTTCATAGGCTAGGACTTTTGGTGGCCACCTCTCCTATTCTCCTCAGCCTTCTCTCCTCCTTGTCTCCGGCAACCTTGTGATGCGCGTGGAGAGAGAGATCCCGCAGCGATCTGAGGAGCGTCGTTGCTGCGTCTGCCGTGTGGATCACCACTAGAGAGGAGTATGCGAGTTCTCCTTGATCCTCTCCGTCGGATCTGAAAATTTCAAGGATATACGATCTCCCTAGGTAACACTTCTCACATGATACGTGCGATTTTCGGTTTTGTGGTTTTCTCGGGCACCAATTGTCACACAACGACTAAATACTTGACTTTGGGAAATCTGATTTTGTTTCTGTTTTCCGCTGTATATGAGATGTCGATCCGTGATTTCCCAACAATTTGAATGTGTACTTTTCTATTATATTATCTTTCTACTAGTTGTTGCTAGGATTTATGACATGTTACCAAGTTTATTGGGCTGTAAAGATATTCTATAGATCATCAAACTGGATTGTTTCTATAAATCTTAATATTCTGTATTTCATGTCTAGGATGATGAAATTGGCATGTCTCCTGTGCTGGCTCCAAAACAAAAGGATGCCCCCAAAGATGAACCAACAGAAAACACTCCCTCAAAAGCAGCACCTCCCTCTGGATCTGCCCGTTCTACACCAACTACATCAAAATCATCTAAAGCAAAGAGGAAACCTGGGAGTGATGATGTGAAGAGCAATAATGGTTTACCTGTGAAGAAGATGAAGGATAATGTATGTACTCCATTAGATGATTCTTAGGATTCTTTGGTTTATAATTCTTGTTGTTGTCAATGGCATACTGAAGCAAGTGCACTGCTCTTATTCAGTCTTGCATATCTGATAAATCAATTGTCTCTGTTTCAGTCAAGCGCCAAGGATGAGCCTCCCACTTCATCTAAATCTAATATACCTTCAAAACCATCTCCTGCCACAACTTCCAGACCTGGGTCAACACCTTCTACAGCTCCAGTAACAGAGGATGAAATTCGAACTGTACTCCTTTCTGCCACTCCTTTGACAACACAGGACTTGGTTGCAAAATTCAAAGCCAGGCTAAAATCTCAAGAGGTATGTTGATATTGTTTTACTTTCTTTGAGGTTGCTACTGTTGCACAGTTTCTGGCATATAATTTTCTAGTCCATAAATCAAACACCAGATTTTTGAGTGTAAAGGAGCAACCAGAGGAAGCCACTCTTTCAGTTTTCATGTTGCTTAAGTTCTTTGATTTTTCAACATCTATAACTTATCATAGTTACGTTCTTTGCCCAAGTAATTTGTAACTATAGGTCGCTAATCATGAATCATTGTTCCCATTTTGATTGGAAATCTTAGGTTGTCGTTCATGGGGATAACCTTACTCTTATACATGGAGTGATAAGCATGACTTACCTCTGTTCCCCAGATTCTATAGTGGTGGGAAATTTATTTACTGGGTTGTCCACGGTTGCATGTTTTGAGCATCTGTATCGGGTCTGCTAAACCCATAACCTTATCCAACTATACTTGCTCGTCGTGAATACTTGGTTTTGAATGATATTGTATAGTTTTGCTAAAACAACTATTGCTTTTGTTATTACATGCTGTCTTTTAGGCATCTGGGAATGTTGCTTAGGTGATGAAGCCTTTGGTTGTTTGAACCTTTCATAGGCGAAGTACTTAGTTTGTTTGGTCAGGTGAATTTATGTGAGTTTGTTTGTCACTGGGGCTTCAATGCTATATAGGCTTATAAAAACTATTCGAAAAATGTTTCACCGAGGGATCCTTTAGGTGTTCCATTAAATAATTTTTACCTTTTTTTTGTGATTGAAATTTTAGCTCCTGGTTTATAGGCATCACACTCTTAGTTTAGCTATATCACTTGTTAGAACATCTGCAGTTGTTTGGCATGTGTTACACCGTTCAATTGCTTTCGAGCTTGTCAAAAATATGTTCATGATTTCTATAACACAATAAAAATTGTTTCATGCAACTAGTCTCTACTAATGAGATTGCTGCCTTGTCTCTTTTCGGAAAACAACTTGCAATTATCAATTGCTTTATTACCTGATATCACTCTAATAATTTTTTTGCAGGATAAGAATGCCTTTGCAGACATCCTACGGAGGATATCAAAAATACAGAAGGCTAATGGTCACAACTACATTGTGCTGAGAGATAAATAGCACACTGTCATATAGTTCCTTGGCCTTCTGGTGATGTTGCATCAAACTTTTTTGCCGAGTCTCCAAGGTTACCGCTGCTTTGAGTGCAACAAACACAAATCGGAATAAAAGTGTTATCAAATAATATTTGGAAAGGTTTTGGTGGATACTATAATAGCAGGCTTGATTGTATACTTGTAGATTGTATACGCAAATACTCTGTTGTTTCACGTGCCATGCAGTTCTTGAAACCTTAAAATGCAGTTGTGGTTGAAAATGGCTTAAACTTGTTTAATTGTTCATTTGCACAAATTGATGTAGCTGTGATATACTTTTATATCACGACTATTGTGATACATGAAAACAACCCAAGATGGGTTACTTTTGGCTGTGATGTTCCGTTGGATAAGCGGATGACCAATGAAGCATGTTGGGTGAGAGACTTATCCAATCTTGCATCTCAAGATTCTATCCAATCTTGTTCTTTTTAGAGTGGTGAGAAGCTTGATGTTTCAATATGTCATCAGTAAAAAATTGGAAGTTCTTTTTGGGTATCGAGATGATTGATGTTTCGTGGTCATTCATATTGGATCAGTTCTAATCATCAGATTGTTGTTGACACGCAAAGCACATAATTTTTTTCATATATCTGTCCACGTAAAATTCTAAAGTGATACTTGCATATTTCGTTATAGATCATGTCTAAAAAATCATTACATATACTCCGTTAACATCTAGAATATAAATAGTGAACATATCTGTATTATTACTGTTATTTTAAATTTGATAGGGGTATTAACCTCAAATGAAGTTTGGAGTGATCCATGGACGGTTAAGGTTTTAGGATTTGCCGGGATATGTCTGATAAAAAGTAAATATAGAGGGACAAGGGCGAAAATCATGGATTTCGAAGGATGCTTATGTAATTTTATCATGAAAATAAAGAAAATATTAAACAATCATCTTGAAATAGGTTTTCGTATTATCTATTTATTTGAAAAAAAATTGCTCATTTTATTGAAGTATTATTACAAGTGTCCGAGATAATGGTATACATTGTGTCTTAACCAAACCACTATATTGCCTCCTCATAGTATTACCGGTGCATGATTCTTTGTCCTTAATCGCCTCCTTAAATCAATTAAAACTTCTTATCTCGAAAATAATGGTAGGTGAAGTTTTAATTGATAAGTTTATGCATAGTATAATTGGTACCAATTAAAAAGCTCTTATTCTTATCGGTTTGCAATTTAGGAAATCAATTAACATAAATTAAAATTTCGAGATACAAATAAGCTGTAATTAGTAGTGTAATAATGTACCCCAAAACCAAAATTGAAAATCCTAAATCTACGCGTTACTCCCTCCACCCAACAAACGCTTGACACAGATCTCAAAGCATTCTGTGGAAAACCGCTCCGTTGCCGTACAGCACATATGTGAAAGCACCCTCCGCAAAACTGCTCTGCTGCCATACGAGAGAGCGAGAGAGAGAGAGAGAGACCGCAGGCTGGAGAGGAATTCGCGCCCCTCGACGGTTGCCAGCCGCCCGCGCCAGGTACGAAGTCGCCGCTGTCGCCGTGTCCTACGGCGTTGTTGTCTACGTCTGATCATGGAAGTTGCAGCTGTCGGATTGGATACTAGACCTAGAAGGTGGAGGAGGAGGAAGCAGAAGAGGAGGACGGGGCCGGCATCGCTCTAAAGAGGTAGAACTCCTTCGTGCTCAGCCTCCAATAATACAGTTCATGGATCTGGCAGGTATTTGTCGTTTTGTTGACTACATCGACTAGGTATTTTGCATCATACAATGTGTTACCTTTAGCCTTATCTTTCTGCCTTTGCTGAGTAACAATGATCGATTCATGAATAGATAATTGAAGTCTTTTTCTCTAGTTCAGATGCAAAGGCGCATTTTAATGCGGAATGTAGTCGACGATGTGCTTAACAGATATGATTTCAGAATTTTATCTGCCTTAAGTATTTCAGGAATTTAAGGCTTAGTGCGAACTTGAACTTTTCTCATAATAATTCACCCTGAGAACTCCTTCAAACTCACCATCAGTAATTTGTCTTTCATGCTTTACGCCACATGTTTTTAGAACGTGTATCAGTCGGCACTGCTTGGAGTTTCGTTGGGGTAAGATGATAGAACCCCAGAGGAATTCTATGGAGATTGATCTTTGAGGAGGATCAACCCTTGAAACGCTATAGGGGTTTCATCCTCCTTGGTAGTCGGCCAAATGGCTGCAAAGTAGATTGATCTTTTTTTGTTAAAAAGAGGTGGAGGCTACATGCTTATATAGGACTCTAAACCCTAGCCCTAGGGGTTGCTTCCTAAGTGAACTACCCATTTTACCCTCAATCTTAGCCGACCAGTCCAGTAAAGAGGGGGCGGCAGCTAAGAAGCCCAAGGCTCAAATGTAAACCCTAGCCATCTTCTTTATAGGATAAAGGTGGCTAGGTGAGGTTTATTATACTCTCACAGAGTTTTATTAGCTGCTACTTGGTTGAGTAGGACCCAACCCTGCTAGGGTCCTATCAAGCCCACCCTCTTCAAGTCAGCCTCGTCCTCAAGGTTGAGGTTCCATGAACTCAGGGAACTGGGTCTTCAGCTCTTCATATGATTTTCATGTGGCATCTTCAGGGGGTAAATTATTCCAATGCACTAATACTTCAGTAGAGGGACGTCGGTGATGCATTACGATTCTATGGTCGAGGATGGCTTGTGGTTGGGCTTGAATATCTCCATCATCAGTGGTGTTGGGCAATTGAATCTGGGGTGACTCGTGTTTTCCCAACTTGAGCTTCAGGCATGACACGTGGAAGACAGGGTGGATTTTGGCATCCTCAAGCAATTTAAGTCTGTACGCCATAGCTCCAATACACTCTGTGATCTGATAGGGCCCATAAAAACGTGGGGATAGCTTCATGGAGGCTCATGTGTTGATAGAGAGTTGCTTGTATGGCTGTAGGCGAAAATAAACCCAATCTCCTACTGAAAATTCTCTTTCACTTCGTCATATGTTGGCTTGTTGCTTCATTCTGGCTTGAGCGGTAGAGAGATTATCCTTTAGCAGTTGTAGGAGTTTGTCCCTGTCAATTAAATCTTGATTGACCTGATCTACCTTGGCCGAGCCAATTACATAATTTGGAATCACAGGGGCCAGCCGACCATACAATGCTTCATATGGGGTACATTTTGTAAAAGATTGATACGTAGTATTATACCACCATTCAGCCCATGGGAGCCATTTCGTCCACTCCTTTGGTCGGTCACTGGTGAAATACCGAAGGTACGTCTCTAAACACCTGTTCACCACCTCTGCTTGGCCGTCAATTTGTGGATGATATGCTGTGCTCATCTTGAGTTTGGTGTCCTGCAACTGAAATAACTCGGTCCAAAATTTACTAGTGAAGACCCTATCTCGATCACTTACAATGGACCTTGGCATCCCAAGTAGTTTAATAATATTTTCTGTAAAAATCTGAGCAATACTAGCAGCAGTATAAGGATTTCGCACAACACAAAAATGAGTATGTTTCGTAAGTCGATCAACCACCACGAGGATCGTGCTTTTATCTTTGGAAGGTGGCAGCCCTTCGATGAAGTCCATGAAGATGTCAGTCCACACTGAGTCCGGTATGGGTAGTGGTTGTAATTTCCTTGGACTCGCCACTGTTTCATCTTTTTGCTGTTGACATACCTCACATTGTACCACGTATTCAGAAATAATTTTTTTCATCCCTCTCCAATAAAAATTTTGCTTCACTCTTTTGTAGGTTCTCAAAAATCCGAAGTGCCCTGCTGAAGGTGTAGAGTGCATTTCGTGCAGAATGACTTTGATGCAAGGGGAGTCGGGTATAAGTACAATACGACCTTTGTAGCGTAGATCCTTCGAATCCCAAGTATAGTGAGCTATTGCACTTGGATCCTCCTCCAAAATTTTAATGATGTTGCTGGTCTCTAGATCCTTCTTCCGTTCCTCCCTAATGTCCTCGAGGAAGCCGGTGGTAGGAAGAGAGATGGCTGAAAATTCAGCTAGCAATTGGGTGATATTTTGATATTCAATTTCTATTTTCTTCCCCTCTGGTTGTTGCTGGAGATGCATCAAAAAGCCACCATTTATCTTGTACAAAACTTTCTTCATTCGTTGGGTCGAAACGGTGGTTATGTTGCTTCCATGCTTCCCACGTAGGATGACCTGTTTGCCTTTGCAATAGAATTTCAAAATTAACTTAGAAAAGTTCCAAGAGACGTCACATAGCATCGTTAGCCATTCTATGCCCAGCACGGCCTCATAATCATCAATTGGTAGGAGGAAGAAGTTGGCAACAATTTCTTGGTCTTGCAGTAATAGTTTCACCTACGGGCATCTTTGGTCGCACTTTAGGATTCAACCGCCGGTGACCTTTACGTCGAACTTGCTGCAACCTTCGATGTGGAGCGCCATCCGAGCAGCAACCTTACTGTTTATGAAGTTATTAGTGCTGCCCATATCGATGAGTACAATAATCGATTGTTGTTTGAGAAGACCTCCAACTTTCATCGTTTGCAGATTTGAATAGCTGGCTAATGCATGTACCATAAAGTTGGTCGGTTGTGGCTCTTCTTCCACATCTTTTTCTTCATGTTCAAGGCTCTCTTCTAGCTGTTCAATGACCTCTTCTTCCATTGGTTCAATCATAAGAAGTCTCCCTTTTTTACAGCGATGCTCGCGGCTCCACGGCTTGTCGCAATGCCAACATAATCCCTTCGTAGATCGCTCCCGAAGCTCTTCTCTTGTCAACTTTTTTGGTGCAAGGGCTTGGCTGACAGTAGAGGAGGCTGAGGGCTTCGATATTTCTAGTCGAAGAGCAACCCTAGTCCTCCGGGCTTCGTGGTTCAATCGCTCCTCTTGAAGTCGTGCGAAAGAGATGGCTGCCATGAGCGTGTGCGGTTGTCGCACTTTAACTTCTCCCCGGATCTCCAACTTCAAGCTCTCAATAAACGTCCCCAATAGCTGTTTTTCAGACCAATCACGAGTTTAATTAGATAACCTTTCAAACCTGGTTTGATACTCTTGAATGGTGGAGGTTTGTCGGATCTTTGCTAGTTGTCCGTCAATGTTCTCGTAATCGGTCGGTCTGAAGCGGATCAGCAGTCCTTCTTTGAATTGTCGCCATGAGAGGACTCCATGAGTGTGTTTAAACAAATCAAACCACTGTATGACATCCCCTTCAAGATGTATAGCTGCAATTTCCATCATAGATGCGTCCACGATTTTGTGGTACCGAAAATATCGCTCCGCACGCGAGATCCAACCAATCGGGTCTCCTTCTTCCCATCTAGGGAAGTCCACCCTCATGCGTGGATAGTAGGGATCGGTCATAGAGCCTCCCCTCTCTTGGAAGTCATCTCTTCTGTTAGAGTTCTCTCCTTGATGTGATTTCTTCGGGCTCGGTGATCGGCCCAAATTGAGTTCGGCAAAGAGAGTCCAAATCTTATCCTCTATTCGCGTCTCGAAAGCTTCAAATTTAGCGTTGATTGCCTTCACAGATGCTATAGTATATGCCTCTAAATTTGTAATATTAAGATCTCTCTTTTGTTGTCGGGTAAAAGACATGTATTGGTTAAGAGAAGTGGTGGCCGAAAGGGTTGGTGGATTGGAGGATGTAGGCTGCGGTTTAAGATTGTTTTGTGGCTGTTTTGGGTGCGGTTTGGGGGTACGGTTTGATAGAGTTTTAGGGCTGTGATGATAATGGATGAAGGTTAGGGAAGAGGGTTTTAGATCTATGGTAGATGGCGGCAGGGATTTGACAGAATTCAGTGGAAGTTGCTGTCGATATGCGCTGTCTCTTTAGAGCAGAATTGTCGTCGAAGAAACAGTGGTTTCTCGACGAAATTCCCAGCGAAAACCCAGAGATTTGAGGAGGGGATTTGATAGTAGAATCTCAGTTTAGATAACAGCAAGGATGACAAATTGGATTAAGAAAATTTCGGCGACAAATCGGTAGAAGTTGTTGTGGATATGTGCTCTCTCGTAAGAGCAGAATTGTCGTCGAAGAAACAGTAGTTTCTCGACGAAATTACTAGCAAAACCCCGAGATTTGAGGAGGGGATTTGACAGCAAATTCTTGGTTTAGATAACAGCAATGATGATAAATTGAGTCAAGAAAATTTCGGCAGAATAACACCAAAGAAATTGGTGTAAGTTGCGATGGCAGAATTCTCGTCGAAAAATTTCAGCGGTTTACGATGAAGATTTGCAGCAACACAAGAACGTTTCAGAGATGAATTCCACAATAGATCAATCACAGATGGAAGCCAAGATGATCTATGAGGTGCACAAGAAATTTCATTCAAAAAGGATAGCAATTAGATCAGTTAAAGGCAACAACATGCGGCTGAAATTTTCTACAACAATCCTTCGTTCGCAAAGATGATAACTTTTGTGACGAAAGGAATTTGCAGGCAAGGGATGGATAGCAAGACTTCTTTTTGGTATTTTGAATGAAAAATTACAACAGCAAAAGGTATTGGTGATAGGAGAAATACCAGATCTCTAATGCAATTGGAGGTGGCGGCAGCAGATTGATTTGATCTACGACAGAAGATGGCGATGGAGACGACGACATCAAGAGCAATTGTGGGAATTGCTTGGCTGATGGTGGGCGGCAGGAATGGCAGCAAAAGCAGCAAGATCACTGCTCTGATACCAGATGATAGAACCCCAGAGGAATTCTATAGAGATTGATCTTTGAGGGGGATCAACCCTTGGAACGCTATAGGGGTTCCACCCTCCTTGGTAGTCGGCCAAATGACTGCAAAGTAGATTGATCTTTTCTTGTTAAAAAGAGGTAGAGGCTACATGCTTATATAGGACTCTAAACCCTAGCCCTAGGGGCTGCTTCCTAAGTGAACTACCCATTTTACCCTCAACCTTAGCCGACTGACAAAGTAAAGAGGGGGCGGCAGCTAAGAAGCCCAAGGCTCAAATGTAAACCCTAGCCACTCTTCTTTATAGGATAGAGGTGGCTAGGTGGGATTTATTATACTCTCACAGGGTTTTTATTAGCTGCTATTTGGTTGAGTAGGACCCAGCCCTGCTAGGGTCTTATCATAAGGATGCAAACATTGACCCTCTTTGGACCTGCATTGGTGGGAGTCTCATGCTTTAGTTTTGCTATTTATTTTCATTCTCTCTAGAAATTACGAGTCATTTTTTTGGTAAATGAAGTGAGATCGACTGGGAGAAGAATAAATGGGCTGTTCTTTGAGGCTTGTTTGTTGAAAATATGAACGCATATGTTGAGACTGGAAGGAAGTATGATCTGGTGAAATAAGTTTGGAGTTCGAAATTGGATCCATCCATCAGGCAGAGAAATGGGCTTTCGATGTAATAGATATGAGCCTTTCACAAGCATGAGTAGATTTTCATTTCTTCACAGACAAAACACACTAGGATTGTTTTGTTGTTAACAGTCTGTAATTTCTGCTAAACAAAACACCCTTGTTAAAGTCCATAATGTATATACTCTGTATGTCATTGAACACAAAAGAAAATCAATACATTGGCTGTCAATACAACCTTAATAAATTTGGATGTAATAAAGCCACAGTGAGAAATTTGATAATTAATTTGTTTTTATGAAAAGCTCATAAGTCAATAACAAATCAAACAAATTATAGCCAAATGAAAAAAAAATCTCAATATAGAAGCTAAAGTTGGCAGATTCTGGTAGATTTTCATTGAGAAAAAATTACCTTAGGTAAAATCATTAAAATACCTGAAAATCATTAAAATTTAGCTGAGAAAGCTAATATGACTTTGTGGATTTCCAGGAGTAGGCTTTTTTGGTACATTTATTCAGCCAACTGTGAATCTGCAAACTCTTCAAATTTTATCTTGTTTGCTGGACTATACAAGATGGTAACTTTTATCATTTCTTCTGGGAGGTCTCACATCCACAGAGCAGCATAGAAAATACATTAAGTGCCAAGTATAGGTAATCTGTCAACCAGTTGCCAATGTCCAAGTCCACTGACGCTCAACTACCAAAAGACAAAAGTTCTCAAGCTGATTGGACAAACTGTGTCCCTTTCGTTTGATTTCATCAATAATTTTCCATATGGGCATTGCCTAAATCTTGACTTGTGCTCTTGTCCGGACATATAAACTCAAGATTCCCTACCAAGTGTTACTTGCTTAATCGATTAAATTTGGCGTGGTCAAATAGTATTGGTTGAGTCTCAGTTCATGTCAAGATGGTTCTAGGATCTAACCACCTGCAGTCTTAGAATAAATTGGGTTTGGTCAAGATTCCCAACTGAATATAACTTGCATATTAGATTAAGTCCGGTGTGGTCCATTAAGTATTAGTTGCCACAATTATTTATGTCAAGAGGGTGGTTCTAGGAGCTACCCACCTCCAATATCAATCTTCATCTGGGGACAACAAAAATCACTGTAAGTATTGTTTGAGAGCATAGCCTTGTGTTCACCTCACCAGAGTTGATCTGCACTGGGATACATACATACTATTGTGGTTTGTCCTTTTTATATGTTTTCAATATATATGAAGCTTACATACCTAAGCTTTGCATTTGATATGGCAGATTACTTATCATTTTGATATTTCTAAGTGAAATTTCTGTCATTGGTGGCTTACACATTTAATCTATTGTTGAAACTTATTGATAACTTGGTCATTAACACATCTAGTGGTATAATCTCTTTTCATACTGCTATGGAGATTTCTTTTCTATAAATGTAAGTGCCTTGTACTGTTGTCTGTTAGAATGTAATATTAGATGATGCTTTGCAAAGATGCTTCAACCTTTCTTATTTGCTAAGCTGATATCGGGCATTCCCATGATGTACAAGGTTGTTGAGAACTCATTTCATCAATTACACTGGGATGCCACTTTCATTTGGCATTGGTGATCATGGAAAGTTTAGAACATTGCTGTGCCTCTTATTCCAACAACACTAACCTAAAAAGGCTTTAAGATGCCATATTTAGATGAGTATATCATGTTAAACAAACTTATGAACTAATTCATACATCCTTTATGCAAGTAAAGGCAAATGCATAAACATTAATACTTGAAAATTTCATTTGTGTCATTTATTCCTTTACCTACATATACAGAACGGCATGTTCTTTTAATATAGCTTGTTGTTTCTGAAAAAATGTTTAGGTCCTGAGTTAAAGGAAATGATTGGTAGCGGCATTTTTGCAGTTAACAATGATGATGTTCAATTAGAATCAGAGAATTCTTTTTTGACTTCTAGCTATGGGACATATTCACATAAAGATCAGGTATTGTACTCTATCAACCATGAAAATTAAATACTGTTTTAATTTCTGAATTGTAGCTTTTGTAAAACTTTATTTTCTGTGTTAAGTTTATATACTGTGAAGGGAAGTGTTAAATGCTATAGTTACCCACACTGGTTATGATTTACACTCATGCACAAGAAATTTTTTTCACTGAAATTATTAATTGAATGCAAGATCTTTGAATTAATTGTGAACCATTATAAATATTTCATTTTGTGAGAACAATTAGATTCCTGATTTGAATTTTGATTGCCTATAGATATATGATTGTTTTATTGTGTAACCGTAATTTCTTTTTAATGCAATTGGCCAGTTCTGTTTCAATGGCAATGGAACCATTTTACCTGAGAAACCAATGCTACTGGCTGGGGTTGCCAAGCAGCGAGAATTAAGTGGAACTCTGCTGAGTGAATCAGAACCTAGATTGAAGAAACGATTATCTGATGCGAAATCCAGGGAACTTAGTGGGCATGACATCTTTGCTGGTCCACGAGAAGTTCCCCTTAGGCCATTGGCAGCACAATATTTGGAGCTGAATGACAAGGGCCTTGGAAGAACTACTCCGAGAAAATCACCACTGACAGTAAATGTCGCACAAGTCAGTCAGTTGATGCTTAAATTTTTTGGTGCCTCGGCTTCTTTCTCCTTATCTTTCTCTTCCTAGATGTGCATTATATTGTGGCTTTCTTCCTACTGTCTTCTTTAAATATGTATATTTGATGGTTCTGTATTGTCACTATGGCAGCGTACTGCTGGTCCAAACAATTTCTTGTTTGGTGATGAAATTCCAGTGAGAACTTCCAAGAAAATGCATGCTAAGAAAATAGCAGATCTAACTGGCAATGACATCTTCAAAGATGTTGCACCGCCAGGATTCTCTGAAAAGACACGAAGCAAAGCGAAGCTGAAAGAATTGATCGGTAATGATATCTTTGCTGATAAGAAGGATCCTCCTCGATACTACTTTGGTGGTATCCGCAAACCTCCAGGTGGTGAGAGCAGCATCACATTAGCTTGACATTTCTGTTCTTTCATTTCTTGTGTTCTTCCTGAATTTAGTGTTGAAGGCATTTGATCCAAGTTGAGGTTTTCCTTCATGATGTTATCCTAGTATCAGATGATCTAGTCGATCCTGGAACTTTGTGACAATTTGTGACACATTTAATGTGACAATTGAACTTATTTAATTATAATTGCTGTTTGCCTGTTACCAGTATGGTGAGCTACTCTCTCACTAAAGATATGCTACTGTTGTCGTCTATCTGGAGAACAGAGTGTTAGCCTAAGGTCCTACAAATTTGATCAAACTAGATTTCTCTTGATGCGTACGTACAGTGGTAGTGATGGTTGATACTGGCCATCGTTAAATATGCCGAATTTGATTACAAATAATAATGAATATTAAATAAATAAAAAAAAAGGAAGCCAAAGGTGCACAAGGATTCATCAAGATTTCTACTGGATTCAATTGGTAATCTAAATGTGCAGGGATTAATCAAGATTTATACTAGATATGTCTTATATCCTACAAGGCTTGCCCCCAATTTATGCAACCTCGATTGAGTTAATACTTTGGGAATCCAATGTTCCTATTACCAATTTTAAATTTGAGGAGTTGGTGAAGCTCGATGTTGCCTTTAAAGAGGGCATCGACCCTATGATTCTCCTCCTAAGGTGCTCAATTTTTGTGACCTCTCAGCTACATACCTTGTCATTGTATCGTCTCGAGCCTTCTAGTTTTCATTCACTTAGTTCCCAACAAATTATGTGGTGCTACATACCAGTAGGTTCTTGATGAGAGCTTTCAAGCTACCTTGTTGTTGGTTACTAAAACAAAGGGCATGCTCATAGGTCTACCTATCAGGTCCCTATAGAACAAGACCTACTCTACCCCTAGTCGCAAGTGGCAATAGCCAAACCATTTGTGTATGACTCATTTTCAACCTGCATTATGGTCTTTGGGGTTGGCTAGTTGAACTTTAGACAAAGTCAACTAACACTTGACCTTTAATTGGCATCCTTGGCATGTAGTAGATGTCGTATTCCTCGAGTTCAACCAACAATTTCAATTGCCCCTCAAGCCATTAGACTTTGAAAAGTTTTACTAGAGTGGTTGGTCGCTCATCATCGTAAACTTCTACAAGTATGGTCAGAAAAGCTCTACCTCACCCAACACATCATTGAGATAATAAATACACCTTCTACTTCTTAAATTAAGTTGATGACAGAAAAAGTGATGGCCAAGCATAACCAAAGTTCATGTGATGGGTAAGAATAGGCGTATTGCGATATAGTAGCTAATGTTGGGCTGAGAGCTTAGTTCCGCCCATATGGGCTTTAGCAGCCCATAGCCCTTTTGTTAACCCTAAACCATAACCTAAACCTAATTATATAGACGGGCTAATGGTGGCTGCGAATTAAATAGATCAAAAATATCGCAGCAAAGGGCAGAATCTTCGCAGCGACATTAGGGATTCAAAGAGAGGAGAAAAGGGCAGAAAAACAAGAGAAAAAGAAAGAGAAGAAGACAAGGAAAACACAGAAATTGTTCTCACTCATCCAAACAGTTTCTCATCTCAGGTTAGATCAGATCTTCAGTGAATTCTTCTGTGATTGCTTGAGGAGGTTTTGGATATTGTGCACAGTGACGTAATCCTTGTATCCCAGTTATTCTCTTGTGATTGTTGCTTGAGTTTTGGGCAAGAGATTCAAAAATTGTACATTCATTATTTCTATAGTGGATTTTCTCTGGTTTGCCCCGTGGTTTTTACCCTTCACGTTGAAGGGGTTTTCCACGTAAATCTTGGTGTTTTATTTGATTGTGATTTCTGTTTAATTGCGCTGTGTGTGTTACAGCTTGCTAATATTTATTCATATGCAAAAGTTAATGTTTATTGCCTATCCTTTTTTATTTCCCCATCAACTGGTATCAGAGCAAGGTTTTGGTGATTTAATTTTTGTGTTTGAACATGGAGGCTAGTAATGTTTCTCGCATGATTAGTTTAAACGAAAATAATTGGATGATATGGAAACCAAGAATGGAAGATCTCTTGTATTGCAAAGATTTGTATGGACCTTTGCAAGGGGATAGTGAAAAACCCATAACTATGACAGATGATGAGTGGAAGAGATTAGATCGAAAAACAGTTGGATTTATTCGACAGTGGCTCGATGATAGTGTCTTTCACCATGTTTCTACTGAAATTTCTGCATATTCTCTTTGGAAAAAGTTGGAAGGTCTCTATGAAAGAAAAACCGCTGGCAACAAAGCTTTTTTGATCAGAAAACTTGTGAACCTAAAATATAAAGAGGGTGCTTCTATTGCTGAGCATTTGAATGAAATATAGAGTATTACTAACCAGTTATCTTCTATAAAAATATCTCTTGATGATGAGTTGCAGGCATTGTTACTTCTCAGTTCATTGCTAGAAAGTTGGGAGACACTGGTGGTTTCCCTCAGTAATTCTGCGCCAGATGGTATTGTTACCATGAGTCAAGTAACAAGCAGTTTGTTGAATGAGGAGTTGAAAAGAAAGAACTCAAGCGACATCTCAGATTAATTCACGACACTTATCTCGAGAAGCAGAGGAAGGTCTAAAGATAGAAGCGATTCACGCATAGGTAGAAGCAAGTCAAGATCAAGGAAAGATATTGTTTGCTATAACTGTGGTGAGAAAGGACATTATAAGAATCAGTGTAAGCATCCTAAGAAGAGCAAGAAAAAGGGAAAAGAAGTAGAGTCTACAGAGTCAAAAGAGAATACCACGGCTATAGTGCAGGTTGGTGATTATTTGATTTTGTCCCCGTCTGATGATATTTTTTCTTGTGTGTGTCAGGATCTCGAGTGGATAATTGACACAGGAGCTTCTTATCATGCTACACCACGGAGGGAGTTTTTTTGCTATGTACAGGTTTGGAAATTTTGGTGTTGTCAAGATGGGCAACCATGGCACAACAGACATCATTGGCATGGGTGACATCCACATAAAGACCAATCTTAGATGCAAATTAGTGCTTAAGGATGTGAGGCATGTGGTTGACTTGAGCTTGAATCTAATTTCAGTTGGAAGATTAGATGATGAAGACTATGATAGCAGGTTTTACAGAGGACAATGGAAACTCAGTAAGGGTTCTCTTGTTATAGCTAATGGAAAGAAATGTCATACTTTGTATAGGTTGCAGGCCAAAGTTTGTGGTGAACAGTTAAATGCTATAGAGAAAGACTTCAGCATGGAGTTGTGGCATAGGAGATTGGGACACATGAGTGAGAAGGGACTGCAAGCTCTTTCCAAGAGAGAGGTATTGCCTGACCTCAGAGGTACACATTTGAACCCTTGTATTGATTATTTAATTGGTAAATAACATAGAGTTTCATTTGCTAGTCCTGTTTTGTATAGAAAAATGCATGCCTTGGACCGTATTTATACAGATGTATGTGGTCCTTTGAGGACAAAAACTCCTAGTGGTTCTATTAATGTTCCTGGCATCAGTGGTGCACTTTACTTTGTTACTTTTATAGATGACTTTTCTAGGAAAGTTTGGGCCTATGCTTTGAAGACCAAGGATCAGGTTATTGGTGTCTTCAAAGAGTTTCATGCCAGAGTTGAAAGGGAGACAGAAAGACAATTGAAATGCATAAGATCAGATAATGGTGGTGAGTATACAGGATTGTTTGATGATTATTGCAGGTCACATGACATTCAACATGAGATGATAGTTCCTGGCACACCTCAGCATAATGCAATTACAGAGAGGATGAATCACACCATCATGGAAAAGATCAGATATATGCTTTCACAGGCAAAGCTACCCAAAAGGTTTTGGGATGAGGCTTTGAGGACTGCAGTTGATGTGATCAATTTATCTCCCTGTACAGCCCTAGATGCTGATGTTGCAGAGCATGTTTGGTTAGGAAAAGATGTTTCCTATAAGCATTTGAGAGTGTTTGGTTGTCGTGCATTTGCACACATTCCAGACAATGAAAGGTCCAAGCTTGATGGTAAGATAAAAGAATGTATTTTTCTTGGCTACTCACATGATCAATTTGGTTACAGGCTTTGGGATCCAAAAAAGCAGAAGGTGTTTAGAAGCAGAGATGTAGTCTTCTTTGAGGATCAAACCCTTGAGGATTTGAAGAAGAAGGCACTAGCCAAGACTTCTGTAGAAGGATTAGCAGATTGTGACCTAGTTATTCCTCTAGTATATCAGGGTGATGGGGGAGATGTGCAGGAAGATGGTGCAGAGCCAGATATTAATCTACCTGTAGGACATGTTGAGCAAAAAGAAGTTGAGGAGCAGCTTCCCGCAGAACCTCAATTGAGAAGATCTTCAAGATAATGTCAGCCTTCCAGAAGATACTCGACAGATGAGTATGTTATGCTTACTGATGCAGGTGAACTAGAGAGTTACCAGGAAACAATTGAAAGTGAGCAGAAAAAATGTGGCTAGTTGCTATGCAGGAAGAGATGGATGCTCTATAGAAGAATCATACATATGATTTGGTGCAACTATCACAGGGAATGAAGGCCTTGAAGAATAAGTGGGTTTTCAGGTTGAAGACTCAAGAATATTGTTCTCAACCAAAGTACAAAGCTAGATTGGTTGTGAAAGGCTTTGGTCAAAAGAAAGGTATTGACTTTGAAGAGATTTTTTCTCCTGTTGTTAAAATGTCTTCTATTCGTGTTGCTCTAGGTATTGCTGCTAGCCAGGACTTAGAGGTGGAGCAGTTAGATGTGAAGACAGCTTTCCTTCATGGTAATTTGGAGGAGAAAATTTATATGGAGCAACCAGAAGGTTTCAAAGTCAAAGGTAAAGAAAATTTTGTCTGCAAGTCAAGAAAGAGTTTGTATAGATTGAAGCAAGCTCCAAGACAGTGGTACAGAAAGTTTGATTCATTTATGACTGAAAATGGATATAAAAGAACGGCTTCAGATCATTGTGTGTACATCAAACGGTTTGGTGAGGATTTTATTATTCTCTTACTTTATGTTGATGATATTGCTTATCCTTGGAAAAGATATGTGTACAATTGATAGGTTGAAGAAGGAACTGAGTGAGTCCTTTGTAATGAAGGACATGGGGCCAGCAAAGCAAATATTGGGCATGCAGATTTCTCGTGATAGGAAAAATAAGAAGATTTGATTGTCACAGGAGAAATACATCGAGAAGGTATTAGAAAGGTTCAGTATGAGCAATGCAAAGCTAGTTGGTTCTCCTCTTTCAGGTCACTTCAAGTTGTGCTCAGAACAGAGTCCGTCAAGTGATAAAGAGAAGGAGAAAATGCAAAAGGTTCCTTATGCTTCAGCAGTTGAAAGTTTAATGTATGCAATGGTATGTACGAGGCCGGACATCGCATATGCAGTGGGTGTTACTAGCAAATTTCTTGCAAATCCAGGTAAAGAGCATTGGGCAGCAGTGAAGTGGATATTGAGATATCTCAGAGGAAACTCTAAGGTTTGTTTAAGCTTTGGAGGTGGACCACCTGTGCTAGTGGGTTACACAAATGCAGATATGGCCAGAGATATTGATACAAGGAAATCTACATTAGGTTTTGTACTTACTTTTGTAGGGGGAGCTGTGTCATGGCAATCCAGATTGCAAAGGTGTGTTGCTCTCTCCACCACAGAGGCGAGAATATATTCTTTGCTCTGAGGGTTTGTAAAGAAATATTATGGATGAAAGAATTCTTACAAGAATTGGGGCTGAAACAGGAAAATTATGTGGTGTATTGTGACAGCCAGAGTACCATCCATTTATGTAAGAATCCAGTTTTTCATTCCAAGTCAAAGCATATAGATGTCAGATATCACTGGATTCGAAATGTACTTGAAGAGAAGCGATTGCAACTTGAGAAAATTCATACAGATGATAATGGAGCAGACATGTTGACAAAGACCTTACCAAAAGAGAGGTAGGAGATGTGTCGACAGTTGGTCGGCATGGATTTACACTGAGTCATGGGACAGCCTCCCTTATGGGCTGAAGGGGGAGGTTGTTGGGTTGAGAGCCCAGTTCAGCCCATATGGGCTTTAGCAGCCCATAGCCCTCTTGTTAGCCCTAAACCCTAACCTAAACCTAATTATATAGAGGGGCTAATGGTGGTTGCGAATTAAATAGATCAAAAACATCGCAGCAAAGGGCAGAATCTTCGCAGCGACATTAGGGATTCAAAGAGAGGAGAAAAGGGCAAAAAAACAAGAGAAAAAGAAAGGGAAGAAGACAAGAAAAACACAGAAATTATTCTCATTCATCCAAATAGTTTCTCATCTCAGGTTAGATCAGATCTTCAGTGAATTCTTCTGTGATTGCTTGAGGAGGTTTTGGATATTGTGCACAGTGACGTAATCCTTGTATCCCAGTTATTCTCTTGTGATTGTTGCTTGGGTTTTGGGCAAGAGATTCGAGAATTATATATTCATTATTTTTATAGTGGATTTTCTCTGGTTTGCCCCGTGGTTTTTACCCTTCACGTTGAAGGGGTTTTCCACGTAAATCTTGGTGTTCTATTTGATTGTGATTTCTATTTAATTCCGCTGTATGTGTTACAGCATGCTAGTATTTGTTCATATACAAAAGTTATTGTTTATTGCCTATCCTTTTTTATTTCCCCATCAGCTAAGTCGTTCTTAGGCTATCAAGGGTTGCATGGAATTTTTTAGTCCACTTAGACATCTCTGAACTCTTTAAGACTCAGAAGAAGAGAAAACACTTATCGCTTGATCAATATAAGAAGTGATTGAACACCACAATATGCCCCATTGGCATTTGGAATTCCTTCACCAAGGTAGGTGGCTTTATCCCTTAGATGGTCCTCACCTTCTCTAGATTTTATACTGATCCTACTCTAGTGAATGATGAGCCCTAAAAATTTTTAAGATTAGATTTCGAGAGTACACTTAGTCAATTTCAAACACATGTTGAATCTCATAAGGGACTTGAAAGTCTCAACCAGGTTTGCCATGTTTGCGTTTGTCTTTTTACTCTTCACAAATATATCATCCATATAAGCCTCCATATTTTGTTCAATCTATAACTTAAATATTTTATTCACTATCTATCGATAAGTTGCTTCAACAACTCAGAGTGTAACTCGATAGCATTATGTGCCAGTATCTATGATGAAGTGTTCTCTTGATCTTCGAGTGTTATTTAGATCTGCTTATATCTTGAGAAGCTATCGGATAGCTTATCTTTTAGACAAACATTATTTAGATCAGTATTGTTAATACATATTCTTCGTTTGTCATTAGATTTTTAATCATTATAATATTTGTGAGTCACTTCAGGTACTAGACTTTACAGATAAAACCACTTCTGACAACTTGTCCACTTCTTCCTCAACAACTTATTGATAATCTAGTGCAAACTTCCATAGCCATGATATACTTGGGGGTGGCCGGAGCTAACAGTGAATCAATATTAAATCGGTTCAAACACTCAAGTTTGGAACCCGAAAAATACTAAAATTTGACTTCAAAAAGTTGATGGGCTCTATCCTTTTATCTTCGATGAGGGCTACCCTAATCTTTACATTGCAAACAAGGTGGCTTGGGTTCAGAGGGACTTTGATCAATAGGTGATCCGACATGAGATATAGTGGTTAGAGTTTTGACTCATCTTAGGGATCCAATTGTTGGATTGACATTAGGGCCTTATGTGTAAAAACACCAACACTTAAGTAGCATTTATGCTATTTCGTTAGTTTGCTCTCTAGTTTTCGACTCCCATTAGAGTTGGAAACTTCATTATCGTATAATGTGTGGATACCATAACTCAGAGATGTTGAGAGTTGACCTCCCAATGATAGTATTATATGTCGAGGGATGTTGACTATCAAGAATGTTATTTTGATCATTTTCAAACAGAGTCAACCTCCCGATGATAACATTGTAGGTTGAGAGATGTTGTTTTGATTATTTTCTAGTATGGGCTTGAGCCAAATATATTATAGAGTTTCAACAAATCAAGAGTTCAAAAATATTTTTTAAAATATACTACAATAGAGTATGTCAATGAAACTATTTGTGTCGATTATGACTCTCTTGATGAGGGCATTCATGATTTGAAGCAAGACCACCAGGGTAAGATTATAGTTTGGATTGAGATGCTTCACCTCTCCTCGAAGGTGATTTGTGGATCCTCGTTGAAGTGGTGTCACTTCTTAATGTTGTTTCAAGCATAAGCCTCTCTAGCCAAGGAGCTATCTCCCTTAGCAGACCATTAATGATGATATCAATTTATATCTCTATGGGTCCCTAGGATTGCGGAGATATCTTTCGGGTTTAGTTTTTCCTAACATGCCCACCTCTTAAAAACTTTATAATTTGCTCCTTTATTCATAGTAGTTAATGGTATCATACTCATGGTCTCGATGAAATTTATAGTATTTGACTTTATCATGCCTTGTTGAGGATAATCTCATTGGGTAAGGCTTTTTCAACAATCATTTCTCCTTGATCTAGAGACATATTTCAGTTTGTGAGATATTTAATACAATGAAGTTCTCCCTTGGCTTATAGGCCCTCCTCGAGAAGGTCCAAACTTTCGAGGAGGTGGTTGCTAAAGTCCTATTGGTATTTCATTTCTTAGGTACAATCATTCTTTGTCTTCCCATAATAAGGGTTTCAATGATGATATGTTGATTTACTTATTGTAATAGGCTAAGAAAAATTATTAGTCATTTTATTAATAGATCATAAAAACCAATATAGTCTTGTTAGGATCAAAATCGACACTAAGAGAGGGGGGGTTGTGGGGTGGGTGGGGGGTTGTGAGTAAGTACTTTCGTAAAAATATTGATGATTTGAAACTTTTATTTGATAAAGCAGGTATCGAAAATACATTTAATTTAAATTATTTGTAAGAGTAGTGAGTAAGTAAATCAGTTGTAATATAAATGAAAAGCATAAAATAAATGTAAATCGATTTATAATGGTTTGATCGTAGTAACCTACATCCACTCTCGATTCCTCTTCATTCAAGGCCATCGCCTTCCACTACTAGGTGAAGATTAACTACCCTTATAACTCTTTCTTCTTTTTACAAGCTCGGGAGAGAACCTTTACACCTCTTTTTTACAAGTATTCTCTCACACACTCCCTTAGGACAACATTTAAGCTTAAGGAGGAGGAAACTTAACTTTTTAATAGGGTTTGCAACTTTAGAATCATAAAGTTTCGTTTTACTTTCTTACTATTCTAAGCAAGAATAGCTAGGATATTTATAGACCCTAAATGACTTTAAAAATGGAGCCAAAATTTCAAACACTTCGGGATTTCGGGGTACTAGTGGTACCATCTCTTGTGTTGGGTGATACCACCGCCTGCAGCACTAACACTGGGCGATACCATTATCCAGTTTGGTGATACCATTGCTTGACACTAGGCAGTACCACCGCCTGACATAGTCTTGGAGACTGAGCCTTTGGCAATTCCATTGCCTAGTCTGGCAATGCCACCGGCTTCCACTACTGGGTGAAGATCAACTATCCTTACAACTCTTTCTCCTTTTCACAAGCTCAAGAGAGAACATTTACACCTCTCTTTTATAAGTATTTCCTCACACACTCCCTTAGGACAACCTTTAAGCTTAAGGAGGAGGGAACTCAATTTTCTAATAGGGTTTACAACTTTAGAATCATAAAGTTTTATTCTACTTTCTTGCTATTCTAAGCAAGAATAGTTAGGATATTTATAGACCCCAAATGACTTTAAAAATGAAGCCAAAATTTTAAATATCATGAGATTTCAGGATACTAGTAGTACCACCATCTATGCTAGGTGGTACCACTACATGTGCTGGGCGGTACCATCGCTTGCAGCATTGACACTGGGTAGTACCACTGCCTAGTCTGGCGATACCGTCCCCTAACACTAGGTGGTATCATCGCCTGACATAGTCTTAGAGACTAAGCCATTGATAGTTCCACTTCCTGGTCTGGCAGTGCCACCGCTTGATCCAACTTTTGGGTCACTCCACCGTCTAATCTGTTTTGACACTAGGCGGTACCATCGCCTGACAGAGTCTTGGAGACTATATCTCAGACACGGAGCCATTGGCCACCACTTGACTCACCTTTTAGGTCACTGTTTGTGTTGAATCTCGGATTTTGATGATGAAGTCAATTGGTGAATTATTTATTCTAATCCATATTATTGAGATAAATGTGCAGGATTAACTATGACAGGATGAAAACATAAAATGATTTACTGAGGTCAAGTTCTTCGGGAGTTTGAGAGTTCACCGGAAGTCCAAAGGATCGTTAGAAGTATTGTCGAAACCAACCGAGATAGAATTAGGGACTTGCTGAAGGTTTCGAAAGTTCACCGGAAAGATCATCGGAGGTTCATGGAGATCACCGAGAAGGTTCGGAAGCTTGCCAAAGACTCGTTGAACTTGCCACAAAAATTCGGGAGCTTGTTGGGAGTCCGCCGAAAGAAATCCGAAGGAGTGTCGGAAGTCCACCGGAAGTTCGTTGGAAAGCTCACCGAAAGAAGACTTGGAAGAATGTCGGTTTAAATTGCTTAGAATTATGTTTCAATTTCGTAGCACGTAATTAGGGTAAAGATTAAGAAATAATCCTGTTTAAACCTAGTAGGGGCCAATCAAGCCCTTATTGGGCTGATTTGGGCAGAAAATTTAGGGTCGTTCAGCCTTGTTAAAAGGCCCGGGCGGTGGCACCACTCAGCACCCAAGAGCCCAGGCTGGGCGGTGGCACTGCCCAAAGCTCGAGAGCCCAGGCGGTGGTACCGCCATTGGGCAGCAAGCCCAGGCGGTGGCACCACCCAGTACTTTATCAGTCTGATAATTGATAGGCGGTGGCACCACCACTAACAGGCAGTGCCACCGCCAGCACCGAGAAACCTAAAAGTAATTCAAATTTAGAGCCTAATTTTGAATCCTCACGGGGTCTATAAATACCCCTCTTTTCTCAGCTGAGAGAGCAACCTTTTGAGAGTTAGAAATTGAGCAAAAGCCATATCAAAGCTTTGTTTTCGATAGCTTAAGTGTTCACCTCCCTCTCTTTATAAAAATCTGTAAGAGTGTGAACCACTTGTAAAAAGGTTGTAAGAGGGGTATTTAGTCCTTCCCCTTCAAAGTGACTTACTAGTGGAAGTTGGGAGCCTCATCGAAAAAGGCTTCGAAAGTGGATGTAGGTCATTTGACCGAACCACTATACATCGTTATGTTCCTTGAATGTATGAGTGTTTAAATTTTTGAATCAATTCTTTACTTACCTGCAAATCGTTTGGTCTTCATCTCCTTTACTCGAGCTACTTTAACTAAGTCATTTTTCATTGAATCGAAATCTCTATACGAACTAGTTATTCACGAAATTGATTTCAAACTTACTAGTTTTAATCTGCTGCACTAATTCACCCCCCCTCTTAGTGCCACTCCAATCCTAACAATTGGTATCAGAGCAAGGTTCACTCTCATATTTGGTTTAAAACCCAAGAGAGATAGCTTACTCCAGTATGCAAGAGGGTCACTCCATTACATGTCCGCCTATGTTTAATGGGTTAGATTACATATATTGGAAGACTCATATAAGGATCTTTCTTATTTTCATAGATTTTGAGCTTTGAAATATTATCGAAAATGGATTTTAAAAATCTTCTCTTCTGATGAGCGAATGGAATGAATCGGAGAAGAAGGTTTTTGCTTTAAATGCAAAGGCTATGAATGCTTTATTTTGTGCACTTGATAAAAATGAGTTTAATCGCGTTTCGATTTATGAATCAGCTTTTGATATTTGGTGCACTCTTAAGATCACTTATGAAGGCACTAGCTGAGTGAAGGATCCAAAATCAATATTCTTGTGCATTCTTATGAGCTTTTTCGAATGAAACCAAGTGAGTCCATTAGAGACATGTACACCCACTTCACGGATGTCATCAATGGACTCAAGACACTTGGTAAAGATTTTTCTAATTTTGAACTAATAACAAAAATTTTAAGATCCCTTCCAAAGAGTTGGGATCCAAAGGTTACCGCCATTCAAGAGGCCAAGGACCTTAAAACTTTTCCTATCGAAGAACTCATACGGTCTTTAATGACCTATGAAATGACATGCCATGCTCGTGATGAGCTAGAGAATCCTCTTCCAAAGAATAAGAAGGATATGACATTAAGAACATAAGAAGACCACTTGAAAGGAACATCAAGTGATGAGGACTTTGATGAAGACATTACACTCTTAACTAGAGAATTTAAAAAATTCATTAAAAAAGGTAAATTTAAAAATGAATCCAAAAACAAACTTGAACCAAAAAAGGACCAAGTCATATGTTACGAATGTAAGAAGCTGGGACACTTAAAAAATGAATGCCCCTAAGCCAAGAAGAAGCAACTCAAGAAGAAGAAGGCATTGAAGGCTACATGGGATGATTCAAGTGACTCCAAGGATAAAGAAGTAAGCAACAAAGAGGAGGCCAACTTCGCACTAATGGCCTTAGGAGAAGAGGTTAGTGAGTTATTTAATGAAGAGTTATCTTTCGATGAACTTTCTATCACTTTTTATAAATTATTTAATTAATATAGAACTATTAGTAAGAAGTTCAATTTATTAAAGAAAGAGTATGCTTTATTACAAGATAAGTTTGATAGTCTCCAAACTCCTTCTTTACCCCCATGCTCTAAGTGTGAACACTTAGAAACAATCAAAAATGAGAACTTGCTACTTAAAGAGACCCTAAACAAGTTTATGTTAGGATCGAAAAGGCACTAAGAGGGGGGGGGGTGAATTAGTGCAGCGGACTAAATATGTAACTTTGAATCCGATTTCGTATAAAGACAAGTTCGTAGGAAGACTTCGATTCGTTGAAAGAGAACTTGTAAGAAGTTGCTTGAGTAAATGAAGTAGCAAGGAACTAAACAATTTGCAGCTAAGTAATGAAATGATTCAGAAATGTAAACACTCACACATTCATGAACACAATGATGTATAGTGGTTTGGTCAAATGACCTACATCCACTCTTGAAGCCTTCCCGATGAGGCTCTGCACACTAGCAATCATTTGAAGGGGAAGGACCAATACCCCTTTTTACAACCCTTTACAAGAAGTTCACACTCTTACAAGATTTCTCAAGAAGAAGAAGGAGGTGAACACTTAGCAAGAATAAGACTTTTCAAGACTTTTCAAAGACTCAAAACCAAGATTCTAACTCTCAAAAAGGGTTCCCTTTCAGCTGAGAAAGGGGGGGTATTTATAGATCCAAAATGGATTCAAAATTGGGCTCCAAATATGAAATCAAATTTGGAGTTCCCGGTTCTGGGTGTTAGAGGCGGTGCCACCGCCTATCGAGGCGTGCCACACTTTGTGTCGATCTGTTGGCCGACGTAGAAAGCGGTACCACCGCCCAGCAGCGTGCTACCGCTCGGTCTAGTGGCGGGGCGGTGCCACCGCCTGCAACCAGCGGTTCCACCGCTTGTCGGTGTCTGGGGCGGTGCTACGCTCGGCCCGGCGTTCCACCGCTTTGTCGTATAGGAAGCGGTGCTACGCTCCAACCAGGCGGTGCCACCGCCCTAGGCTGGGCGGTTCCACCGCCCCAGGCTGGGTGGTTCAACCGCCTGGCCCATTCAGCCAAAGCCGAATGGGCCCTGTTTAAGCCCCAACTTGGCCTAGTAGAGGCCCGGTTGGCCCCCACTGAATTTAGGCAGGATTTTCTTTTCCTAAATCCTTGCTCTACTCATGTGCAAACTACGAACTTAAAAACATAACTCAACGTGATTTGATCCGACACTCTTCAAGTCAACTTCCGGCGAGCTTTACGGCGAGATTCCGGCAGGCATCCGATGCTTCCCTCGGATTGCTTCCAGTGGACTCCCAGCATACTCCTGATTGTATGGCGAGCTCAACGAGTCTTCGGCTAGCTTCTGAATCTTCCTGGTAAGTTCCGCGAACCTTCGACGATCTTTGAGATGAACTTTCGAAAACTTCGGCAAGTTCCTGATTTGATCTTGGATGGTTCCGGCAACATTTCCGAAAATCTCTCGGACTTCCGATGAACTCTTGAACCCCCGACGGACTTGACCTCGGTAAATCACTTTATGTTTTCTTCCCATCGTAGTTGTTCCTGCACACTTATCTCGACAAAGTAGATTAGAACAAATATTTCACCAATTGACTTCATCATCAAAATCCGAGATTTAACAATCTCCCCCTTTTTGATGATGACAATCAATTGATGATGGAGTTACTCTTAACTCCCCCTATCTATATGCCATAAAAAATTGTTTGAATTCAATTTTTGAATTCAACACAATAAATTTAACTTCATGATGTACTTAAAGTTGATGTTGGACATTAAGATGTCAAATAGGTATCAAAGATATCAATGAAGTATACATAATTAAAAACATGATATCAAGAACCTAAATAAGCATTTTAACTTGCAATAACTTATAAAGCATGGAAAATGCATATAACTATCAACATATGGCAATACACATATTATTTCTCCCCCTTTGTCATCAACAAAAAGGAAACGAGGGATTCATATGTAACAATAAAGGATGATCGAAAAATATCACAAATGTGGAAAATGAAATCAATCAGAAATCCGAAAATCATTTCAAAGGAACCAATTGAATCAAAGTAAGATCTCCTTCTTAGGCTTCTAGAGGGAAGAAATGATGCTTGGGAGGGTTTAGAGGAGTGTAGAGAGGTGAGGAAGAGACTCTCGGATTAGGGGGGGGCGGTTCTACCGTCGGCCCTAACTCACCCCTTATAAAAGGGGTGTTCGGGCGGTACTACCGCCCTAGCAGGCGGTTCCACCGCCTGGGGCTGACTACCCAGGTGGTGCCACCGCCGAATCTGGCGGTGCTACCGCCAGTAGCACAAAAATCCGCATTGTATTAAATTTTTTTTTTTTAAAAAATTTGTTCTTAGAGATGGGATGAAGTCAAAAAGAATTTAATGAAAATAAATCCAAGAGGAAAAATCAAAATGTATGGAATCAAATCGATGAAAACCATAATTTCAAGGAAAGATATCATCAAATAGAGCATACTTATTTGGACAGTTTAACATGCCTAATTCCCTTCTAATAAAATCAAATTGTTCCTCATTTAAAGGTTTCGTAAAAATGTCCGCTAATTGATGATTTGTATCAACAAATTCAAGGGTGACATCTCTACTACTTACATGATCACGTATAAAATGATGCCTAATGTCAATGTGCTTAGTTCGAGAGTGTTGAATCGGATTTTTAGTTAGACAAATAGCACTCGTGTTATCACATTTTATAGGAATGTTTTTTAAGTAAATTTCATAGTCTTCTAGTGTATTTTTCATCCAGATAACTTGTGCACAGCATGCACTTGTAGCTATATATTCAGCTTCTGCCGTAGATAGTGCAACCGAATTTTATTTCTTGGAAGTCCAAGAAACAAGTGCATGTCCTAGAAATTGGCATGTTTCGGATGTGCTTTTTCTATCTATTTTACATTCACCAAAATCCGCATCTGCATAAGCTTTCAAATCAAAGTTATCAAATTTTGGATACCATAATCCAAGATTAGGGGTCCCTTTAAGATATCTAAGAATCCTCTTAACAGCTTTCAAGTGAGATAGCTTAGGATTAGCTTGGAATCTTGCACATAGCCCTACACTAAACATGATGTCAGGTCTGGTTGCAGTGAGATAAAGCAGGCTACCTATCATGCCCCTATAAGTTTTTTGATCAAAACTTTCTCCATTTTCATCCATATCTAATTTAGCGGAGGTGCTCATAGGAGTGCTAATATCTTTTGATCCATCCATGTTAAATCGTTTTAACAATTCCAATGTGTATTTTGATTGATTTAGAAATATACCATCACTTAGTTGCTTGATTTGTAGTCCTAAAAAGAAATTTAGTTCTCCCATTAGGCTCATCTCAAATTCATCACTCATATCCTTAGCAAATAATTCATATAGTGATTTATTACAAGACCCAAAAATAATATCATCAACATAAATTTGAACAATAAGAAAATTATTTTCAAAATGTTTAATAAACAATGTAGTATCAACCTTGCCTTTAGTGAAATCATTTGAAATTAAAAAAGAACTAAGCCTCTCACACCAAGCCCTAGGGGCTTGTTTTAGACTATATAGAGCCTTAGTTAGCTTAAACACGTGGTTAGGAAATAGAGAGTTTTTAAATCCGGGTGGTTGTTCGATATACACTTCTTCGGAAATAAAACCATTTAAGAATGCACTTTTGACATCCATTTGAAATAATTTGAAATCTTTACTACTAGCATAGGCAAGGAGCATCCTAATGGCTTCCAATCTTGCCACCGGAGCGAAGGTCTCTTCGTAATCGATACCTTCTTCTTGGTTGAAACCTTTGGCCACTAGTCTAGCCTTGTTTCTAACCACGATACCGTATTCATCTTGCTTGTTTCTAAAGACCCACTTAGTACCAATAACTAAGTGGTCATTAGGTCTAGGAACAAGCTTCCATACCTCATTCCTCTCAAATTGATTCAATTCTTCTTGCATTGTGATAACCCAAGAATCATCTTTCAGGGCATCAACAATGCATTTTGGTTCAACTTGAGAAAGAAAAGCGGCATGAGCACAAAAATCTTTGAAAGAAGAGCGAGTTTGAACCCCTTTCGATGCATCTCCTATAATTAACTCCTTGGGATGAGCATCTACATACTTCCATTCCTTGGGTAAGGAAGTTTGGGAAGAAGATGCATCCAAGTTGTCATTTTGAGGAGAGGGTTCATTCAAATTCAAATTATCAAGACCAGAATCATCATCAAAATCTTTCTTCTTAAATTCAGAAATTTCATTAAAAACCACATGAATAGATTCTTCTATAACTAAGGTTCTTTTGTTGAAAACACAAAAAGCCTTAGAAACTGAAGAATAACAAAAAAATATACCTTCATTGGATTTTGCATCGAATTTTCCTAAGGCATCCTTTTCATTTAAAATAAAGCATTTACAACCAAAAACTTTAAAATAAGAAACATTGGGTTTTTTTATCATTCCATAATTCATATGGAGTTTTAGATAGGGATGGTCTCACTAGAACTCTATTCATAACATAGCAAGCCGTATTCACGGCTTCGGCCCAAAAATATTTTGGTAAATTATATTCATTTAACATGGTTCTAGTCATTTCTTGCAAACTTCTATTTTTCCTTTCCACTACTCCATTTTATTGTGGATTTCTTGGAGTAGAGAAGTTATGATTGTATCCGTTTATTTCACAAAAATTTTGGAAGTCATGATTTTGAAATTCACCTCCATGATCACTTCGAATTGATGAAATCATAAAACCTTTTTCATTTTGAGTAAGTTTACAAAATTTAGAGAAACATTTGAAACAATCACTTTTATGAGCCAAGAAATAGGTCCAAGTGTATCTACTATAGTCATCCACAATTACAAAGGCATATTTGCTACCTCCTAGGCTTGTTATGTCAATTGGTCCAAATAAGTCCAAATGGATCAATTGCAATAGTCTAGTGGTGCTAATTTGATTTTTTGATTTGAAACTAGTCTTTATTTGTTTTCCTAGTTGACATGCATCACATACCTTATCCTTAACAAATTTCATGTTTGGGATACCTCTTACTAATTCTCTAGATGAAATCTTAGAGATTAGTTTCATGCTTGCATGGCCTAATCTCCTATGCCAAAGCCAAGCATCATCATTCAAAATCGAAAAGCACATTTCATTACTTAATTTATCAATATTTATGGTGTAGACATTGTTTTGTTTTAAAACAATCATGGATATGTTATTGTTGGGTTTTTCAATAATGCAAACATTAGATTCAAATCTAACAACATAACCTTTATCACATAATTGACTAATACTTAAAAGATTATGTTTTAAACCATCAACTAGTAACACATCAATTGAAAAACTCGATTTGTTACCTATGGTTCCATTGCCAATGATTTTACCCTTGTTGTTGTCTCCGAAGGTGACATATCCTTCTTCTTTGCTAGTGAGCATAGAGAAATGAGATGGATCTCCGGTCATGTGCCTTGAGCATCCACTATCAAGATACCATTTCTTGCTCCTAGCTTGTGAGTTTGTCTACAAAAGAGGATGGTTTTTAGGTACCCATTTGATTTTGGGTGCCTTACAGATTGATCTACTTACTTTGTAATTTATCATTGAATTGTTTATGGTTCCTTTAGGAACCCATATCAATTTTTGTGGATTAATTTTCTTGAATGGACATTTGTAAGCAACATGTCCCGTTTTGCCACAAAAATTACATTTCAAATGGGGTGATACATGCAATGTAGGCCCTTTAACGAAGGTGGTGGGATTTTGGTGAGAACCTCTCACAAATCCGATTCCACTTCTATTTCCGACGTGACCTTTGTTAGCAAGAATCATGTCCAAGCCCTTGCTACCGACCTTAAACTTGTTTAGGGTCTCTTTGAGTAGCAAGTTCTCCCTCTTTGTTGCATCTAAGTCTTCACACTTAGAGCATGGGGGTAGAGAAGGGTTTTGAAGACTATTGAACTTACTTTGTAATAAAGCATGCTCTTTCTTAAGCAAATTGAACTTCTTACTAATAGTTCTACATTCATCAAATAACTCATGAAAAGCCATAGAAAGTTCATCGAAAGATAATTCCTCATTAAGTAACTCACTAACCTCTTCTCCTAATGTCATTAGTGCGAAGTTTGCCTCCTCTTTGTTGCTAGCTTCTTCAACCTCGGAGTCACTTGAATCATCCCATGTGGCCTTCAAGGCTTTTTTCTTCTTGAATTGCTTCTTCTTGGCTTGAGGGCATTCATTCTTGAAGTGTCCCGGCTTCTTGCATTCGTAGCAAATAACTTGGTCCTTTTTGTGTTCAAGTTTGCTTTTTGTGTCATTTTTAAATTTGTTCTTTCTTATAAATTTCTTAAACTTCCGAGTTAGAAGTGCAATGTCATTGTCACTGTCCTCATCACTTGATGTTCCTTTCAAGTGGTCTTCTTGTGTTCTAAGTGCCATATCCTTCCTGTTCTTTGGAAGGGGGTTCTCAAGCTCTTCATGAGCATGACACGTCATCTCGTAGGTCATTAGAGATCCAATAAGTTCTTCAAGCGGAAATACTTTAAGATCCTTGGCCTCTTGAATGGCCGTGACCTTTGGATCCCAACTCTTTGGAAGGGATCTTAAAATTTTAGTTACCAATTCAAAATTAGAAAGACCTTTACCAAGAGCTTTAAGTCCATTGATGACATCCGTAAAGCGGGTGTACATGTCTCCAATGGACTCATTTGGTTTCATCCGAAAAAGTTCATAGGAATGCACAAGAATGTTGATTTTGGACTCTTTCACTCGGCTAGTGCCTTCATGAGTGATTTCAAGAGTGCGCCAAATATCAAATACCGATTCACAAATAAAAACCTGATTAAACTCATTCTTATCAAGCGCACAAAATAAGGCATTCATAGCCTTTGCATTGAGAGCAAAAATCTTCCTCTCCGACTCATTCCAATCACTCATCGGAAGAGAAGATTTTGCAAATCCATTTTCAACAATGTTCCAAAGTTCGAAGTCCATGGAAATGAGAAAAATCCTTATACGAGTCTTCCAATACGTATAATCCGACCCATTAAACATAGGCGGATGAGTAATGGAGTGACCCTCTTGCATACCAGAGTAGGCCATCTCTCTTGGGTTTTAAACCAATATGAGAGCAAACCTTGCTCTGATACCAATTGTTAGGATCGAAAAGGCACTAAGAGGGGGGGTGAATTAGTGCAGCGGATTAAATATGTAACTTTGAATCCGATTTCGTATAAAGACAAGTTCGTAGGAAGACTTCGATTCGTTGAAAGAGAACTTGTAAGAAGTTGCTTGAGTAAATGAAGCAGCAAGGAACTAAACAATTTACAGCTAAGTAATGAAATGATTCAGAAATGTAAATACTCACACATTCATGAACATAATGATGTATAGTGGTTCGGTCAAATGACCTACATCCACTCTTGAAGCCTTCCCGATGAGGCTCCGCACTTCCACTAGCAATCCTTTGAAGGGGAAGGACCAATACCCCTTTTTACAACCCTTTACAAGAAGTTCACACTCTTACAAGATTTCTCAAGAAGAAGAAGGAGGTGAACACTTAGCAAGAACAAGACTTTTCAAGACTTTTCAAAGACTCAAAACCAAGATTCTAACTCTCAAAAAGGGTTCCCTTTCAGCTGAGAAAGGGGGGGTATTTATAGATCCAAAATGGATTCAAAATTGGGCTCCAAATATGAAATCAAATTTGGAGTTCCCGGTTCTGGGTGTTAGAGGCGGTGCCACCGCCTGTGTCAGTCTGTTGACTGACGTAGAGGGGCGGTACCACCACCCCAGGCAGGCGGTGCTACCGCTCCAGTCTAGTGACTGGGGCGGTGCCACCGCTTTGACCAGCGGTTCCACCGCTTGTCTCGTGTCTGGGGCGGTGCTACGCTCGGCCAGGCGGTTCCACCGCTTTGTCAGTATATAGGGCGGGTGCTACGCTCCAACCAGCGGTGCCACCGCCCAGGCTGGGCGGTTCAACCGCTTAGGCTGGCGGTTCCACCGCCTAAGGCCGGCGTTCCACCGCCCAGTGGGTGGTTCAACGCCAGCCCATTCAAACCAAAGCCGAATGGGCCCTGTTTAAGCCCCAACTTGGCCTAGTAGAGGCCCGGTTGGCCCCCACTGAATTTAGGCAGGATTTTCTTTTCCTAAATCCTTGCTCTACTCATGTGCAAACTACGAACTTAAAAACATAACTCAACGTGATTTGATCCGACACTCTTCAAGTCAACTTCCGGCGAGCTTTACGGCGAGATTCCGGCAGGCATCCGATGCTTCCCTCGGATTGCTTCCAGTGGACTCCCAGCATACTCCTGATTGTATGGCGAGCTCAACGAGTCTTCGGCTAGCTTCTGAATCTTCCTGGTAAGTTCCGAAACCTTCGACGATCTTTGAGATGAACTTTCGAAAACTTCGGCAAGTTCCTGATTTGATCTTGGATGGTTCCGGCAACATTTCCGAAAATCTCTCGGACTTCCGATGAACTCTTGAACCCCCGACGGACTTGACCTCGGTAAATCACTTTATGTTTTCTTCCCATCGTAGTTGTTCCTGCACACTTATCTCAATAAAGTAGATTAGAACAAATATTTCACCAATTGACTTCATCATCAAAATCCGAGATTTAACAGTTTAAGGTCGGTAGCAAGGGCTTGGACATGATCCTTACAAATAAGGGTCACATCGAAAATAGAAGTGGAATTGGATTTATGAGTGGATGTCACCGAAATCCTACCACCTTCATTAAAGGACCCGCATTACATGTATCACCTCATTTAAATTGTAATTTTTATTGTAAATCCGGACATGTTGTTTACAAATATTTATTTAGGAAAATTAGTCAACATAAATTGATATGGGTTCCTAAAAAAATCATAAATAATTCTATGCTAAATGACAAAGTTAGTAGATCAATATTTGAGGCACTCAAAATCAAATGGGTACCTAAAAATCATCCTCTTTTGTAGAACCATTCACCATCACAAGCTAGGAGCAAGAGATTGTATCTTGATAGTGGATGCTCAAGGCACATGACCGAAGATCCATCTCAATTCTCTATGCTCACTAGCAAAGAAGAAGGATATGTCACCTTCGGAGACAACAACAAGGGTAAAATTATTTGCAAGGGAACTATAGGTAACAAATCAACTTTTTAATTGATAATGTGTTATTGGTAGATGGTTTAAAGCATAATCTTCTGAGTGTTAGTCAATTATGTGATAAGGGATATGTTGTGAAATTTGAATCTAATGCTTGCATTATTGAAAAATCACACAACAATACATCTATGATTGCACTAAAACAAAATAATATCTACACCATCAACATTGATGATCTTAGAAGTCAAATGTATTTTTTAGCGTTGAATGATGACGCTTGGCTTTAGCATAGGAGATTAGGTCATGCTAGCATGAAGCTAATCAATCAAATCACATCCAAAGCACTTGTAAGAAGCATTCCCAATGTTAAGTTCATTAAAGATAAAGTATGTGATGCTTGTCAACTTGAAAAATAAATTAAAACTAGCTTCAAGCCAAAGAATCAAATAAGTATCTCTAGACCATTACAATTGATCCATATAGATTTATTTGGACCAATTGACACAACAAGGAGGAAGCAAATATGCCTTTGTAATTGTAGATGACTATAGTAGATACACTTGGACCTATTTCTTGACTCACAAAAGTGATAGTTTTAAATGTTTCTCTAAATTTTGTAAACTTACTCAAAACAAAAAGGGTTTCATGATTTCATCGATTCGGAATGATCACGGTGGTGAATTCCAAGACCGTGACTTCCAAAATTTTTGTGAATCAAATGGGCACAACCACAACTTCTCTACTCCAAGAAATCCTCAACAAAATGGAGTAGTAGAAAGAAAGAATAGAAATTTACAAGAAATGATAAGAACCATGTTAAATAAATATAGTTTACCCAAATACTTTTGGGCGGAAGCTGTTAATACGACTTGCTATATCATGAATAGAGTTCTAGTAAGACCATCTCTATCCAAGACTCCTTATGAATTATGGGATAATAAAAAACCTAATGTTTTATACTTTAAAGTTTTTGGTTACAAATGCTTTATTTTAAATGAAAAGGATGCTTTAGGAAAATACGATGCTAAATCCGATGAAGGTATCTTTCTTGGTTACTCTTCTGTTTCTAAATCTTTTCATATTTTTAACAAAAGAATGTTAGTTATAGAAAAGTCTATTAATGTAGTTTTTAATGAAATTTTTGAATTTAAGAAAAAAGATTTTGATGATGATTTTGGTTTTGATGGTTTGAATTTAAATGAACCCTCTTCTCAAAATAGCAACTTAGATGCATCTTCTTCCCAAATTTTCTTACCTAAGGAATGGAAGAATGTAGATGCCCATCCCAAGGAGTTAATTATAGGAGATACATTGAAAGGGGTTCAAACTCATTCTTCTTTTTAAAATTTTTATGCTCATGTCGCTTTTCTTTCTTAAATTGAACCTAAGTGCATTGATGATGCCTTAAAAGATGATTATTGGGTTATCACAATGCAAGAAGAATTGAATCAATTTGAGAGGAATGAGGTATGGAAGCTTGTTCCTAGACCTAGTGATCATTTAGTTATTGGTACTAAATGGGTCCTTAGAAACAAGCAAGATGAATGCGTTATCATGGTTAGAAACAAGGCTAGACTAGTGGCCAAAGGTTTCAACCAAGAAGAAGGTATTGATTACGAAGAGACCTTCGCTCCTGTGGCAAAATTTGAAGCCATTAGGATGCTCCTTGCCTATGCTAGTAGTAATAATTTTAAGATTTTTCAAATGGATATCAAAAGTACTTTCTTAAATGGCTTTATTTATGAAAAAGTGTATGTTGAACAACCACCCGGATTTGAAAACTCTCTTCTTCCCAATCATGTGTTTAAATTAACTAAGGCTGTCTATGGATTAAAATAAACCCCTAGGGCTTGATATGAGAGGCTTAGTTCTTTCTTAATTTCAAATAATTTTACTAAAGGCAAGGTTGATACTACATTATTTATCAAATATTTTAAAAATAATTTTCTTATTGTTCAAATTTATGTTGACGATATTATTTTTGGTTCTTCGGATGAATCACTATGTGAATCATTTGCCAAGTGTATGAGTCATAAATTTGAAATGAGTCTAATGAGAGAATTAACCTTCTTTTTAGGATTGCAAGTTAAACAACTTAGTGATGGTATATTTCTTAATCAAACAAAGTATACATTAGAATTGTTAAAACGATTTAACATGGATGGTTCAAAAGCCATCAACACTCCAATGAGTACTTCCACCAAGTTAGACGTGGATGAAAGTAGAGAAAATTTTGATCAAAAAACATATAGGGGAATGATAGGTAGCTTATTTTACCTCATCGCAACTAGACAGATATCATGTTTAGTGTAGGTCTATGTGCAAGATTCCAAGCTAATCCTAAGTTATCTCACCTCAAAGCTGTTAAAAGAATCCTTAGGTATCTTAAAGGAACTCCTAATCTATTATTATGGTATCCAAAATCTGATAACTTTGATTTAAAAGCCTATGCGGATACGGATTTTGGTGGATGTAGAATAGATAGAAAGAGCACATCCGAAACATGTCAATTTTTAGGACATGCACTTGTTTGTTGGATTTCCAGGAAACAAAATTCGGTTGCACTATCTACGGCGGAAACTGAATACATAGCTGCAAGTGCATATTGTGCACAAGTTGTTTGGATAAAAAACACATTAGAAGGCTATGGAATTTATTTAAAGAACATTCCCATAAAATGTGATAATACAAGCGCTATTTGTCTAACTAAAAATCTAATTCAACACTCTAGAACTAAGAATATTGACATTAGGCATCACTTTATACGAGATCATGTCAATAATAATAATGTCATTCTAGAATTTATTGATACAAAATACCAATTAGCGGACATCTTCACGAAACCCCTAAATGAAGAACAATTTGACTTCATTAGAAGAGAATTAGACATGCTAAATTGTTCTAATATATGATGTTGTATGTTTCTTTTTCAAAAATTTTCAACTTCGATTTTGATTATATCATCTTAATATTATCTCTTCATTTTTGAATGACATCTTTACAATATCATCTTGGCATTTTGATGAAAGCTCTCATTTTTATCTTCCTATTTTGATTCTCCTCTTCAATTGATAAATTTTTGAGTTGTGTCATGACTTTTGATGAAATGATTAAATTTTCAGTTTTGATAGTTTCACATTGATATTATATTTTTGCATTTTGATGATATCCTTATATCATGGAGCTCACATTTTTATCTTTCGATCATAATCTTGATGAAAGCTATCATGATGTTGTTTTCCTCTTTCTTTAAATAGTGGATACTAATAATGTAGTAAAAACTGATTTTATACCCTCCTTTAAGTATGACTAAAGATATTTCATGATTTGTATTTTATATGAAGCTTAACATATGCATAAATTAATGTCATGAATTGTTCAAAATTAAGTTCTTAAATGTTCATTTTTGATTTTTATTCTTGTGCTAATCGGTATGATTCAAGGTGTTATGACTTCCTCCTCATGAATCACTACAAGAATGCCATGTCGAATTTTTTCCTTCAATTTTTTTGGTATTGATATATTTCATTCGTTGAAGTTTTATGAATTTTGATATCTCATTCTCATAGAGTTTACCTTAAAATATGAAATCTTTGATGAATGACTTTAATGATCTATCCTTTCACAATTCTATACTTGAATTCTCAATCAAAAATTGAGTCTTAAATTTTTCATGTATGAATTCTTCATGAGCATTTTGAAACTCTAATGTTTTTTTTGGGATCTCATGAACATGAATAGAAATGATCCAAATATTTTTTGAATTTATCCGTTAAGGATGACATTTTTGCATTATGTTCAACTCATTTATCATATGCTTGATAATTGACCACTCATTTTTTTTGTGGTATAATACCTTGTGGTGGCTACTTCACCTCCTTTTTGTTGATGACAAAGGGGTAGAAGAATGTGTAAATTGATAACATATGAAAATAACTTGATAAAATGTCTTGCATAATATTAAGAAGATTGAATTCAAGTGTTTTGAGATCGATATTATATCATGTTTAAAAATTGGATTCTTTTTATTGATATGATAAGCTAATATTTCATTTGATATCATGGCTTGATCTTGTGCACTTCATTGATATCATTTGATCCTTGTGGTAATTCAATTCGTGATTAGTTTCTCTTGTCGAAATGATGAATGTCTATCATTCGACTAGAAAATGTATATCATGCCATGACATTGTGAAAAATATGAAGTTTCATATTTATGGATGAAAGATCATGCTTGTTAAGCATGACGATAAGTTTAATGAATAAAACCAATCAGGTTTGTGATGAATTCAAGAAGATTGAATTCAAGTATTTTTACCTTCTCATAATATGGCATATAGATAGGGGGAGTTAAGATTAACTCCATCATCAATTAATTATCATCATTAAAAAGGGGGAGATTATTGAATCTCGGATTTTGATGATGAAGTCAATTGGTGAATTATTTGTTCTAATCCATATGGTTGATATAAATGTGTAGGATTAACTACGATAGGATGAAAACATAAAATGATTTACCGAGGTCAAGTTCGCCGAGAGTTCGAGAGTTTACCGAAAGTCCGAAGGATCGTCAGAAGTGTTGCTGGAACCAACCGAGATAGAATCAGGGACTTGCCGAAGGTTTCGAAAGTTCACCGAAAATATCGTCGGAGGTTCACGGAGATCACCGAGAAGGTTCGAAAGTTTGCCAAAGACGCGTTGAATTCACCACAAGAATCCGAGAGCCTGTTGGGAGTCCGTCAGAAGAAATCCGAAGGAGTGTCGAAAGTCCATCGAAAGTTCGTCGGAAAGCTCACCAGAAGAAGACTTGAAGAATGTCGATTTAAATTACTTAGAATTATGTTTCAATTTCATAGTTAGCATGTAATTAGGGTAAGGATTAGGAAATAATCCTGTTTAAACCTAATAGGGGCCAACTTGGCCCTTATTGAGCTGATTTGGGCTGAAAATTTAGGGTCATTCAGCCTTGCTGAAAGGCCCAAGCAGTGGCACTGCCCAGGCTGGGCAGTGGCACCACCTAGCACCTAAGAGCCCAAGCTAGGCGGTGGCACTGCCCAGAGCCCGAGAGCCCAAGTGATGGCACCGTCGGGCTGGGTGGTGGTACCGTCGCTGGGCAACAAGCCCAGGTGGTGGCATCGCCAGGCTCGGCGGTGGCACTGCCCAGTATTCTATCAGTCTGACAACTGACAGGCAGTGGCACCGCCATTGACAGGCGGTGCCACCGCCAGCACCGGGAAACCCAAAAGTAATTCAAATTTGGAGTCCAATTTTGAATCCTCTTGAGGTCTATAAATATCCCTCTTTTCTCAACTGAGAGAGCAACTTTTTGAGAGTTAGAAATTGAGCAAAAGCCATAGCAAAGCTTTGTTTTTGATAGCTTAAGTGTTCACCTCCCTTTCTTTATAAAAATCTGTAAGAGTGTGAGCCACTTGTAAAAAGGTTGTAAGAGGGGTATTTGGTCCTTCCCCTTCAAAGTGACTTGCTAGTGGAAGTTGGGAGCCTCATCGAAGAAGGCTTCGAAAGTGGATGTAGGTCATTCGACCGAACCACTATACATCATGGTGTTCCTTGAATTTGTGAGGATTTAAATTTCTAATTCATTTCTTTACTTAGCTACAAATTATTCGGTCTTCATCTCCTTTACTTGAGCTACTTTAACTAAGTCATTTTCCATTGAATCGAAATCTCCATACGAACTAGCTATTTACGAAATCGATTTCAAACTTACTAGTTTTAATCTGCTGCACTAATTCACCCCCCCTCTTAGTGCCACTCCAATCCTAATAGTTTGGTCCTTTCACTTGGCCCAACACAGCCCAAACTTAGGTCCAATTGGCCTCTAATTGAGTTGGCCTAATTCTAACCCAATTACAATTTAACACTACTTCGATCTAGATAATTATTACAAAGCTTGAATCATTTGTTGTCCAGCACGTCATTGGTTCATTAGCACTTCGTCTGATCCTTCGATGTATCGTCCTCTCTTGTAATCTATTGCCCAATCGGCATATTGACCTCCATAACTCTGATCTCCTTGGCATAATTTTCGCTCTTCTTGGCTCGATGGCCAAACTATTGGGAAATCCAGGGGTGACATCACATGCGCAGCGGAAGAATAGAAAATAAAAATCTTGGATTTTTGTAAAACAATTTCGTCATCATGCGAAAATCGGTGTATAAAAATAAATCCGTGAATCCAAAAAATACGTATGTAAGAAAGATAATACCTAGGGAGATCGTATATCCCTAAGTTCCTATAGATCCATGGGGGAGGATGAAGGAGGTCAAATGTCCTCCTCTCTAGCGGTATCCACATGGTAGGGACTACAACGATGCTTCTCTCTAGGGGAGAGGAGAATAGAAGGTGGTTATCAAGAAGGCCTCAGCTTATGGACCTTTGGTTCTCTCCTATTTATAGAGGCTCCTTGTAAATCCTAATGGATCCTACCCTATTGGATATTGGATCTCCATCAAATTGCTAGTCATATGTGCCCTGCAAGCTAATCACATGAGTGATGGCACTTATGACTTGATATGCACTCTTTCCCTATGCTTATTATTAGGTATTTTATCACTTTATCTTGCGTGTTGCATATATT
This sequence comes from Musa beccarii, assembly GCA_024322285.1. Classification (NCBI taxonomy): domain Eukaryota; kingdom Viridiplantae; phylum Streptophyta; class Magnoliopsida; order Zingiberales; family Musaceae; genus Musa; species Musa beccarii. The sequence continues at coordinate 55,249,345 of CM044398.1, read as the reverse complement.
GTGATATCTTTGGATCTGTGCAATGGGAATCGGATCGTGATGAGTTTACGATAATGAGACCGATTCACCTTTAAACACATACCCTAAATAATCCTAGTCATAGGTAACTCGAGAGGGACATCGAGACAACTGAATAGACTGGTGTGCTGTATACCCGTCCATATGATGGAGGTGGCTGGTCTCATAGCTACTCGTGTGGGGACACTAAGGGTATAGTGCAGGTGCTCATTCGGGAATGAGTTCACTGATTGATCCACCTATGGAATGCTGGATGGTTATTGATACCTCACGTCAGACAACGATTCCGTAGTCCTAGTAGTATATCTGATCTTTAGACTTGAGACACCAAGGATGTCCTGTATGAGTACTCCACTCTTTGATACCAGACTTATAGGTTTGGAAAGTTTCAGATCTAGTACAGCCGATTATTGGGAGTGATAGCCAGCTTTATGAGGGCTATTGAGTGTCAATAGAGGATCATCCGCTCTCGGTATCATGAGAGGAATATCCCATGTATTTATGCTCGAACAAATCCTTGGCCAAGGTTATTCGGATTAAGAGAGAAAGAGTTCTCCAAGAGAATCTGACAAGAGCATGACTCAAGGAGAGACCGTATAGGCCTGCCTGACAACACCATGCCCGATATAGGGTTTCTGGGATATTAGATGGATGGGGGACTATAGATACATGGTAACTGAGGACAGATAGGTCTAAAGGATTGGATTCCCCTGTATCGTTTGGGGGCTATGGCGCAGTGGCCTAGTACATCTGTAGTTGATAAGTTGGGTGAATTATTATAGAGATAATAATTCACTAAGTCAGAAGGAGTTCTGACAAGTATGACTCACAACCAGCTCGATATTGGGCCTAGAGGGTCACACACGTATGGTAGGTATTACGACGAGTAGAGGTTCGGATATGAGATATCTACTGGAGCCCCTATCTTATTGGATATCCATTAAGCCCCTGAATTATTGGATCCTAAGATGAGATCCAATAATTGCTAATAAGAGATTATTGGGTAGAGACCCACTAATCCAAGAGGCTTGGGTAAGTGGATGGAGATCCAATACCCAACAGGACAAGATCCATTAGGGTTTAAAAGGGGCCTCTATAAATAGGAGAGAACCAAAGCTCTATAGGCTGGGGAGTTCTTTTGGCTCCAGAGAGGTGTATCGTCGTAGTCCCTATTGTGTGGATACCGCTAGAGAGGAGGACGCGTGACCTCCTTCATACTTCCTACAGATCTGCAGGGATTCAAGGATATATATGATCTCCCTAAGTATTTTCTTTTATATATGTAGTTTTCGTGGATTTGTTTTAACGCACTGATCTTCGCACGACGACCGAACCTTTCTACGGGAAATCTATGGTTTTATTTTTTTGTTCTTCCACTGCGCATGAGATGTCGCCCTATAGGATTTTCCAACACCAATTACCCAAGCCTCTTAGATTAATGGGTCTCTACCCAATAATCTAGCTCTTATTGGATCTCATCTATGGGATCCAATAATACATGGGTTATTGGATATCCAATAAGATAGGGGCTCCAGCGGATATCTCATATCCGAACCTCTACTCGTTGCAATACCTACCATATGTGTGTGATTTTCTAGGCCCAATATCGAGCTGGTTGTGAGTCATACCCGTCAGAATTCCTTATAACTCAATGAATTATTAGCTCTGTAATAATTCACTCGACTCATCGACTACGGACATACTAGGCCACTACGCCGTAGGTCCTAAACAATATAGGGGAATTCAATCCTTTGGACTTATCCATCGTCAGTTACCATATATCTATAATCCCTCATCCATCTAATATCCCAAAGACTGTATATTAGGCATGGTGCTATTAAGCCCATATGGTTTCCACTCGAGTCTCGCTTTAATCGGATTCTCCCGGAGAACTCTTTCTCTCTCAATCTGAATGACCCTAGCCAGAATTTACTTGAGCAAAAATATATGGGATATTTTTCTCATAATACCGATAGTGGATGATCCTCTATTGATACTCAATAGCCCTCGTAAGGTTGGCTGCCACTCACAATAATCAGTTGTACTTGATCTGAAACTTCCAAACTTATAAGTCCAGTATCAAAGAGTGGAGTACTCGTATAGGACTTCCTTAGTGTCTCAAGTCTAAGGACCAGATACACTACTAGGACTACGGAATCGCTGTCTGACGTGAGGTATCAATAACCATCCAGCATTCCGTAAGCGGATCAATCAATGGACTCATTCTCTAACGAGCACCTGTACTGTACTCTTAGTGTCCCCACATGAGTACCTATAAGACTAGCCACCTCCATCATATGGATAGGTATACAGCATACTAGTTTGTCCAGTTATCTCGATGTCCCTCTCGAGTAACCTATGATCGGGATTATTTAGGGTCTGTGTTTAAAGGTAAATTGGTCTCATTATCGTGATCTCATCACGATCTGATTCCCATTGCATAGATCCAAGGACATCACAATATACATCCAGATAATGTGAGAAAATATCAATAATCATTAGTAAAGAGATTGACACAACGTGTTACAGATGCCATCACTTATGTGATTGGCTTATAGGGCACCTATAACTAGCAATCTCCCACTTGACCTAAAGCCAATCACCTATGTGTCTAATCCCTATTAGACCTCTGTGATGCTCAAAGTCAATCTGAGTTAATGGCTTTGTCGGTGGATTTACAATGTTATCTTCGGATGGAACTCTTTCCACTACTACATCTCTTCAGGCCACGATCTCTCTAATAAGTTGGAACCTCCTCAGAATACTTTTGATGAGACCCAGGTTCCCTTATTTGAGTAATCGTCCTGTAGTTGTCGTAATATAAGGGAATCAGCTCCTTACTACTTGGCACGACTTCTAAATATATGATTAACTACTTCATCCAGACTCCCTCCTTTACTACCTCTACTGTAGCAATGTACTCCGCCTCTATAGTCGAGTCAATAATAGTATCTTACTTAGAGCTCTTCTAGTATACTGCTCCTTCATTCAAGGTAAACACATGCCCTGAATTGGTTTACCATCATTGACATCGGAGTGGAAGCTTGAGTCTGTGTAGCCCTTAATCCTAAGGCTACTTTTTCCATATACCAGTAAAAGATCCTTAGTCTTTCTCAAGTACCTAAGGATACACTTTACTGCTTTTTAGTGTTCCAAGCTTGGATCCACCTGATACCTGCTCGTGATGCTCAGCGTATGCGCTATATCAGGCCTGGTACATAGCATAACATACATGATAGACCCTATCACTGAGGCATAGGGTATCCTATCCATGTGTGCCCTTTCTTTAGGAATATTTGGGGACATAATCCTAGAAAGTGATAGCCTATGTCTCATCGGTATGAGACATCTCTTATAATTTTTTATGTCAAACCTTTTTGACAATGGTATCTATGTACTTGGATTGAGACAAGTCAAGCATCCTCTTGGATCTATTTCTATAGATCTAAATCCCCAATATGTAGGATACTTCCGCTAAGTCCTTCATGGAGAAGTGTCTAGATAACTAAGCCTTTACCATAAAGAGCATTCCTACATCATTCCCAATGATTAGGATGTCATCCATATATAACACCAAAAATGTGATAGTACTCTCACTTACCTTTTTATACACACAAGGCTCATCTTCGTTCTTAACGAAGTCATAAGATTTGATCATCTTATTAAATCTTATGTTCCAACTTTAGGAAGCTTACTTCAGTCTATAGATGGACCTAAGCAACCTGCACATCTTATCTAGACTATCCTTGGATATGAATCCCTAAGGTTGTATCATATATACCTCTTCCTTGAGGTTGCTGTTGAGGAATGCGGTTATCATGTCCATCTGTCAGATCTCATAATCATAGTGTGCTGCAATAGCCAATAAAATTTGGATGGATTTGAGCATAGCTGCGGGTAAGAAGGTTTCGTCATAATCAACACATTGGCTTTGACGATACCCCTTAGTTATTAGCCTTGCTTTATAGGTCTCTACCTTTCCATCTACTTCGATCTTCTTCTTGAAGATCCACTTGTAGCCAATGGGTACGATACCCTCAGGTGCATTAACTAGGTTCCAAACCTTGTTAGAGTATATGGAATCCATCTTTGAATTCATAGCTTCTTGCCACTTCCCGAAGTCTATACTCGTAATAGCCTCATCGTAGGTTTGAGAATTAATATCCTCAACATCCTCTCCTCTAATATGTCTCACATATCTCTCAGGAGGATGGGATACACTTCTAAACCTACGTAAAGTCAGAACTTATGTACTAGGTATATGAACAGACTCTGGCTGTGGAATGGTGCTTGAGTTAGGTTCTCCAATCTTGCTCAACTCTATCACGCTCCCATTGTCTCCACTAAGAATGTGTTCCTTATTAAGGAGCATTACTCTTTTAGCTACAAAGATGGGTGATAGAAATAATACCCATAAGTTTTCTTGGGGTATCCCACGAACTGACACCGTTTCATCCTAGATTCCAATTTATCAAGTATATGTCTCTTAACGTGGGAAGGGTAGCCCAAAATCTTAACAACCTTAAGATCGAGCTTCGTTTTCATATCTCATATGGTGTAGACACTACTGACTTAGTTGGAACTCTGTTTAGAAGGTAAGTTACGAACTCTAAGGCATATCCCCAAAATGAGACGAGTAGGTCGACGAAACTCATCATAGACTGCACCATGTCTAATAGTGTGTGATTCCTCCTTTCAGATACACCATTGAGCTAGGGTGTATAAGGAGGTGTCTATTGGGATAGAATTTCATAGTTCTTAAGGAACTAAGTGAACTCTATACTCAAGTACTCACCTGCTCGATCTGATCGAAGAGTTTGATACTCTTTCTAGTTTGAACCTCTACTTCATTCTTATACTTCCTGAATTTCTCGAAGGCTTCGGATTTGTACTTCATCAAGTACACGTGTCCGTACCTAGAGAAATCGTTAGTGAAAATAATGAAGAAGGAATAACCACTAATGACCTGAGTTGACATGGGACCACATACATCACTATGTATGAGTACCAACAATTCAGTGGCTCTCTCTCCAATTCCACTAAATGGAGAGTTGATCATCTTTCCATGAAAGCAAGGTTCGCAAGTCGCATATGACTCATAGTCAAATGGATCTAGGTATCCATATGTCAATAACTTTTGAATCCTTCCCTCATGGATATGACCTAGCCTATAATGCCATAGGTATACATTGTTCGCCTCATCTCGTTTCCTCTTAGACACACTTACATTGATGATATGTGGAGTAGTGTCTAGCATAATTAAACCATTATGCAATGTTCCTCTCATGATGATCTTATCATCCTTAATAATTTAACAACTATTGTTCTCAAAAACTACTTTATAACCATTCAATGTCAAACATGAAATAAAAATAAGATTTTTGATAATAAAGGTAACAAAAAATAATGCATCTAATGCAATAGTAGCTCCATCACGTAGATGTAGGGTGACCTCGCTAATAGTAATAGTAGCAACTCTTACTTCATTGCCCATCTTGAGGTCCATCTTACCTCTCATCAATCTCTTAGGTCTTGCCAGAACCTATAATGAATTACAGATATAAACACTATCAGTATCCAATACCTATGTGTTATTATATGAGTTTGACAGATAAAGACTAATCATGAATGCATATCTGAAGCTTCTCTGAGCTTCTGTTTCGCCTTATCTGGAATATACTCTTTGCAGTTCCTCTTCCAATGCCCGTCTTTGCCACAGTGGAGGCTCTGGCTTTTGTTGTCTTTTAGGTCTTCTTAGCAACCTTTGCTTTACCCAATCTGCCCTTGTCTTTTGCCCTTCTCAAGGGACTTCTCTGTCTTCCTTTTCTTTCGAGTCTTACCAGTATAGTGAACTGTGAAAAGGAATCGAGTAGGGATAGAAGCACAAGATCTACACATAGGTTATCCTCTAGGACAATTCCTAGACCTATGAGTTTCTCTATCCACTCAATCATCTTAAGGATATTATTCTGAATCAGTGTCCTCTCAGTCATCCTAGCACGGAAGAGACTCTTCGATATCTTATATCATTGAGTTCTTCCCTATTCCTCAAACAATTTATAGAGATATAGGAGTATAGATTTATCATCCATCTTTTTATATTATCTCTATAACTTGAGAATCATAGATCCCAACATATAATACTGAGCAAGAGTGGAGTCATCTGCGTACTTCATGTAGCGAGCAATCTCATCCTCGCTTGCCCCCTCCTTGGGCATAGGTATCACTATATCAAGGACATATGCGATTTTCTCCATCATGAGAATAATTCTCAGCTTGCGGAGACAATCCATATAATTTGGATCAATGAGGTGGTTCGCATTAAGTATGTCACATAGAGAGTCTAATAACGATATTTTCTAAAAAATAAAGATGCAAAAATAAATAAATAACATGCAGATTTTATAGAAATATAAATAATCAAGATATGGACTTCTATCTTGACATGCTCCAACTATTTTTCTAGTGAGTCACGCAATACCCTTAGCACGTGAAACGAAGTCTCCGACAGACTTTTATTGGGGATCGGGATCCAATTGGCATCTTAGTGTAATCTCGAGGGACTCGACCAATCACAGTAAACCCAAAAGGTAGGCAACTCTTACCGATCACAAATCTTTATGGTTCCTATCCTATTCGATATCCAAGCCACCATGGCCTCGAGGGACTCGACCAACCATGATGTTCAGTTAAGTCATCATCATCGTTACAAGATGAGTCTGATTCGATGATATGCCCTCGAGGGACTCGACCAAGCATACCATGTCTCAGGTCACCGGTGACATCTCTATATCGTAGATAAGATAACGAATCATAATATAGGTGAGTCTCGAGGGACTCGACCAACTCAACCTACACTGGGAATTGATTCCTACCTATAACGATGGAAGGCCACGTGGGTCAATCTAATTGCCATATGTTTACCGACTTAATATTATTGAGAGGAGATTTTTTAATTTGGTCTCCTAATATGATGTGTCACACATATACATATTTAATATATATCTACATCGCATGCAAATATATATATCTAGTAGGTATATAAACAATCACACATCACATGAGCAATCACACTAAATGATTATGGACCACATCCTAATGTGATCAAGCTCGAGCTAGTGGGCCCAATCACTCACATCAAGATCTATGTGTGCATCGAAGCATCTTCATGCCTTGTGATCATCCATCTCGCTTCATCGGTTTCATCGGCATCTCAACACATCTCCATGCGTTAGATCGTCCGTCTTGACCTTGTGGGTCCCACTATCACTTCCACGCTCCAGCTACACCTTCTCATATAATTATAATATAATTACAAGCATGTAGGCTCGATAATAAACGAGAAAAATAAAGGCTCGTAAGCCCCAATAATAATAATTATATGTACACACATCAGATGGTCCATGATCATCTGTCCACATCATACATCACATGTACATATCATTATATAGGACTACTAGATAAATAATAATAATAGTTAATTAAATCTTTTAATTAACTAATTTTGTTTTTTGAAATCAAGGATATGTAAGAAATTTTCTAAATTCTGAAATGCATTTTGTTCATTCGATAGAAAGGATAAAACTGAAATTTCAAAAATTTCTAAGGGCAAAATTATCTTTTGGCTACATTGTATCTACCTACCTTTATTGTGTCTTCATTTGGTGATATCATAATGTTATGTGCATGCATTAGCATTGTGATTAAATCACCATATGGAAGCATTAAGTCTTTAGTTGATAGGTCGATCATGTTTTGTCATATTAAGTATCTAAAGCAATTTTGATGTCTGGCCATGGTCTAGTACATTGTGCCTAAATCTATTTGATTTACCTCATCATGATGATATTGTTTTATAAGTAAAATACTTATTATAATATGATGAAGTACTTTAGAATTAAAGGGCAGCATGTGTTCACAACTTTTTAGAACGATCGACAAGTTCAGATTTCCAAAAATGATAACCTAAAGCTTTAGAGTAAGTTATTCTAATTGCATCTAAGTCCCATTGACCTCTAAAGTAGCAACCTCTTCTTTTCTCGAAAATTCCTATAAGGTTACAAATGACATCATCCGTAATTGGTATATGATGCCTTAGGAGGTAAGTTGATACATTATCATCTTCTTCTATGTTCAAATTATTATAAAATAAATGAACAAGTCTAGGGTAAATTAGTTCACAAATTTGCAAGATAGGAAGAATATTTAGGTTAGCAAGCCATTGGATAGTCTCTAAATCCACTAATTCTTCTAGATCTATATATTTTCCCTTGTGTATATTCCTAAATTCAAAATTAGGGAACTTAAGGGCACTATCATTTGAGTTAAAGAGAATATGATTCATCTACTCTTCTCTTTCCCTTGTCCCTTAATTATCTTCTAGGTGCCATTTGTCTACAAGTATTAACAATGGAGGAAACGAATGTAAAATGGGCAGAATTAACTTCAAGACTTAAGAGATGGATTTCAAAGAATACCTTTGTAGTGATCTCCTTAGAAGTTGAGATTGATCCTAGGAATTATGCAGCAGAGAACCCTTCTTGGTTTTCTAAAGATGAGGATAAAGAGTGGGAGGTAGGAGAGAGTTTTTAAGAGATGAGGCAAGTGTTGGGGTCGGTTCTACTACTAGGCCTAAAGTACCTTTTTATAGGGCACTCTCGGGTGGTGCCACCATGATAGAACCCTAAAGGAATTCTACGTAGATTGATCTTTGAGGAAGATCAATCCTTGGAATGCTATAAGGGTTCTACCCTCCTAGAAGTTAGCCGGATGGCTGAAATTATAGATTGATCCTTGTTATTCAAAAGAGGTTGAGGCTATATGCTTATATAAGGCTCCAAACCCTAGCCCTAGGGAACTGCATCCAAAGTAAATTATCCCTTTTGCTCTCAACCCTAGCCGACTGATAGAACCCCAGAGGAATTATATGAAGATTGATCTTTGAGGGGGATCAACCCTTGGAACGCTATAGGGGTTCCACCCTCCAAGTAGCTTGGTGGCTGCAATTGTAGATTGATATTTCTTGTTCCAAAGAGGTGGAGGCAACAAGCTTATATAAAGCTCCAAACCCTAGCCCTAGGGGCTGCTTCCTAAGGGAACTACCCAATTTACCCTCAACTTTAGCCGACCGGCCCAGCAACAAGGGAGGCGGTGGCTAAGAGGCCCAATAGCCCAAATATAAACCATAGCCACTCTTCTTTATAAGATAGAGGTGGCTAGGTAGGATTTATTACACTTACAGAGTTTTTATTAGCTGCTACTTGGTTGAGTAGGACCCAACCCTGCTAGGGTCCTATCAAGCCCGCCCTCTTCCAATCAGCCCTCAAGGCTAAGGTTCCATGAATTCAAGGAATCGGATTTTCAGCTCCTCATATGATTCTCATGTGGCATCTTCGGGTGATAAATTATTCCAATGCACTAGTACTTCAGTAGAGGGACGTCGACGACGCATGATGATTCTATGGTCGAGAATGGCTTGCGGCTGAGCTTGGATATATCCATCATTAGTGGCATTGGGCAATTGAATCTGGGTGACTTGTGTTCTCCCAACTTGGGCTTTAAGCATGACACGTAGAAGACAGGGTGAATTTTGGCATCCTCAAGCAATTTAAGTCTATACGCCATAGCTCCAATACGCTCTGTGATTTGATAGGGCCCATAAAAACGTGGAGATAGCTTTATGGAGGCTTGTGTATTGATGGATAGTTGTTTGTATGATTGTAGGCGAAGATAAACCCAATCTCCTACTAAAAATTCTCTTTCGCTTCTTCGTGTGTCAACTTGCTGCTTCATTCTAGCTTGAGCGGTAGAGAGATTATCCTTTAGCAGCTGTTGGAGTTTGTCTCTATCAATTAAATCTTGGTCGACCTGATCTACCTTAGCCGAGCCAATTATATACTTTAGAATCACAGGAGCCGACCGACCATATAATGCTTCATATGGGGTACATTTTGTAGATGAATGATATGTAGTATTGTATCACCATTCGGCCCAGGGGAGCCATTTCGTCCACTCCTTTGGCCGATCACTGGCGAAACACTGAAGGTACATCTCTAAACACATATTCACCACTTCTGTTTGGCTGTCAGTTTGTGGATGATATGCTGTGTTCATCTTGAGTTTGGTGCCCTGCAACTGAAATAACTTGGTCCAAAATTTACTAGTGAAGACCCTGTCATGATCACTTACAATGGACCTTGGCATCCAATGTAGTTTAATAATATTTTCTGTGAAAATCTGAGCAATACTAACAACAGTGTAGGGATATCGCACAGCACAAAAATGAGCATATTTCATAAGTCGATCAACCACTACAAGGATTGTGCTTTTATCTTTGGAAGGTGGCAACTCTTTGATGAAGTCTATGGAGATGTCAGTCCACACCGAGTCTGGTATGGGTAGTGGTTGTAGTTTTCCTGGACTCACCACTGTTTCACCTTTTTGCTGTTGACATACATCACATTGTGCTACATATTCAGAAATATTTTTTTTCATCCCTCTCCAATAAAAGTTTTGCTTTACTCTTTTGTAGGTTCTTAGAAATCCGGAGTGCCCTACTGAAGGTGTGGAGTGCATTTCATATAGAATGACTTTGATGCAAGGGGAGTTTGGTATAAGCACAATACGACCTTTGTAGCGTAGATCCCTCGAATCCCAAGTATAGTGAGCTATTGCGTTTGGATCCTCCTCTAATTTTTTGATGATGTTGCTGGTTTCTGGATCCTTCTTCCATTCCTCCCTAATGTCCTCAAGGAAGTCGATGGTAGGAAGAGAGACGACTAAAAATTTAGCTTGCTCAGGTAGTCGTGAGAGCGCATCTGCAACAATATTTTCTTTCCCCTTTTTGCAAATAATTTCATAATCAAATCCTAGAAGTTTGGTTACCCATTTTTGCTGCTCCAGGGATGATATCTTCTACTCTAAAAAGTACTTGAGGCTTCTATAGTCAGTTTTAATATGAAATCGCTAGCCAATCAGGTAGGGTCTCCACTTTGTTACTGCGTGTACAATGGCGAGCATCTCCTTATCATAGATAGACATTTTTTGATGGGAGGGAGACAACGCCTTGCTGGTATATATGAGTGGTCAACCATCTTGCATGAGAATGGCTCCAATTCCAACTCCAGATGCATCGGCCTCAATGATGAAGGGTCGGCTAAAATCTGGCAGTGCTAGCATTGGTGTCGTCGTCATGGCTGCCTTAAGTCTGTCGAAGGCAGCGAAGGCTTTGTTCGACCATTGGAAGGTGTCTTTTTTTAGTAGAGAAGTGAGGGGTGCACTGATCTTCCCATAGTCCTTCACGAATTTTTGGTAGTAGCCCGTTAATCCAAGGAACCCACGCAGCAATTTCACATTTGTAGGTTTCGGCTAGCCTTGCATTGCTTCGATTTTTGTTGGGTCTATGGCCACTCCTTCTGATATTATGTGCCCAAGGTACTCTACTTTTTGCTGGAGAAAGCTACACTTTGATAGCTTAACAAAAAGAGTATTCTCCCAAAGGATCGTCAGAACAAATCGCAAGTGCTGAAAGTGAGTCTCAAGAGAAGGGCTGTAAATGAGAATATTATTAAAAAATACCAGCACAAATTTATGAAGAAATCTCCAAAAAATATTATTTATAAGACTTTAGAAGGTTGAAGGAGCATTAGTGAGTCCAAAGGGCATTACCAAGAATTCATAATGACCGTTATGAGTGCGGAAAGCAGTTTTTGGGATGTTGCCTTCACATACCCGAATTTGGTGGTAACCGGATCGAGGTCCAACTTCGTGAAGACTCGAGCTTCTTTTAATTCATTAAGAAGTTCATCCACCACTGGTATTAGATACTTATCCTTGATGATGATGTCATTTAGAACTCGGTAGTCGATGCACATCCGTCAAGTTCCGTCTTTCTTGCGCACAAGTAGCATCGATGAGGAGTAGGGGCTGCAGCATGGCCGAATCACCTTCGTTTTGAGCATCTCCTTCACGATCTTCTCAATTTCATCCTTCTGGAGGTGAGGACAGTGGTAAGGCCGAGTGTTTGCTGGTGGTTTGCCAGGAAGGATTGGAATTCAGTGGTCATGTTGCTGAGTAGGAGGAAGACCGTGCAGTTCAGCAAAAACATCATCAAATTCAACAAGCAGTTGGGTGAGATTTTGATCTTTAATTTCTGTTTTCTCCCCTCTGGTTGCTGCTGGAGATGCATAAGAAAGCCACCATTTATCTTGTGTAAAACTTTCTCCATTCGTTGGGTTGAAACGGTGGTTACGTTACTTCCGCGCTTCCCACGTAGGATGACCTGTTTGCCTTTGCAATAGAATTTCATAATTAATTTGGAAAAGTTTCAAGAGATGTCACCTAGCATCGTCAGCCATTCTATGCCTAACACAGCCTCATAATCATCAATTGGTAGGAGAAAGAATTCGGCAACAATTTCTTGGCCCTGTAGTAATAATTTCACCTGCGGGCATCTTTGATCGCATTTTAGGATTCGGCCATCGGCGACCTTTACGTCGAACTTGCTACAACCTTCGATGTGGAGTGCCATCTGAGCAGCAACCTTACTATTTAGAAAGTTATTAGTGCTGCCTGTATCAATGAGAATGGTGATCGGTTGTTGTTTGAGCAGGCCTCCAACTTTCATCGTTTGTAGATTTGAGTAGCCGGCTAGTGCATATACCATAAAGTTAGTCGATTGTAGCTCTTCTTCCACATCTTTATCCTCATATTCAAGAACTCTCTTCTAGCTATTCACTAATCTCTTCTTCCACTGGTTCAATCACAAGAAGTCTCCCTTTTTTACAGTAATGTTCGTGGCTCCATGGCTCGTCACAATACCAACATAACCCCTTGGCATATCGGTCTCGAAGCTCTTCTCTTGTCAACCTTTTTAGTGCAGGAGATCGGTTGATAGTAGGGGGGGGGGGCTGAGGGCTTCGATATTGCTGGTCAGGGAGCGACCCTAGTCCTCCGGGCTTCGTAGTTCAATCGCTCCTCCTGAAGTCGTGCGAAAGAGATGGCTGCCATAAGCATGTACGATTGTTGTGCTTTAACTTCTCCCCGGATCTCCGACTTCAAGCCCTCAATAAATGTCCCCAGTAATTATTTTTTAGACCAATCATGAGTTTGATTAGTTAACCTTTTAAACTTGGTTTGATACTCCTGGATGGTGGAGGTTTGTCGGATCTTTGCTAGTTGTCCGTCGATGTTCTCGTAATCAATTGGTCCGAAATGGATCAGTAGTCCTTCTTTGAATTGTCTAATACGAAACATATCAATGATGCATGGGAGATCTCTCAGAACATATCAAAATAACAAACAAGTAACAGAAGTTCAAATATCATATCTGATCATTCATTTTCGTATCATCCAAAGCGCACATATAAACACAAACAATGCTTTGGATATCATATCAAAAACACAAAGGGCGCAGTGGGATCCCAAACAGAATATGGTCCATCCATTTCGGATGACCACCGACAAGTCTCCCACGTCTGGGAGCTCCATCCACCCACGTCTAGGTGAAGTCAGAAGGGGGCCGGCAAAGCATCTCAGGCTCTATGCATAACTCCCTTTACCATTTCTGGCAAAGATTCATATGATCCCACAAGACACCAGAGTACAAAAAGGATAAGTGTGAATAATAAATTGGTACATATCGGAAGCACATGCGGAACAATAAAACGTACATGCGTCTTTACGAAACAATACAATACAAGCGTACTCTTTCACAATGCATTCAACTTTGAAATGAACATAATGACATGTGTATACAAGAGTTTGAAACAATGGTATAAAGCTCAACTGAATGAAGGACTTTAGCTGAATTCAGTTTCCAACAAAAAGGATAAAACAAGAATAGGCAAACTTGATAAAAATCTGGTTCTGACAGAATTTGAGAGGTATAATTCCTGAGTTGTTTGAGTAACAAAATATACTCCGATTTACTTTAAATTAGTGTCATTTGAAAGATATAATAATCTAGATTCGGATTAATAAAGTTTGGTATGAATTAGAGGTCTCCACAGGAAGTTACAAATAATTTAGTGACAATAGGTCAGAAAACTTCATCTCTGTTTTACAGAATGTATAGGGTCGACTAAATAGACGTTTTTAGTTGGTATCTGTACTCCAAATATTTCAAATAAGATATGCATAGAAAGCTTTATGAGTCTACTTTCCAATAATTAATTTTATTACTATTGAATCTGTTCACAGTGAGTTACAATTGATAGAATGCCCAGAGGTCAGAACTCGGAATCTCTATTTGACAGATTCTATGGGGTCAATTCAAATAAAAGATAGGCAATTGAACTCCAAATCCATACATCTTGGTCTCAAAATAAAGATATACTAGTATACTTTCGGATGAATTTAATTTTGCTTAAATACGAATTCAGTACAGAGAGTTATAGATATGATAAGGCAGAAAGGACAGAATCTGAAAAAGAAATCCAGATTCGCTGTTTGATACATAAATTGCAGAAATATCATTATGAAACTTTAAACTTCTAAAATTTTCAGGATTAAGATGAGAACAAGGAACAAACTAACTGTAGGAAGGGGTTAGAACACTTGCCTTTGATCAATTTTGATCCCAATGAAAAGTATTGAGCCCAAGAACCCTAAATCCCCAATTCTCCTTCTCTTCTTCTTCTTATCTTCTTCTCTCTTTCTCTCCCTTTCTTCTCCACGTATGCTGCCTTCTCAGTTTCCTTAGGAACGAAGGCAGAGAGTCTTAAACGGTGGGATTTGTTATTTTATGCATTTTGCAATTTAGTCCTTGTGTTACATATTTTTACAATTAAGTCCTCCGAATTTTACAAATAGATCCTCAGAATTTTACAAACAGATCCTCACATCTTATAAATAGGTTTTCAATTTCATTCAAACTCATCTATCAAATTTAAAATGGATAGTAACTTTGCTATTAAACTCTTATACGAAAATTTAGAAACAAGGAATACGAGGGATGTTACACTCCCCCCCTTAAAAGAAATTTAGTCCTCTAAATTTATCATACCTCTATCAATGACAAGATGAGGATAAACTTTCTTCATTTCCTCCTCTAGCTCCCAAGTTGTTTCTTCTCTAGAATGATGTCTCCATTTCACTTTAACGAGAGGGATGACCCGATTCCTTAAGATTTTATCCTTCCTATCAATAATTTGAGTGGGCTCCTCCAGATAGGATAAGTCTTTATCAATCACAATCGGCTCATAATTTATGATATGAGAGGGATCATGCACATACTTTCTAAGCATTAAAACATGAAAAATATCATGGATCTGACCTAAGGATGGTGGCAAGACAATCCTGTAAGTGACAGAACCAATTCTTTCAAGGATTTCAAAATGTCCAATAAACCTTGGGCTTAATTTTCCTTTCTTCCCAAATCTTGCTATGCCTTTAGAAGGGGAAACCTTCAGAAATACAAAATCCCCTACTTGAAACTCAATATCTCTTCGTCGGTTATTAGCATAGCTCTTTTGGTGACTCTGAGCAGTCTTTAGCCTTTTTCTTATAACTTGGATCTTTTCAGTAGTCTCTTGTACTTTATCTGGTGCTAACAACTTTTTATCGCCAACTTTCTCCCAACATATAGGCGTTCTACACTTTCGCCCATACAAAGCTTCATAGGGAGCCATCTGAATGCTTGAATGGTAACTATTATTGTAAGTGAACTCAATAAGGGAAATATCTTTATCTCATTCACCTCTCCAATCCATGACATAGGCTCTGAGCAAATCCTCAAGTATTTGAATTGTTCTTTCAGATTGACCATCGGTCTGAGGGTGATAGGCGGTGCTAAACTTTACTTTGGTGCCCATAGACTCTTGTAATCTCCTCCACAATCTAGAAAGAAATCTGGAGTCTCTATCAAAGATGATTTCCTTTGGAACACCATGAAGTCTTACTATTTCATCAACATATAAATCAGCAAGTCGATCAAGTGAATAAGTCATATTGATTGGTAAGAAATGTGCAGATTTAGTTTACCTATCAATAATGACCCAAACAGCATCATGTTTCCTAGAGGTTCTGGGTAGTCCTGAAACAAAGTCCATGGTAACACATTCTCATTTCCATTCAGGAATATTTAAAGGCTGTAATAAACCTCCAGGTCTTTGATGTTCTGCTTTGATTTGCTGACAAGTCAAACACTTCGAAACATACATTGCAATATCCTTTTTCATACCTTCCCACCAATAATGACTTTGGAGATCCCTATACATTTTAGTGCTACCAGGATGCATGGTGTATTTCGAATTATGACCCTCCAACAAGATTTTGGTTCTTGATATCTGGGTCATTGGGAACACATACTCTATCCCCAAATCTCAAGAGGCCATCCTCTAAAATTTGAAAATTTGGCTTCAATCCCTTTTCAACTTCATTCCTCAAGTATATTAAATGTGGATCTTGTAGTTGTCCTTCTTTAATTTGTTGCGTGAGATCAGACTGCACTTGAATAGAGGCCATCAACATCATTGAATTTTGCCCTTTCCTCATGACATTCAAATCATGATTTTCTTCTAAGAACCTCCATTGTTTCACAATCAGACTAGCCATAAAGCTTGTAAATTTTCTACTAAGCGCATCAGCTACAACATTGGCTTTACCTAGGTGATAATGGATGGTACAATCATAATCCTTTAGAAGTTCTATTCATCTTCGTTGCCTCATATTCAACTCTTTTTGAGTAAAAATATACTTTAGACTTTTGTGATCAGTAAGGATTTCAAATGTTCGCCCATATAAGTAATGTCTCCAAATTTTTAGAGCAAAGATGATTGCTGCTAATTCCAGATCATGAGTTGGATAATTCACTTCATAACTCTTTAGCTGCCTAGAAGCATAAGCAATTACTCTCCCTTCCTGCATTAGAACACATCATCCCAGGCCCTTTCTTGAAGCATCGGTATAAACTACAAATCCCTCATTACCACTTGGAATAGTGAGAATAGGGGCACTGGTCAATCTTCTTTTTAGCTCTTGGAAACTTTGCTCACAATCATCACCCCATTCAAATTTCATATTCTTCCGAGTCAGTTTGGTGAGGGGAGAAGCGATTCGAGAAAATCCCTCCACAAATCTCCTGTAATAACCTATCATGCCTAGGAAACTTCTAACTTCAGTTACATTTGTTGGTACTTCCCACTTAACCACCGCTTCTACCTTCTTTGGATCAATAGATATGCCTTTCCCTGAAATCACATGGCTTAAGAAAGCAATTTCCTTCAGCCAAAATTCACATTTACTAAACTTTGCATACAATTTCTTTTCTCTTAGTATGGATAATACGTTTCTCAAGTGTTCCTCATGCTCTTGATTACTCTTTGAATACACCAATATATCATCAATGAACACAATTACACAGTCATCCAAGAGTGGCTGAAATATCCTGTTCATCAATTCCATAAAAGCTGCAGGGGCATTAGTCAAGCCAAAAGGCATTACTAAGAATTCATAGTGTCCATATCGGGTCCTGAAAGCAGTTTTTGGAATATCCTCCTTCTTGATCTTTAACTGATAATAACTTGACCTTAGATCGATCTTAGAGAACACTTGTGCACCCTGCAATTGGTCAAACAAGTCATCGATCCTTGGAAGAGGATATTTGTTTTTAATGGTCACCAGATTCAACTGTCTATAGTCAATACAAAGCCTCAATGTCTCATCCTTCTTCTTAACTAATAGCACTAGAGCACCCCATGGTGAGACGCTAGGTCGAATGAAACCCTTATCTAACAACTCTTGTATTTGCTTCTTCAACTTCTCTAACTCGAGGGGAGCCATTCTATATGGAGGCTTAGATATTGGGGTTGTCCCGGGGACTACTTCAATAACAAATTCACCATCCCTCCCTGGTGGAAATCCAGGCAAGTCATCCGGAAATACATCAGGGAACTCTTTGACCACCAAAGTTTCATTTAGTTGAGTTTCTTGATCTGAATGATTCTTTACACATATAAGATAACAAAAACAACCCTTTTGCATAAGACGATGAGCTTGAAGTGCTGATACCAGATAAAGAGGCATATCATGTCGGATTCCCTCAAAATAAAAGATGGGCTGATCCGGTAGGCAAAAAGTGATCATTTTTGTATAACAATTGATACTAGCATGATAGGAAGATAGCCAATCCATGCCAAGTATAATATCAAAACCTTGGATCTCCAAAAGGATCAAATCGGCAAGGAATTCATGTTCCCCAATAGAAATCAAATAAGATGGATAAATCAAGTTTGCTATTAAAGAATTCCCCACAGCAGTAGTTACATACAACATATAATCCAGTGGTCTAGGTAGAACACTCAAATGACAAGCAAAATGTGGTGAAACAAAGGATAGATTAGAGCCAGGATCAAACAAAACTTTTGCATTTTTATTAGAAACATGAAGAATACCTTCGACCACTGATTTAGAGGCTCTAGCATCCTGCTCAGTGATAGCATATACTCTAGCATGGGCTGTTGATCTGGGAGGTAGTGGTTCTTCCTTTTTCTTAAAGGGACAGTCTTTTATTTTGTGATCTAACTTTCCACAAGCAAAACAAGCTCCAATCACCCGAAAACACTTACTTGTTTCATGATTGCCTCCACATTTTGCACATAATGGAATCCTTTGTGGTAGCTTTCTCATCTCATATCTAGATACCTTTACCCTCTTGTTACTTCTCTCAAGTTCATTTCCTCTCCTATTTTTATAGAAAAACTTATCCATATTATTCTTGCTCATGATTTCTTGGATCTCTTCTAAATCTTTTTCAATTATGAAAGCTCTTTCCACCACCTCAGAATATGCCTGAAGTTTTAAAGCTGATATTCGGCTCCTTATGGCTGGCCTTAATCCCCTCTCAAACCTCCTTGCTTTTCTAGATTCATCATCAATCATATGTGTGGCAAATCTGGAGAGCTCAATGAATTTAGATTCATATTTGGCCACCGTTAAATTTCCCTGAATGAGATTCAAGAACTCCAATTCTTTCTGCTCTCTAATGCAATCTGGGAAATATTTATCGTTGAACTTTTCTGTAAATGTCTTCCAAGTGAATGGCTCATGTCTAATTTTAGAAATCCTCCTCATTGTTCTCCACCAGTGTTCAGCCTCTCCCTCTAACATAAAGGTAGCAAGAGAAACCTTCAGATCATCAGGGCAATTTAAAACGTCAAATATTTTCTCTATCTGCATCATCCATTGTTCTGCTACCATTGGATCAAGCTCACCACTAAAACTGGGAGGACTGAGCTTCTTAAACTGTTCAATTCCTAACCCAATCCGATTTAAAGTCCCAGCTCGATCATTTCTTTCCAGTCGAACTTGTTGTTGCATTACTTGTGTCATAGCCTCTAAAGTTTTCATGATTCCACTTAATTGATCAGAAGTAGATGTAACAGGAGAACCAGATGACCTCGTCATTCTTGCTTCCTAAAAACAACAAAAAAAGGAATTTTGATCAATCTCCAAATAAAAATCACTAAACCTCAAAATTTATTATGCATCTAGCATATCAAAATTCTTAGTGATCCTCAAATCATGCTCTGATACCACCTCTGTCACGCCCCCCTGAAATTATCACATTCAGAAGGTATAATCCTGTCTTAAAGTTCATAATATTAAAATTCAAACAACAAACAATCCCAGGATCCAAACTGATATTTGAGGACACTAACAATCATTCAAGTCATAAATCACATCCAAAACCCATAACTCATAAACCTGTACAGTTTATAATCCATATACCACATCACTCCAGGACTCATAAAATTTCAAAACCAACACAACTAAATGATATCCACATCATAAAATCCACAAGTGAGGAAATCCATATAGCTACAAAACTAACATTTACCACACGTTTATATCATCATACCATTTAAACTTCACATTTCAAGTTCTAACATGAGAGGTTCTCCAACCTTTACAAAACATATAAGTTCAGGTTCACCATCGACATTTCACTAAACACAAAATGTACTTATACAACAAAAACATATCAACCACTAAAGATCAACCCAAAATCTTCTAGCTTTCCCTTCCTCAGCATAATTTAAACATCCCAGAGTCTAATAAGCTAACCTGAAAATATTATATAACAACGGGGTGAGCATAACAGAGCTCAGCAAGTGACTAACATATCCATAGGGAAGGAGAATAGCTTTCAATAAGCTTGATATCAAAATGCAAGGCCAGATACAAGGAAACATATACAATCATATCAGAATCACGAATGTCCTCTTATTCAAACTTATTTAATTTATAACAAATAGAGTAAGGATTAATTAGAGCATATCAGATGATGATAATGGTAAGTTGGAGCATATCCAATGACACACAGGACAATACGAAACATATCAATGGTGCATGGGAGATCTCTCAGAACATATCAGAATAACAAACAAGTAACAGAAGTTCAAATGTCATATCTAATCATTCATTTTCGTATCATCCAAAGCGCACATATAAACACAAACAATGCTTTGGATATCATATCAAAAACACAGAGGGCACAGTGGGATCCCAAACAGAATATGGTCCATCCATTTCTGGATGACCACCAGACAGAAGTCTCCCACGTCTGGGAGCTCCATCCACCCACGTCTAGGTGAAGTCAGAAGGGGGCCGGCAGAGCATCTCAGGCTCTATGCATAACTCCCTTTACCATTTCTGGCAAAGGTTCACATGATCCCACAAGACACTAGAGTACAAAAAGGACAAGTGTGAACAATAAATTGGTACATATCGGAAGCACATGCGGAATAATAAAACGTACATGCGCCTTTACGAAACAATACAATACAAGCGTACTCTTTCACAATGCATTCAACTTTGAAATGAACATAATGACATGTGTATACAAGGGTTTGAAACAATGGTATAAAGCTCAACTGAATGAAGGACTTTAGCTGAATTCAGTTTCCAACAAAAAGGACAAAACAAGAATAGGCAAACTTGACAAAAATCTGATTTTGACAGATTTTTAGAGGTATAATTCCTGAGTTGTTTGAGTAACCAAATATGCTCCGATTTACTTTAAATTAGTGTCATTTGAAAGATATAATAATCTAGATTCGGATTAACAAAGTTTGGTATAAATTAGAGGTCTCCACAGGAAGTTACAAATAATTTAGTGACAACAGGTCAGAAAACTTCATCTCTATTTTACAGAATGTATAGGGTCGACTAAATAGACGTTTTCAGTTGGTATCTATACTCAAAATATTTCAAATAAGATATGCACAGAAAGCTTTATGAGTCTACTTTCCAATAAAGTTAATTTTATCACCATTGAATCTTTTCTCAGTGAGTTACAAGTGATAGAATGCCCAGAGGTCAGAACTCGGAATCTCTATTTGACAGATTCTATGGGGTCAATTCAAATAAAAGTTCAGATAGGCAATTGAACTCCAAATCCATATATCTTGGTCTCAAAATAAAGATATACTAGTATACTTTCGTATAAATTTAATTTTGCTTAAATAGAATTCAGTACAGAGAGTTATAGACATGATAAGGCAGAAAGGACAGAATCTGGAAAAGAAATCCAGATTCGTTGTTTGATACATAAATTGCAGAAATATCATTATGAAACTTCAAACTTCTAAAATTTTTAGGATTAAGATGAGAACAAGGAACAAACTAACTGTAATAAGGGATTAGAACACTTGCCTTTAATCAATTTTGATCCCAATGAAAAGTATTGAGCCCAAGAACCCTAAATCCCCAATTCTCCTTCTCTTCTTCTTCTTATCTTCTTCTCTCTTTCTCTCCCTTTCTTCTCCACGTATGCTGCCTTCTCAATTTCCTTAGGAATGAAGGTAGAGAGTCTTAAACGGTGGGATTTGTTATTTTATGCATTTTACAGTTTAGTCCTTGTGTTACATATTTTTACAATTATGTCCTCCGAATTTTACAAATAGATCCTCATAATTTTACAAACAGATCGTCACATCTTATAAATAGGTTTTCAATTTCATTCAAACTCATCTATCAAATTTAAAATGGATAGTAACTTTGCTATTAAACTCCTATACAAAAATTTAGAAACAAGGAATGCGAGGGATGTTACACCAATGGATCGAGCAATACACTAAAGGAGAGCATGATGCGTCGAGAGTTCGAATGAACCAATGACATGCTGGACAATATAAGATTTTATATTTTATAATCGTTCAAGTTATGATCATCGTAGGTAGGTTTTAAATTGAGTTAGTTTTAGGTATAATTTTACTAACTCAATTAGAGCCAATTAAACCTACATTGAGACTGATTTAGGTTCATTAGGAGGCTTATTTGGTGACCCACAGATTGGGCTAGGCGATGGTACCGTCAAACTAGCGATGGAATCACCTATGAGCTGGAAAAGTCAAAAGTATACTTTTTCATACTATCAGGTGATGGTACCACCCAAACTGAGTGGTAGTACCGCTAGCATTAAAGCTGGTGGGTGGTGGTACCACCCAAGCTAGTGGTAGTACCACCATAGCCCCTTTCTTCGAGGCTCTACAAGCAGTAGTACTGTCCAGTGTAGGTAGTGGTACTGCCCATACTAGAAAGACCCGAAAATTTAAATTTTAACTCTATTTTTGAAGTCATTTGGGGTCTATAAATATATTACTTATCCCTACTTGGATTACATAAGAAAAGAGTGGACTAAAACACTAGTGAATCAAAGTTGTAATATTGAAAAGTATCGAGTGTTCTCCTCCTCTTTGAAAGTTTAGATTTCTGTCTAAGGGAGGTGTGAAACTTGTAAAAGGTTTTCTCCTAAATTTGTGAAAAGAAGAGATAGAGTTGTAAAAGGGAGGTTGCACCCATTAAAAAAAGATCATTAGTAAATGCTAGTGACCTCGACAGAGGAGGAATCAGGAGTAGACATAGGTCGAAGGACCAAACCAATATAAATTAGGTTTGCTCTTTTCCCTTTATGCTTTTCATTCTTATTGTTTGCTAAGCTAGTTGCTCAATACTTTTACTTATATTCCAAATCAAAATGCATTTCTGATACGGTTTTATCGAATGAGTTTTTCTAAATCGTTAAAGTTTTACAAAAGCACTAATTCATCGTGCATAACCTAAGCCCCCTCGTATCGATACGATCCTAATAGTTAATATCAGAGCTAAGTTTTTCGTATTTTGGTTTAACACTCAAGAGAAATAGCTTTTTTCGGTAATCAAGAGGGTCATTCTATCACTCGTCCTCCTATATTCAATGAGATGGACTATACTTATTGAAAAACTCGTATACATATTTTCTTGATTTCTATAGATTTTAATTTATGGAATGTGGTTGAAAGTGGTTTTCAAAAGTCTTCTAAACCAATGAACGAATGGAACAATTTAGAGAAGAAAACTTTTCTTTAAATACTGAAAACGATGAACGCTTTATTTTGTACTTAAGACAAAAATAAATTTAATCATGTTTCTGCTAGTCATGTGTGCCCTGCAAGCCAATCACATGAGTGATGGCACTTGTGACTTGATATGCACTTTTTCTCTTTGCTTATTATTAGGTATTTTATCACTTTATCTTGCATATTGTATATATTGTGATGTCCTTGGATCTGTGCAATGGGAATCGAATCGTGATGAGATCATGATAATGAGACCGATTCACCTTTAAACATAGATCCTGAATTATCCTGGTCACCGCCCATATGGACGGCAAGCGCTACCACCCCGGTGCCCTCCCCGCGCGCAGGGGCCGCAGCCGGTAAGGTGGCGGCGGCCGCAACCGCAACACAGGCAGCTAGGGGTGAGGAGTTAGAGTTTTAGGGCAAAAGATGATTTTGCCCCTCGGAATTTCAGAAATTTCAGATTCTGTCCCTTTTGATAAAATTATCAAAATACCCCTCAAAATTTCAGAAATTCCAGATTCTATCCCATTTTGATAGAATTATCAAAATACCCTTTTGGCCGAATTACCAAAATACCCCTAGGAATTCAAAATTTTCCTTTATGTCCTTGATTTTAGAAAAATAAATATGTTAATTAAATAGTTTAATTAACCATTATTTTTATCTAGTAGTCCTATAAAATAATATATACATGTAATGTATAATGTGGACATATGATCATAGACATGTGATGTGATATGTGTACATGTGATTATTATTATTGGGGCCTGCGAGCCTCTATTCTTTTCTCATTTATTGTCGGGCCTACGTGCTTGTAATTATGTTATAATTACATAAGGAGGCGCAGCGATAGCGTGACTCATGAGGCCGAGACGGACGATCCGACACATGGAGATGCGTTGAGATACCGACGGATCCGACGAAGTGAGATGGACGATCACAGGGCATAGAGATGCGCCGAAGCACACATAGATCTTGATGTGAGTGATTGGGCCCACTGGCTCGGGCCTGATCATATTAGGATATTGTCCATGATCATCTGGTGTGATTGCTCATGTGATGTGTGATTAGAGATACACCTACTAGATATGTATACATATATTTACAAACGATGTAGATATATATATTAAATAGGTATGTGTGTGACACATTATGTTAGGAGACTAAATAAAAAATCCTCTCCATTAATAATATTAAGTCGGCAAACGTGAGGCAATTAGATTAACCCACATGGCCTTCCATCGTTATAGCTACGAACCGATTCCCGGTGTAGGTTGAGTTGGTCGAGTCACTTGAAACTCACCTATATCACATCTCGCTATCTTATCTACGACATAGAGATGTCACCGGTGACCTGAGGACATGGTATGCTTGGTTGAATTCCTCGAGAGTATATCACCGAATCATACTCATCTTGTAACGATGGTGATGACTTAATCGAACATCATGGTTGGTCGAGTCTCTCGAGGCCATGGTGGTTCAAAGGCCGAACAGGACGGGAATCACAATGAGTTGTGATTGGCAAGAGTTGCCCACCTTTACGGGCTTAACGTGATTGGTCGAGTCCTTCGAGGTTACATTAAGATGCCGATTGGATCCTGATCCCCACTAGAGATCCGTCGGGGGTCTCCGATTCACATACCGGAGGGTGTTGTGTGTCTCGTAAAAAAATTAGTGGGAATATATTAAGATAGAAGTCCTTATCTTAATTGTTTAAATTTCTACAAAGTTTACATGTTATTTATTTCTATTACATCTTTTATTTCAGAAAAATATCGCTTTCAAATCCTTTACATGGCATACTTGATGCCAACTGCCTCACTAGTCCAAATTATATGGATTGGCATCGCAATCTGATAATCGTTCTCACGGTGGAGAAAATCACGTATATCCTTGATGCAGTGATCCCTACGCTCGACGAAGGGGCAAGTGAGGATGAGATCGCTCGTGATGATTCCACTCTTGCTTAGTGTTATATGTTGGCCTCTATGACTACTGAGTTACAGAGTCAGCATAAAAATATGGATGCTAATTTCATACTCCTACATCTCCATAAATTATTTAAGGAATAGGGAAGAACTCGGTGATATGAGATATCAAAGAGTCTTTTCCATGCCAGGATAATTAAGGGGACACTGGTTCAGAACCATTCCTTAAAATGATTAAGTGGATCAAGAAACTCACAGGTCTAGGAATGATCCTAGAGGGTAACCTGTGTACGGATCTTGTGCTTTAGTCCCTACCAGATTCCTTTTCTCAGTTCATAATGAATTTTAATATGAACAAACTTGAGGTGACCCTCCCAGAGCTCCCAATATGTTGAGAGAAGCAAAGAGCACCATCAAGAAAGAGAAGCCGGTTCTCTACACTGGTGAGACCAGAAAGAAAAGGAAGGCTGAGAAGAGCCTTAAGAAAGGCAAGGAAAAGGGCAAAATGGGTAAGGCAAAGGTTGCAAGAAAGACCCAACAAAGGACAAAGGCCAGTGCTTCCACTATGGCAAAGATGGGTACTGGAAGAGGAATTGCAAAGAGTATCTTGCTGAGAGGAATCTCTGTTTTCAGCTGCTTACGAAAATCTTGCGAAGGTAAATGTTTTTAGCTTGCGATCCCCGATTCCTCTTCACTTGAGGCCACCGTGAAGATTCCTCTTCAATTGCAAATGACCTACATCTGACCTACATCTAGGGATCGCAGGCGGTGCCATCCCTTCGAAGGGGCGCCCTTGCAGTGCTGCCCCATGGGCGACCGCCTGTGAGCAACTCCTAGCACGCGGCCAACGCCACCCCTTCAAGCGCAGTGACCGCAGGTGCCGCCCGCCCGTTGTGGGCAGGCTGTCGCCACTGCTTGTTGTAGCCTTGGCCATGGCCGCTCTGTGAGCATAGGAAGGGTAGCAATAGTTGCTGCCCTTCTGATAGAACCCTAGAGGAATTCTATCGAGATTGATCTTTGAGAGGGATCAACCCTTGGAACGCTATAGGGGTTCCACCCTCCAAGTAGCCTAGTGGCTGTAATTGTAGATTGATCTTTCTTATTCCAAAGAGGTGGAGGCTACAAGCTTATATAGAGCCCCAAACCCTAGCCCTAGGGGCTACTTCCTAAGTGAACTACCCAATTTGCCCTCAACCTTAGTGGGCCGGCCCAGTAACAAGGGGGGCGGCGGCTAAGAAGCCCAAAGACCCAAATATAAACCCTAGCCTCTCTTCTTTATAGGATAGAGGCGGCTAGGTGGGGTTTATTACATTCTCACAGGGTTTTTATTAGATGCTACATGGTTGAGTAGGACCTAACCCTGCTAGGGTCCTATCACCTTCCTCACCTTTTGTGGTAATAATTTTGATGACAAAAACTGTTCTAAATCACAATATGCATAGTTAAAATCTGATCTTCGCATGAATAACTTGGCTCTAATACCACTATTAGGAAATCCAAGTGGGCGACATCTCATGCATAGTAGAAGAACAAAAAACAAAACTCCTGGATTTTCACAAAAGGTTCCATCATCGTGCGAAGATCGATACGTCAAAAATAAATCAAAGAATCCAAAAACTACATATATGAAAAGAATAATACCTAGGGAGATCGTATATCCTTGAATCCCTGCAGATTTGTAGGACTGGATGAAGGGGTTCAAATGTCCTCATCTCTAGCAATAATCCACATTGTAGGGACTGCAATGATGCTCTTCTCTTGGGGAGAGGAGAATAAAAGGTGGCTACTAAAAAACCCCAGCTTATGGACCTTTGGTTCCCCTCTATTTATAGAGGCCCCTTATAAACCCTAATGGATCTTACCTTATTGGGTATTGGATCTCTATCTAATTACCCAAGCTTCTGGGATTAGTGGGTCTCTACCCAATAATCTCTTATTAGCTCTTATTGGATCTCATCTTAAGATCCAATAATTCAGGAGCTTGATGGATATCCAATAAGTTATGGGCTCTGGCGGATATCTCATATCCGAACCTCTACTCATCGTGACACCTATCATATATGTGTGACCCTCTGTTGGGAAATCCTTCAAGGGGAGCAACATCTCATGTGTAGTGGAAGAACAAAAACAAAACACCCCAGAATTTTCATAGAAAGTTTCTATCGTCATGTGAAGATCGGTGCGCCAAAACAAATCTGCAAAACTGCACGTGTAAAAGAAGATACCTAGGGAGATCGTATATCCCTGAATTCCTACAAATTTGTGGGAGAGGATGAAGGAGGTTAAGCTTCCTCCTCTCTAGCGGTATCCACACAACAGGGATTGCGACGATGCACCACTCTCTCTGGGGAGAGGCGAATAGGAGGTGGCTACCAAAAACCCTCAGCCTATAGAACTTTGGTTCCCTCCTATATATAGAGGCCCCCTTGAAAACCCTAATGGATCTTTTGCCTTATTGGGTATTGGATCTCCATCCAATTACCCAAGCCTCTTGGATTAGTGGATTTCTACCCAATAATCTCTTATTAGCAATTATTGGATCTCATCTCAGGATCCAATAATTCAGGGGCTTAATGGATATCCAATAAGATAGGGGTTCAAATGGATATCTCATATCCGAACCTCTACTCGTCGCATACGCCTACCATATGTGTGTGACCCTCTAGGCCCAATATCGAGCTGGCCGTGAGTTATACTTGTCAGAACTCCTTCTGACATAGTGAATTATTATCTCTATAATAATTCACCCAACTCATCGATTGCGGATGTACTAGGCCACTACGCCATGGCCCAGAGACGATACAGGGGAATCCAATCCTTTGGACCTATCTGTCCTCAATTACCATGTATCTATAATCTCTCATCCATCTAATATCCTAGAGACCCTATACCGGGCGTGGTGCTGTCAGGCCCATACGGTCTCTCCTCGAGTCTTGCTCTTGTCGGATTCTCCCGGAGAACTCTTTCCCTCTCAATCCGAATGACCTTGGCCAAGGATTTGTTTGAGCAAGAACACATGAGATATTCCTCTCATGATACTGAGAGCGGATGATCCTCTATTGACACACTCAATAGCCCTCGTAAGGTTGGCTACCACTTCCAATAACCGGCTGTACTAGATATGGAACTTTCCAAACCTATAAGTCCGGTATCAAAGAGTGGAGTACTCATACAGGACATCCTTGGTGTCTCAAGTCTAAGGACCAGATACACTACTGGGACTACGAAATCGCTGTCTGCCGTGAGGTATCAATAACCATCCAGCATTCTGTAGGCGGATCAAATAGTGAACTCATTCTCCAATGAGCACCTGCACTGTACCCTTAGTGTCCCCACACGAGTAGCTATGTGACCAGCTACCTCCATCATATGAACGGGTATACAACACACCAGTCTATCCGGTTATCTAGATGTCCTTGAGTAACCTATGACCAGGATAATTTAGGGTTTATGTTTAAAGGTGAATCGGTCTCATTATCGTAATCTCATCACGATCCAATTCCCATTGTACAGATCCAAGGACATCACAATATACATATAGATAATGTGAGATAATGCCAATAATCATAAGTAAAGAGATTGATGCAGCATGCTACAGGTGCAATCACTTATGTGATTGGCTTGTAGGGCACCTATAACTAGCACCCTCTAGGCCCAATATCGAGCTAGCCATGAGTCATACCTATCAGAACTCTTTCTGACTTAGTGAATTATTATCTCCATAATAATTTACTCGACTCATCGATTGCGGACGTACTAGGTCACTACGTCACAGTCCCTAGACAATACAGGGGAATCCAATCCTTTGGACATATCTGTCCTGAGTTACCATGTATCTATAGTCCCTCATCCTTCTAATATCTCAAAGACCCTATATCGGGCATGGTGCTGTCAGGCCTATACGGTCTCTCCTCGAGTCTCACTCTAATCGGATTCTCCCAGAGAACTCTCTCTCTCAGTCCGAATAACCTTGGCCAAGGATTTTTTTGACCAAGAATACATGGGATATTCCTCTTATGATACCGAGAGTGGATGTTCCTCTATTGACACTCAATAGCTCTCGTAAGGTTGGCTACCACTCCCAATAACCTGTTGTACTAGATTTGAAACTTCCAAACCTATAAGTCCAGTATCAAAGAGTGGAGTACCCATATAGGACATCCTTGGTGTCTCAAGTTTGAGGACCAAATACACCATTGGGACTACAAAATCAATGTCTAACGTGAAGTATCAATAACCATCCAGTATTCCGTAAGCGGATTAATTAGTAAACTTATTCTCGAATAAGCACCTGTACTGTATCCTTAGTATCTCCACACGAGTAGCTATAAGACTAGCCACCTCTATCATATGGGTATACAGCACACCAGTCTATCCGGTTATCTCGATGTTCCTCTCGAGTAACCTTTGATCAGGATTATTTAGGGTTTGTGTTTAAAGGTGAATTGGTCTCATTATCGTGATCTCATCACGATCCAATTCCCATTACACAGATCCAAGAATATCACAATATATGCAACATGCAAGATAAAGTGATAAAATACCTAATAATAAGCAGCAAAAGAAAGAATGCATGTCAAGTCACAAGTGCCATCACTCATGTGATTGGCTTACAGGGCACATATGACTAACATGTTGTGCTCAAGTTATATGGATGAAAAATATATTAGAAGATTACGAATTTTACTTAAAGAATATTTTCATAAAATGTGATAACACAAGTGTAATATGTTTAACAAAAAACCATATTCAATACTCTAGAACTAAACATATTGATATAATGCATCACTTTATACGGGATCACATTAATAATCATGATGTAACCTTAGAGTTTATTAATGCGAAACATCAATTAGCCAATATTTTTATAAAACCTTTAAATAAAGAACAATATTAGTATATTAGAAGTGAATTAGGCATGTTATATTGTCTGAATGCATGAGTTTCTTGTATACTTTTTCAGACTCTTTCGATCTTTCGTAAATGGAGCTCTTTTTATCGAATTTATTTCATATCATCTTCCTTTTATCTTGGTATCAAATTCATTTCATTAATTTATTTCATATGATACCCTTGCTCCATCATTTGATGACTTTTGATACTCTTAGAACCCTCCCCTCATTCCTGGATTTTATTGACTAATGTATAATTCACGGATTTCATGCTTGTGCAAATTTTAGCATTGATTATGAATGGATAAAAATAGCATTAACGAATTTTATTTGATAGAAATGGCATTCACAGATTTTTATTCATGGACTTTACTTAATAATGTTGAATCTCGGATTTTGATGATGAAGTCAATTGATGGTTATTTGATCTAATCTATTTTTGAGATAAGTGTGTAGGATTAACTATGAAAGAGCTAATTACCAGAGTCAAGTTGCTGGAAGTTCAAGAGTCCACCAGAAGTCCGAAGGATCATCGGAAGTGCTGCCGGAGCCAACCGAGATGAAATCGGGGACTTGCCGAAGGTTTCGGAAGTTCACCAGAAAGATCGTCGAAGGTTCGCAGAGATAACCAAGAACGTTCGGAAGGGTACCAAAGACTCGTTGAACTCACCATAGAATCCGGGAGCCTGCTGGGAGTCCACCGGAAGGAATCCGAGAGAGTGTCGGAAGTCCGTCGGAAGATCACTGGAAAGCTCTTCGAAAGATAACTCGATGGTGTCGGTTTAATTTGGCTTTAAAAGTTCATAGTTAGCACTTAATTACGGTATAGACTAGGTGTTAATCCTATCTAGACCTATATTGGGCCAATTGGGCCTTTAACGGGCTGTATTGGGCCGAAGGTTAGGCCCATACAGTTTCTGGCAAGGGCCAGCGGTAGCACCGCCAGACCCAGGCAGTAGCACTGCTTGTTGACCGTAGGCCAGGCGGTAGCACCGTCGGACCCAGGTGGTAGCATCGCCTATTAACTGTAGGTCGGGCGGTAGCACCGCCCCAAGCAAGCGATGGTACCGCCGACAATGTGGTTGCAACCACTGTCGCAGCAGTACCGCCAAAGACACCGACACACGCAGCAGGTGTGTTAGGCGGTAGTACTGCTTGATGCCAAAGCGTAGTACCGCCTCATCAAAATTTCGGATGAGACCCCTCTTTGAGTGGGATTTTTGAATCCCAAAAAGCTCTATAAATACCCCTTTACTCCTAGCTGGTTGAGGGATTTTTGTAGTGTTAGAATTGAGTCTAAGCTATAGCAAATTTCTGCTTTCATTTACTCAAGTGTTCTCCTCCTTTCTTCTCCTTGTAAAAATCCTGTAAAGAGAGGGAACCTCTTGTAAAAGGCTGTAAAGGGGTGTTTGGTCCTTCCCCTTCAAGAGACTTGGTAGTGGAAGTTGGGAGCCTCATTGGAGGAGGCTTCAAGAGTGGACGTAGGTCATTTGACCGAACCACTATACATCGCTGCGTTTACTTGCTGTGTGAGTACTTAAAATTCTATATCGTAAATTTCTTAAGCTGCAAACTGATCAGATTTCTTCTCCCTACTTCCAATTTCATTTACCTAAATATTTTTAAGTTAAAGTCTCTTTCGCTGAATCAAGTTCTTAAGCAAATCTCCGGAATCAGTTTTCAAGCTTTATTCAATTTAATCCGCTGCACTAATTCACACCCCCCCTCTTAGTGCCACTCTGAACCTAACAATTGGTATCAAAGCGAGGTTCACTCTCATATTTGGTTTAAAACCCAAGAGAGATGGCCTTTTTCGGCATGCAAGAGGGTCACTCCATTACTCGTCCACCTATGTTTAATGGGTCGGATTATACGTATTGGAAGACTCGTATGAGGATTTTTCTTATTTCTATGGATTTTGAGCTTTGGAATATCGTTGAAAATGGGTTTCAAAAATCTTCTCTTCCGATGAGCGAATGGAATAAGTCGAAGAAGAAGGTGTTTGCTTTAAATGCCAAGGCTATGAATGCCTTATTTTGTGCACTAGACAAAAATGAATTTAATCGCGTATCAATTTGTGAATTGGCTTTTGATATTTGGTGAACTCTTGAGATCACTCATGAAGGCACTAGCCGAGTGAAAGAGTCCAAAATCAACAGTCTTATGCATTCTTACGAGCTTTTTCGAATGAAACCAAGTGAGTCCATTGGAGACATGTACACCCGCTTTACTGATGTCATCAATGGACTCAAGGCACTTGGTAAAGATTTTTCTAATTTTGAATTAGTAACAAAAATTTTAAGATCCCTTCCGAAATGTTGGGATCCAAATGTTACGACCATTCAAGAGGCCAAGGACCTTAAGACTTTTCCTATCGAAGAACTCATAGGGTCTTTAATGACCTATGAAATGACATGTCATGCTCATGATGAGCTAGAGAACCCCCTTCCAAAGAATAGGAAGGATATGATATTAAGAACTCAAGAAGACCACTTGAAAGGAACATCAAGTGATGAGGACTTTGACGAGGACATTGCACTCTTAACTAGAAATTTTAAAAAATTCATTAAAAAGGACAAATTTAAAAATGAATTCAAGAACAAACTTGAACCAAAAAAGGACCAAGTCATATGTTATGAATGCATGAAGCCGGGGCACTTCAAAAATGAATGCCCCCAAGCCAAGAAGAAGTAACTCAAGAAGAAGAAGGCATTGAAGGCTATATGGGATGACTCGAGTGATTCCGAGGATGAAGAAGCAAGCATCAAAGAGGAGGCCAACTTCGCTCTAATGACTTTGGGAGAAGAGGTAAGTGATTTACTTAAAGAAGATTTATCTTTCGATGAGCTTTTAATTGCTTTCCATGAATTATTTGATGAATGTAGAACTGTTACAAAAAGCTTCAATTCTTTAAAAAAGGAACATGCTTTATTACTAGATAAGTTTAAGAGTCTTAAGCATGATTCTCTCCCTCTACTCCCATGCTCTAAGTGTAATCACTTAGAAGCAATCAAAAAGGAGAACTTGCTACTCAAAGAGACCTTAAACAAGTTTAAAGTCGGTAGCAAGAGCTTAGACATGATCCTTGCTAACAAGGGACATGTCAGAAATAGATATGGAATTGGATTCATGAATGGATCTCACCGAACTCAAACCACATTCATTAAAGGGCCAACATTACATGTATCCTCTTATTTGAAATACAATTTTTGTTGCAAATCCGAACATGTTGTTTACAAATGTCCATATAGGAAACTTAGCCCAAATAAATTAGTATGGGTTCCTAAAGGATCAATTAGGAACTCATTGAATAATGATAAATTTAGTAGATCAGTTTTTGAGGCACCCAAGTCAAAATGAGTACCTAAAAACCATATTTTCTTATAGACAAAAACACCCACACAAGCTAGGAGCAAGAGATGGTACCTTGATAGTGGATGCTCAAGGCACATGACCGGAGATCTATCTCAATTCTTTAAGCTCTCTAGCCAAGACGAAGGGTTTGTCACCTTCGGAGACAACAACAAGGGTAAAATCATTGGCAAGGGTACTTTAGGTAACAAATCAACCTTTTCAATTGATAATGTGTTATTAGTAGATGGTTTAAAACATAATCTCTTGAGCATTAGTCAATTATGTGATAATGGTTATATTGTAATATTTGAATCTAATGCTTGCATTGTCGAAAAACCACATAACAATACATCTATAATTGCAATCAAGCAAAATAATATCTACACTATTAAACTTGATGATCTTAGTAGTGAAATATGTTTTTCGGCTTTGAATGATGATGCTTGGCTTTGAATGATGATGCTTGGCATTGGCATAGAAGATTAGGTCATGCTAGCATGAAACTAATCTCTCAAATCATATCTAAAAACCTTGTAAGAGGCATTCCTAAGGTTAAGTTCATTAAAGATAAAGTATGTGATACTTGTCAACTAGGGAAACAAATCAAAACTAGCTTCAAGCCAGAAAATCAAATAAGTACCTTTAGACCATTACAATTGATCCATATGGATTTGTTTGGACCAATTGACATAACAAGCCTAGGAGGTAGCAAATATGCCTTTGTGATTGTAGATGACTATAGTAGATTCA
Source organism: Musa beccarii (assembly GCA_024322285.1). Classification (NCBI taxonomy): domain Eukaryota; kingdom Viridiplantae; phylum Streptophyta; class Magnoliopsida; order Zingiberales; family Musaceae; genus Musa; species Musa beccarii. The sequence goes on along the minus strand of CM044398.1, from coordinate 55,215,061 downwards.
CGTGGACCTATTTCTTAGCTCACAAAAGTGATTCTTTTAAATTTTTCTCTAAATTCTGTAAACTTACTCAAAATGAAAAGGGTTTCATGATTTCATCAATTCGGAGTGATCACGGTAGTGAATTCCAAAACTATGACTTCTAAAATTTTTGTGAATCAAATGGGTATAGCCACAACTTCTCTACTCCAAGAAATCCTCAACAAAATAGAGTAGTAGAAAGAAAGAATAGAAATTTACAAGAAATGACAAGAACCATGTTAAATGAACATAGTTTACTAAAATATTTTGGGCCGAAGTCGTTAATAAGGCTTGCTATGTCATGAATAGGGTTCTAATAAGATCATCTCTATCCAAGACTCCTTATGAATTATGGAATGACAAAAAACCTAATGTTTCTTATTTTAAAGTTTTTGGTTACAAATGCTTTATTTTAAATGAAAAGGATGCTTTAGAAAAATTTGATGCTAAATCTGATGAAGGCATCTTTCTTGGCTACTCTTCTGTTTCCAAAGCTTTTCGTATTTTTAACAAAAGAACATTAGTTATAGAAGAGTTTATTCATGTAGTTTTTAATGAAATTTCTGAATTTAAGAAAAAAGATTTCGATGATGATTTTGGTTTTGATAATTTGAAATTAAAGGAACCCTCTCCTCAAAATAGCAACTTGGAAGCATCTTCTTCCGAATTCTCCTTACCTAAGGAATGGAAGTATGTAGATGCCCATCTCAAGGAGTTAATCATAGGAGACACATCGAAAGGGGTACAAACGTGTTCTTCATTTAAAAATTTTTGTGCTCATGCCGCTTTTCTTTCTCAAATTGAGCCTAAGAGCATTGATGAAGCCTTGAAAGATAATTCCTTGGGTTATCGCAATGCAAGAGGAATTGAACCAATTTGAAAGAAATGAGGTATGGAAGCTTGTTCCTAGACTAGGTGACCATTTAGTTATCGGTACTAAATCGGTCTTTAGAAACAAGCAAGATGAATATGGTATCGTGGTTAGAAACAAGGCTAGATTAGTGGCCAAAGGTTTCAACCAAGAAGAAGGTATCGATTACGAAGAAACCTTCGCTCCTATAGCTAGATTAGAAGCCATTAGGATGCTCCTTGCCTATGCTAGTAGTAATAACTTTAAGCTTTTTCAAATGGATGTCAAAAGTGCTTTTTTGAATGGCTTTATTTTCGAAGAAGTTTATGTTGAACAACCATCCAGTTTTGAAAACTCTCTTCTTTCAAATCATGTGTTTAAATTAACTAAAGCTCTCTATGGATTGAAACAAGCCCCTAGGGCTTGGTATGAGAAGCTTAGTTCTTTCTTAATTTCAAATAATTTTACTAAAGGCAAGGTTGATACTATATTATTTATTAAATATTTTAAAAATAATTTTCTTATTATTCAAATTTATGTTGATGATATCATTTTTGGTTCTTCGAATGAATCACAATGTGAATCATTTGCTAAGTGTATGAGTCATGAATTTGAAATGAGTCTAATGGGTGAGTTAAACTTCTTTTTAGGATTACAAATTAAACAACTTAGTGATGGAATATTTCTTAATCAAACCAAGTATACATTTGAACTGTTAAAACGATTTAACATGGATAGTTCTAAAGCCATCAACACTCCAATGAGTACTTCCACCAAGTTAGACTTGGATGAAAATGAAGAAAATTTTGATAAAAAAACATATAGGGGAATAATAGGTGGCTTACTCTATCTCACTGCAACTAGACCTGATATAATGTTTAGTGTAGGTCTATGTGCAAGATTCCAAGCTAATCCTAAGTTATCTCACCTTAAAGCTGTTAAAAGAATCCTTAGGTATCTTAAAGGAACTCATAATCTAGGATTATGGTATCCAAAATCTGATAACTTTGATTTAAAAGCTTATGCAGATGCCGATTTTAGCGGATGTAGAATCGATAGAAAAAGCATATCCGGAACATGCCAATTTCTAAGATATGCACTTGTTTCTTGGACATCCAAGAAACAAAATTCTGTTGCACTATCTACGACGGAAGCTGAATATATAGCTGCAAGTGCATGTTGTGCACAAGTTGTTTGGATGAAAAACACTTTAGAAGACTATGGAATTAATTTAAAAAACATTCTCATAAAATGTGATAATACAAGTGCTATTTGTCTAACCAAAAATCTCATTCAACACTCAAGAACTAAGCACATTGATAATAGGCATCACTTTATACAAGATTATGTCACTAATAATGATGTAACTTAGAATTTATTGATACAAAACACCAATTAGCGGACATTTTCACAAAGCCCTTAAATGAAGAACAATTTGACTTCATTAGAAGAGAATTAGGCATGCTAAATTTATGCTAATATTTAATAGTGCATGATTTCCAAAATGTTTAAACTTTGATTTTGATAGTTTCACCTTTACACTTTCAATGAAAATCGTATCTTTCAATGATGTATGTATAACTTTATACTATCTTAACCTTCTTTTGTGATGACTAAATGGATTATATAAGCTTGACATATGCATAAATTAATGTCATGGATTCTGCATAAAAATCAAGCTCTTAAATATTTATTCATGTGCTAATTAAGTTTTTATGATTTCATACCTTCTTCCTTCATAAAAATAACAAGTTAAATCTCATCATGAATTTTCTTGGATATGATTGATGATTAGCTTCAATGATGTATCCTTATACATATTTTGAAAAAATTTGATGACTTGATAAATATCATGCATTGTATCAAAAAATGACTTTATGACTCCTCTCACTTATGTCATTTTTTTTTTCAAGTTTCACCCTTTCATCAAATTTATTCATCTCCTTTTTGTTGATGACAAAGGGGGAGAAAAATGTGAAATTGATGACTTATTGAATGTGGCCTTTATGAGCAAAATAATTTGATGACTTGATAAATATCATGCATTGTATTGAAAAATGACTTATATAGTGTAAATGAAATGAAAAATGTCTCATAAGATTTGTTATTGCAATTCAATTGTTGTTGCCATACTTTGTGTCAAAAAACAAGTTACAATCCTTAAAAAGCATTGCAAATGAACCCATAAGTAATGCAATACATCACATTGCAATTGAATTTTATAGTTGAAAGATTCCTATTATATCATGTTTATCAAATGGCATCCTTCGATTGATATGACAAGTTTTCATCTCATAACTTATCTGACATAGTGTTACGCTTTTTCAATCATGAGATCCTTGTTGTAATCTCAAATTTTTGATATCTTTTGACAAAATGATAAATGTTTATCATCCTTTGACTTGAAATTAAATGTCATGCTTTGATAGTGCTTACAAATGAAACCTCATGCTGATTGAGCATGATGATAAGTTCAACGCAAGTAACTTATCGGTTTTGGTTGAATTCAAGAGATTGAATTCAAATGTTTTTACTTTCTCATTATATGGCATATAGATAGGGGGGGAGTTAAGAATAACTCCATCATCAATTGATTGTCATCATCAAAAAGGGGAAGATTGTTGAATCTCGAATTTTGATGATGAAGTCAATTGATGGTTATTTGATCAAATCCATTTTTGAGATAAGTGTGTAGGATTAACTATAATAGAGCTAATTACTGGAATCAAGTTGCTGGAAGTTCAAGAGTCCACCGGAAGTCCGAAGGATCATCGAAAGTGCTGCCGGAGCCAACCGAGATGAAATCAGGGACTTGCCGAAGGTTTCGGAAGTTCGCACGAAAGATCGTCGGAGGTTCACGGAGATAACCGAGAAGGTTCAGAAGGGTGCCAAAGACTCATTGAACTCACCATAGAATCCGGGAGCCTGCTGGGAGTCCGCCGGAAGGAATCCGAGGGAGTGTCGAAAGTCTGCTAGAAGATCGCTGGAAAGCTCTTCGGAAGATAACTTGATGGTGTTAGTTTAATTTCGCTTTAAAAGTTTATAGTTAGCACTTAATTAGGATATAGACTAGGTGTTAATCCTATCTAGACCTGTATTGGGCCAATTGGGTCTTTAATGGGCTGTATTGGGCCGAAGGTTGGGCCCATACAGTTTCTGGCAAGGGTCGGCGGTAGCACTACCGGACCCAGGCGGTAGCACCGCCTATTGACTGTAGGTCGGGTGGTAGCACCGCCCCAGGTAGGCGGTGGTACTGCCTGACAGGTGGTTGCAACCACCTGTGTCAGGCGGTAGTGCCGCTAGTGCCAAGCGGTAGTACCACCTACAGTCCGAAATTTCAGATGAGACCCCTCTTTGAGCGGGATTTTTGAATCCCAAAAAGCTCTATAAATTCCCCTTTACTCCTAGCTGGTTGAGGAATCTTTGCAGTGTTAGAATTGAGTCTAAGCTATAGCAAATTTCTGAATTCATTTGCTCAAGTGTTCTCCTCCTTTCTTCTCCTTGTAAAAATCCTGTAAAGAGAGGGAACCTCTTGTAAAAGGCTGTAAAGGGGTGTTTGGTCCTTCCCCTTCAAGAGACTTGGTAGTGGAAGTTGGGAGCCTCATTGAAGGAGGCTTCAAGAGTGGATGTAGGTCATTTGACTGAACCACTATACATCGCTACGTTTACTTGCTGTGTGAGTACTTAAAGAACTGAAAATAAAACCTCAGATTTCCCATAGAAAGTTTCCATCGTCGTGCGAAGATCGATGCATCAAAAATAAATCCGCAAAACTGCACGTGTAAAAGAAGATACCTAGGGAGATCATATATCCCTGAATTCCTGCAGATCTGTGGGAGAGGATGAAGGAGGTCAAGTGTCCTCTTCTCTAGCAGTATCCACATGGTAGGGATTGCGACGATGCACCTCTCTCTCTAGGGAGAGGAGAACAGGAGGTGGCTACCAAAAGAAACCCTCTGCATATAGAGCTTTGGTTCTCTCCTATTTATAGAGGCCCCTCGAAAACCCTAATAGATATTTTGCCCTATTGGGTATTGGATCTCCATCGAATTACCCAAGCCTCTTGGATTAGTGGGTTTCTACCCAATAATCTCTTATTAGCAATTATTGGATCTCATCTTAGGATCCAATAATTCAGGGGCTTAATAGATATCCAATAAGATATGGGGTTCAGCGGATATCTCATATCCAAACCTCTACTCGACGCAACACCTACCATATGTGTGTGACCCTCTAGGCCCAATATCGAGTTGGCCGTGAGTTATACTTGTCAGAACTCCTTTTGACATAGTGAATTATTATTTCTATAATAATTCACCCAACTCATCGACTGTGGACGTACCAGGCCACTAAGCCGCGGCCCCCAAACGATACAGGGGAATCCAATCCTTTGGACCTATCTGTCCTCAATTACCATGTATCTATAATCTCTCATCCATCTAATATCCTAGAGACCCTATACCGGGCGTGGTGCTGTCAGGCCCATACGGTCTCTCCTCGAGTCTTGCTCTTGTCGGATTCTCCCGGAGAACTCTTTCCCTCTCAATCCGAATGACCTTGGCCAAGGATTTGTTTGAGCAAGAACACATGAGATATTCCTCTCATGATACTGAGAGCGGATGATCCTCTATTGACACACTCAATAGCCCTCGTAAGGTTGGCTACCACTCCCAATGATCGGCTATACTAGATTTGGAACTTTCCAAACCTATAAGCCCAGTATCAAAGAGTGGAGTACTCATACAGGACATCCTTGGTGTCTCAAGTCTAAGGACCAGATACACTACTAGGACTACGGAATCACTGTCTGACGTGAGGTATCAATAACCATCCAGCATTCCGTAGGTGGCTCAATCAGTGAACTCATTCTCTAATGAGCACCTGCACTATACCCTTAGTGGCCCCACACGAGTAGCTATGAGACCAGCTACCTCCATCATATGAATGGGTATACGGCACACCAGTCTATCCGGTTATCTCGATGTTCTTTTTCGAGTAACCTATGACCAAGATAATTTAGGGTCTATGTTTAATGGTAAATCGGTCTCATTATCGTGATCTCATTACGATCCGATTCCCATTGCACAGATCCAAGGACATCACAATATATGCAACACGCAAGATAAAGTGATATAATGCCAATAATCATAAGCAAAGAGATTAACACTACGTGTTACAAGTGCAATCACTCATATGATTGGCTTATAGGGCACCTATAACTAGCAATCCACTCTCAGTATCATGAGAGGAATATCCCATGTGTTCTTGCTCGAACAAATCCTTGGTCAAGGTTATTCGGATTGAGAGAGAAAGGGTTCTCCAGGAGAATCCGACAAGAGCAAGACTCAAGGAGAGACCATATGGGCCTGATAGCACCATGCCCGGTATAGGGTCTCTAGAATATTGGATGGATAAGGGACTATAGATACATGGTAACTGAGGACAGATAGGTCAAAAGGATTGGATTCCCCAGTATCGTCTGGGGGCCGCGGCGTAGTGGCCTAGTACGTCCGCAGTCGATGAGTTGAGTGAATTATTATAGAGATAATAATTCACTAAGTCAGAAGGAGTTCGACAAGTATGACTCACTGGCCACTCGATATTGGGCCTAGAGGGTCACACACATATGGTAGGTGTTGCGACGAGTAGAGGTTCGGATATGAGATATCCGTTGAACCCCTTATCTTATTGGATATCCATTAAGCCCCTAAATTATTGGATCCTGAGATGAGATCCAATAATTGCTAATAAGAGTTTATTGGATAGAAACCCACTAATCTAAGAGGCTTGGGTAATTGGATGGAGATCCAATACCCAATAGGGCAAAAGATCCATTAGGGTTTTCAGGGGGCCTCTATAAATAGAAGGGAACCAAAGCTCTATAGGTTGAGGGTTTCTTTTGGTAGTCACCTCCTGTTCTCCTTTCCCCAGAGAGAGAGGTGCATCGTTGCAATCTCTGCCGTGTGGATACTGCTAGAGCGGAGGACGCTTGACCTCCTTCATCCTCTCCTATAGATCTGTAGGAATTCAGGGATATACGATCTCCCTAGGTATTTTCTTTAACACATGTAGTTTTCGTAGATTTGGTTTTGATGCATCGATCTTTGTACGATGATGAAAACTTTCTACATGAAATCTGGGGTGTTTTGTTTTCTGTTCTTCCACTACGCATGTGATGTCGCTCCCCTAACGGATTTCCCAACAAATAAATAGTGACTTTTTGATGCATTTCCAGTAACAACCAAAGGAGAAGAAAATAGAAATTGAAGATCAAAATCTCACCCAATTACTTGCTGAATTTGATGATGTTTTTGTTGAACAACGCGGTCTTCCTCCTACTCGGCAACATGACCACCGAATTTTAATTCTTCTAGGCAAACCACTAGCAAACACTTGGCCATTCCACTATCCTCACCTCCAGAAGGATGAAATTGAGAAGATTATAAAGGAGATGCAAGAAATAGGGGTGAATCGGCCAAGCTACAGCCCCTATTCCTCATCGGTGCTACTCGTATGCAAGAATGATGGAACTTGGCAGATGTGCATTGACTACCGAGCTCTAAATGGCATCACCATCAAGGATAAGTACTCAATACCAATAGTGGATAAACTTCTTGATAAGTTAAAATGAGCTCGAGTCTTTACGAAGTTGGACCTCCGATCCGGTTACCACCAAATTCGGATATGTGAAGACAACATTCCAAAAACTGCTTTCTGCACACATAACGACCATTATGAATTCTTGGTAATGCCTTTTGGACTCACTAATGCTCCTTCAACTTTCCAAAGTCTCATGAATGATATTTTTTGGAGCTTTCTTCGTAAATTTGTGCTGATATTTTTCGATGATATTCTCATTTACAACCCTTCTTTTGAGACTCATTTTTAGCACTTGCGGTTTGTTCTGACGATCCTTCGGGAGAATACTCTTTTTGTTAAGCTATCAAAGCACAACTTTATCCAGCGAAAAGTAGAGTACCTTGGGCACCTAATATTGGAAGAAAGAGTAGCAGTAGACCCAACAAAAATCGAAGCCATGCAGGGCTGGCCGAAACCTACAAATGTGAAATTGCTATGTGGGTTCCTTGGACTAACAGGCTACTACCGAAAATTTGTGAAGGACTATGGGAAGATCAGTGCACCGCTCACTTCTTTACTGAAAAAAGATGCCTTCCAATGGTCAGATGAAGCCTCCGCTGCCTTCGATAAACTTAAGACAGCGATGACGACGACGCCCGTACTAGCACTACCATATTTCAGCCGACCCTTTATTATTGAGGCTGACACATCTGGAGTCAGAATTAGAGTCGTTCTCATGCAAGATGATCGACCACTCGCATACACCAGTAAGGTGCTATCTCCCTCCCATAAAAAATGTCAATCTATGATAAGGAGATGCTCGCCATTGTGCACGCAGTAACGAAGTGGAGACCCTACTTGATCAGCCAACGATTTCAAATTAAAATCGACCATAGAAGCCTCAATTACTTTTTGGAGCAGAAGATATAATCCCCTGAGCAACAAAAATGGGTAACCAAACTTTTAGGATTTGATTATGAAATTATTTACAAAAAAGGGAAAGAAAATATTATTGCAGATGCACTCTCATGACCAACGGAGCAAGATGAATTTTTAGCAATCTCCCTTCCCACCACCGGCTTCCTCGAGGACATTAGGGAGGAATGGAAAAAGGACCCAGAGACCAGCAACATCATTAAAAAATTGGAGGAGGATCCAAGTGCAATAGCTCACTATACTTAGGATTCGAAGGATCTATACTACAAAAGCCATATTGTACTTATACCTTACTCCCCTTGCATCAAAATTATTATACACAAAATGCACTCCACACCTTCAGCAGGGCACTCCGGATTTCTGAGAACTTACAAAAGAGTGAAGCAAAATTTTTATTGGAGAGAGATGAAAAAATTATTTCTGAATATGTGGTACAATATGATATATGTCAACAGCAAAAAGGTGAAATAGTGGCGAGTCCAGGGAAACTACAACCACTACCCATACCAGACTCGGTGTGGACTGACATCTCCATGAAGCTATCTCCACGTTTTTATGGATCCTATCAAATCATGGAGCGTATTGGAGCGTACAAACTTAAATTACCTAAGGATGCCAAAATTCACCCTGTCTTTCACATGTCATGCCTCAAGCCCAAGTTGGGAAAACACGAGTCACCCTAGATTCAACTGCCCAACACCACTGATGATGGAGATATTCAAGCCCAACCACAAGCTATCCTCGATCGTAGAATCGTGATGCGTCACCGATGTCCCTCTACTGAAGTATTAGTGCATTGGAATAATTTACCACTCAAAGATGCCACTTGGGAGAACTGTGACGACTTGAAGATCAAATTCTCAGAATTCATGGAGTGTCAGCCTCGAGGATAAGGCTGATTTGAAGAGAGTAGGTCTATTAGGACTCTAGCTAGGAGAGTCCTAACTTGTTGAGACTCTAGCTAGGAGAGTCTGTTAGGCCTCTAGCTAAGAGAGTCCTAACCTGTTGGGACTCTAGCTAGGAGAGTCCTAATTGAGTTTTATTGATAAGGATATTTATGTAAATCTTATCTCGCCGACCCTTATTAAAGAGGTAAAGAGGGCAGCTAGGATTAGAATTAGTTGGGAGGTTGCTTCTTAAAGAAGCATTAAGAGTTTATTAGTAGAAGGAGTCTTGAGTAGGAGAGTTTATTAAAAGTAAGAGTCTTGAGTAGGGAAATTTATTAAAAGTAGGAGTCTTGAGTAAGATTCCTAACAATAGAGAACTCTAGCTATACTAGGGGTCTTGAGTTGGAGTCCTATATAAGCATCTAGCCTCCACCTCTTTGGAATAAGAAAAAGAAGATTCATCTACAATTATAGCCACCAGGTTGACTACTTGGAGGGTGGAACCCCTATAGTGTTCCAAGAGTTGATCCTCCTCAAAGATCAAATCGATATAGAATTCCTCTGGGGTTCTATCAGATACTAAAAATTATTAATAAATGAAACAATAATATCAATCCAAGATTGAAGGAGGATAAAAGTGAAAGCTTCGTTCGAAATACAAAATCGAAAAGATGTCATAAGATAGTATGAAATTGGAAAAGATCAAAATAAGTTTATGAAAACCGAAAAGATGATACGAACTTAAAATTTTTTGGAAAAGAGAGAAACTCAAACAATAGGATAATTTAATATGCCTAATTCCCTTCTAATAAAATCAAATTGTTCTTCATTTAAGGGTCTTGTAAAGATATCCATCAATTGGTGTTTTGTATCAATAAATTCTAGAATAACATCATTATTATTGACATGATCTCATATAAAATGATGTCTAATGTTAATATGTTTAGTTCTAAAGTTTTGAATGAGATTTTTAGTCAAACATATAGCACTTGTGTTATTACATTTTATAGGAATATTCTTTAAGTGAATTCTATAATCTTCTAATGTATTTTTCATCCAAATAACTTGTGTATAATGCACACTTGTGGCTATGTATTCGACTTCGACCGTAGATAGTGCAATCGAGATTTGTTTCTTAGAAGTCCAAGAAACAAGTGCATGTCCTAAAAATTGATATGTTCTGGATGTGCTTTTTCTTTCTATTCTACATCCGGCAAAATCCACATCCGCATAAGCTATTAAATCAAAGTTATCATATTTTGAATACCATAATCCTAGGTTAGGGGTTCCTTTAAGATATCTAAGTATTCTTTTAACGAATTTACGATATAACTTAGGATTATCTTGAAATCTAGCACAAAGTTCTATACTAAACATGATATCCGATCTAGTTGCAGTGAGATAAAGTAAACTACTTATCATTCCCTTGTATATTTTATTATCAAAACTTTCTCCACTTTCGTCCATGTCTAATTTAATGGAGGTATTCATAGGAGTGTTGATGGCTTTTGAACCATCCATATTAAACTATTTTAACAATTCTAAAGCATATTTGGTTTGACTAAGAAATATACCATCACTAAGTTATTTAATTTGTAATCCTAAAAAGAAGGTTAGTTCACCCATTAGACTAATTTAAAACTCGTGGCTCATACACTTGGCAAATCATTCGCATAACGATTCATTTGTAGAACCAAAAATAATATCATTAACATAAATTTAAACAATAAAAAAATTATTTTTAAAATTTTTAATAAATAATATAGTATTAACCTTGCTTTTAGTAAAATTATTTGAAATAAAAAAAGAGTTAAGCATCTCATTCCAAGCCCTAGGGGCTTGTTTTAATCTATAGAGAACCTTAGTTAATTTAAACATATGATTAGAAAAAAAAGAGTTTTCAAATCCCAGTGGTTACTTAAGATACACTTCTTCGAAAATAAAGCCATTTAAGAAAGTACTTTTGACATCCATTTGAAATAGTTTAAAATTATAACTACTAGCATAGGCAAGGAGCATCCTTATGGCTTTTAATCTTGCCATAGGAGCGAAGGTTTCTTCGTAATCGATACCTTCTTCTTAGTTGAAACCAATGGCCACTAATCTAGCCTTGTTTCTAACCATGATACTAAGTTTATCTTGCTTGTTTCTAAAGATCCATTTAGTAAAAATAACTAAATGGTTACTAGGTCTAAGAATAAGCTTTCACATCTCATTCCTCTCAAATTGGTTCAATTCCTCTTGCATTGTAATAACCCAAGAATCATCTTTCAAGGCTTCTTTAATGCACTTAGGTTCAATTTGAGAAAGAAAAGCGACGTTAGCATAAAAATTCTTAAAAGAAGAACGAGTTTGAACTCCTTTTGATGTGTCTCCTATAATTAGCTCATTTGGACGAGCATCTACATACTTTCATTCCTTAGGTAAGAAAATTTCAGAAGAAGATGCATCCAAGTTACTATTTAGAGGAGAGGTTTTGTTCAAATTTAAACCATTAAAACCAAGATCATCATCAAAATTATTTTTCTTAAATTCGAAAACTTCATTGAATACAACATGAATAGATTCTTCTCTAACTAAAGTTCTTTTATTAAAAATACGAAAAGCTTTAGAAATGGAAGAGTAACCAAGAAAAATGCCTTCATTGGATTTTGCATCAAACTTTCCTGAGTTATCTTTTTCATTCAAGATAAAACATTTGCAATCGAAAACTTTAAAATACGAAACGCTTGGTTTTTTGTTATTCCACAATTCATAAAGAGTTTTGGAGAGATATGATCTTACTAGAACCCTATTCATGACAAAGCAAGTCATATTAACAACTTCGACTCAAAAGTATTTGGGTAAACTATGTTTATTCAACATGGTTCTTATCATTTCTTGTAAATTTCCATTCTTTCTTTCTACTACTCCATTTTGTTGAGGATTCCTCGGAGTAGAGAAATTGAGGTTATAGATATTAGATTCATAAAAATTTTAGAAATCATAGTTTTGAAATTCACCACCGTAATAGTTTTGAAATTCACCACCGTGATCACTCCGAATCGATGAAATCATAAAACATTTTTCATTTTGAACAAGTTTATAAAATTTAGAAAAATATTTAAAGCAATCACTTTTGTGTGTCAAGAAATATGTCCAAGTGTATCTACTATAGTCGTCTACGATTACAAATGTATATTTACTACCTTCTAGGCTCATTGTATCAATCAGTCCAAATAAATCCATATGGATCAATTGCAATGGTCTAGAGGTGCTTATTTGATTCTTTGGTTTGAAACTACTTTTCATTTGTTTTCCTAATTCATAAGCATCACACACTTTATCTTTAACAAACTTAACATTGGGAATGCCTCTTACAAGTTCTTTAAATATGATTTGAGAGATTAGTTTCATACTAGCATGACCTAATCTCCTATGCCAAAGCCAAGCATTGTCATTCAAGGTCGAAAAACACATTTCATTGCTAAGATCATCAATGTTTATGGTGTAGACATTATTTTGTTTTAGTGCAATCATAGATGTGTTGTTGTGCGATCTTTCAATGATGCAAGCATTAGATTCAAATTTATCGATATATCCTTTATTACACAATTGACTAATGCTCAAAAAATTATGCTTTAAGCTATCTACTAACAACACATCATCAATTAAAAAGCTTGATTTGTTACTTATGGTTCTCTTGACAATGATTTTACCTTTGTTGTTGTCTCCAAATATGATATACCTTTCGTCTTGACTAGTGAGCTTAGAGAATTGAGATGGATCTCCGGTCATGTGCCTTGAGTATCTACTATCAAGGTATCATCTCTTGTTCCTAAATTGAGGGTGAATGTGTCTACAAAAGAGGATGATTTTTAAGTACCCACTTGTACTTGGCTGCCTCAAAAATTATTCTACTAATTTTGTCATTATGCATTAAATTCCTTATGATTCCTTTAGGAACCCATATTAATTTATGTGGACTTAATTTCTTAAATGGACATTTGTAAACAATATGTCCGGGCTTGCAATAAAAGTTACACTTTGTGTGTGATAATATATGCAATGTAGGTCCTTTAATAAAAGTAGTTGGATTTCAGTGAGACCCCACTCATGAATCCGATTCTACTTGTTTTATGAACGTGACCCTTGTTGGCAAGGATTATGTCCAAAGATTTGCTACCAACCTTAAATTTATCTAAGGTTTCTTTGAGTAGCAAGTTTTCTTTCTTTAGTGCCTCTAAGTGTTCACACTTAGAGTAAGGAGACAAAGGAGTGTTATGTTTAAGAGTTTCAAATTTATCAACTAAGAGAGTATGCTCCTTTTTTAACAAACTAAACTTTTTGCTAATAGTTCTACATTCTTCAAACAATTCATGAAATGTATTTGAAAGCTTATCAAAAGATAAATTTTCATTAAATAAGTCACTTACCTCTTTTCCGATAGCCATCAAGGTGAAGTTGGAGACCTTCTTGTTAGTTGCTTCTTCGTCTTTGGAGCTACTTAAGTCATCCCATATTGCCTTTAAAACCTTTTTCTTCTTCAGATACTTCTTCTTTGCTTGGGGGCATTCGCTTTTGAAATACCTCGGCTTCTTGCATTCATGGCAAATCACTTGTTCCTTCTTGTGTTCAACTTTATTTTTAGAGTCATTTTTAAATTTATTTCTTATTATAAATTTTTTAAATTTTCGTATCAATAGTGTAAGTTCATCATCATAGTCCTCATCACTTAAAGTTTCTTTCAAGTGGTCTTCTTATATTCTCAATGCCATATCCTTCTTGTTCTTTGGAAGGGAGTTCTCAAGCTCATCATGAGCATTGTAAGTCATCTCATAGGTCATTAATGACTCAATTAGTACTTTAAAAGGAAAGTTCTTTAGGTCCTTGGCCTCTTGAATGGTCGTAACTTTAGGATCCCAACTCTTTGGGAGGGATCTTAAGATTTTAGTTATAAGTTCGAAATTAGAAAAACCTTTCCCAAGTGCTTTTAGTCCACTAACAACATCCGTAAAATGGGTGTACATGTCTCCAATGGACTCACTTGGTTTCATTCAAAATAATTCATAAGAATACACCAAGAGATTGATTTTGGACTCTTTCACTCAGCTAGTGCCTTCATCAATGATTTCAAGAGTATGCCAAATATCAAAAGCCGATTCACAAATTGAAACATGATTAAATTCATTTTTAACAAGAGCGCAAAATAAGGCATTCATAGCCTTGGCATTAAAAGCAAAAATCTTTTTCTTTGACTCATTCCATTCATCTATCGGAAGAGAAGATTTTTGAAAGTTGTTTTTAATAATGTTTCAATGTTTAATATCCATAAAAATAAGAAAAATTCTCATGCAAGTCTTCCAATAAGTGTAATTTGACCCATTAAACATAGGCGGACATGTGATTGAATAACCCTCTTGCATACCCAAAAATATCATCTCTCTTGGGTTTTAAGCCAAAATAAGAGTGACCTCGCTCTGATACCAACTGTTAGGATCTATAGTGGCACTAAGAGGGGGGGTGAATTAGTATAGCCGATAAAAATTGATAATTTAAACTGATTTGGAAAAAGCATTGTGCGTTAAGAAGTTTTGTCCAATGAAAGTGATTTCGGTAAAGAGGATTATTTGAGTGAATACGAAAGGGAGTTGAGAGAAGGAGATTGAAAGATTGCAACTAAGTAAAAATTGAAATGCAATAATTTAAAACTTGCACACCAAGAGAAGTACGTAACGATTTATAGTGGTTTAGTCAAATGATCTACGTCCACTTCCGAAACCTCCTCTAATGAGGTCCCCAGCTTCCACTATTAATCATTCTTAAAGGGAAAGGTCGAAACACCCCTTTTTACAGAACTTTTAGGTAGCTCACACTCTTTTACAAAATATTTACACTTGTAAATTTGGGAGGTAAACACTCAAACTTTTGAAAGTAATTTCACTAGTGTTTTGACTCAGTTCTTATCACTTCTCAATGTGCTTAGCCAACTGAGAAGTAAGAGATATTTATAGGCTCAATTGGCTTCCGAATTAGAGCCAAAAAGGTCTCATCCCAGATTTCTAGGTGCTGGTAGTACCATCACCTGGCACTGGCAGTACCATCGCTAGCTGACCCTAGTTCTATTAGTGTACTAGGTGGTACCACCTTCTAGTCTAGTGGTACTATCACCTAATAGAGTCTCAGGCTCTGTGGAGGGGTGCTACCACCACTTGTCAAGTGGTACCATCGCCTAGTAGGTAATAACAACCGACGGTACCACTGTTGACCTGGGTGATACCACCACCCAATACACCTGGGAATCTATTCCCAGGGTAGTTCCACCACCCTAGTCTGGCGATGCCATCGCCAAACAAGGTCCAGCACTTCTGGATAGGCCTTGAATCTGGCCTAATGCAGTTAAACTAAGAGCCTAGCTGGCCCCTACTAGGGTTTGAAGGATTAACGCCTAATCCTAACCCTAATTACGTACTAACTATGACATTAAAAACATATACAAAGCAAAAACCTAAATCGGCACATCAAGTCTTCTTCCAGTAAGCTTCGACGAACTTCTGGCGAACTTTTAATGAACCCTCGGACAACTTCCGGTAGACTCCCAGTAGGCTCTCAGACTTTACGACAACCTTGGTGAGTTCCGACGAGTCTTCTTTGGTAAGCTCTGATCTTTCTCAGTGGACTCTACGAACTTTCGATGATCCTTCCGGCGAACTTTTGACAACACATCAGTAAGCCCTCGATTCATTCTCGACCAGTTCTGACAGCACTTCCGACAAATCTTCGGACTTCCGACGGACTCTCAAACTTTCAATGATTTGATCGCACTTGACTCTGGCATGTTGTTTTGCTTTACGTCTACATCACTATCATAGTTAATCCTACGTACTTTTCTCAATAATATGGATTAGATCAAATAACTTATTAATTGACTTCATCATCAAAATCCGAGATTCAATAGTATCATCATATAAATCTGAAATTATCATCAAGATCTTTCATTCAGGAAATTTATTAAGAGCAACGTAGATTGATTACATGTAAGCATGCTAAAGTCTTTTTTGTATAAAAGATATGTATCAAGTTTAAAACCGAAACACAAGTTTCGTTATCATTACCATAAATATGACACGTCATCTAAAAATTTCATCATAAAAATGATTAAGTCCAAACACATAAAGCATCTTTAAGAAAAAGATTTGATTCATCATGATAATACATTTTCCTTCCCCTTTTTTATGTGTTTCAATTGAAATGAGCATGTTCAAATTTTTTTCAAGTATCATGTTTAGAACAAAAAGTATCATCACCCCCCTATTTTTTTTATTTTCAGAAAAGTAATGTGGGTTAAGTCTTTTAGTTTTGCAATTGATTTCATGAAGACATCAAATAAATCTGATTCATAAGTTTTGTCATAAAAACCATTAAGACACATTACTAGGAGATTTCAAATCATAAGCATGATACAAGCATCTATTGATAAATCATCAAACCACTTTCAAGAAATTCATAGCATACATAGATGTGCATCATATTTAAGATCAAAAACCGATACGGAAAGCATACATGGAATTGTACCAAATTTAAATCTAACATTTTGTTTCTTTATCATATAATTTTCATGATCAACTCTTTTTAAAAAAAAATGCTTGAAAGAAGAGCATGATATATTTTGTAAACAGATTTTTTATTTCCTACAAACTAAGTTAAGCAACTTATGAAAAGATCATGTAATCTCATAATAAGGTAAAAATATTTTGGGAGAGTTACTTACCTTGTAGTCAAAAGTCGTCAAAGCGCAATTCGCCACTTCGTCACTTGATTCTTCTTTGCTCACTTTCTTCTTTTTCACTTTTGTGTACTCGTCTTTGGAGCTCTCTAGCTTCTTGCATCTATAACAAGAGTTGGTATTCTTTTTAAGTTCATTTATATTTTTTAATTCTTGTTTAATTAACTTTTTTAAACTTTAATGTTAGAAGTTCAAGTTCCGCATCATCATCACTTGAGTTATCACTCAAGTGGTCTTCTTTCGTTCTAAGTGCAATTATCTTTCTATTCTTTGGAAGGTAATTCTTATGTTTCTTGTATTCCAAGAAGCTCATTTCATATGTCATCAATGAGCCAATGAGTTCTTCAATAGGAAAATTATTTAAATCTTTAGTTTCTTGTACCGTCGTTACTTTTGGATCTCATCTTTTTGGAAGAGATCTTAAAATCTAATTAATAAGATCAAAACTCAAAAACCTTTTGCTAAGACTTTTCATACTATTGATGATATCCGTGAAACGGGTGTACATGTCACTAATAATTTCGCTTAGTGCCATTCGGAAAAGCTCAAAATCGTGCATTAAAAGTCTTACTTTCGAGTCTTTGACTCTAGTAGTGTCTTCGTGCATGATTTCAAGTGTGTACCAAATATCAAAAGCCATTTCATAAGTAGAAATCTGATTAAACTCATTTTTATCTAAAGCACAAAATAAGGCATTCACAGTCTTTGTATTTAAAGAAAACGATTTTTTTTTCAAAATCCATCCATTCATTCCTAGGTTTATAGGGTAGTTGAAATCAGTTTTCAATAATATTCTATAAATATAAATTCAAGGAAAGTAAAAAAATTCTCATTCAAGTTTTCTAATAAGTGTAGTCCATCCCATTGAACATGGGAATACGAACGATAGAAAAGCTCTCTTGAAATCCATAAAGAGTCATTTCTCTTAGGTGTAAATTCAAATGAGAAATACTAGTCTCTAATACCTACTGTTAGGATCAGTTCAGCACTAAGAGAGGAGGAGGTGAATTAGTGTAGTGGTAAAGATTATGTCAAATTCGACAATTTCAAAAAACTTCGTACGATAAAAATCGATTTCGATTGCAAGCGTATCGAAAATATGTTTATCTTGAAAGTGATAGTAAGAAAGTGATGAGGAAGTAGAGCAAGTAAAGTAAAAGGTTTGTAACAAGATAAATAGCAAGAAATAAATGTAAACCAGATTTTTATAGTGGTTCGATCATCCGACCTACGTCCACTCCCGATTCCTCTTCACTTGAGGCCATCGGCTTCCACTAATGATCTTCCTTCCAATGGGCGAAGATCAAACACCCTTACAGTACTTTCTCATTTTGACAGGCTTAGGGAAAAACCTTTTATAAGCACTCACATACTCCTCTCTTTAAGCTGAATTCAAACTAAAGACTAGAAGAGAGAAAGGATTTTAATAGAGTTTTCCTAAGTGATAAAAACTGAGTCAAAACTCTAGTGAAACAGCCTTGGAAAGCTTGAGTGTCCATCTACCGAAGTCTCACTTATAAAAGCTCTATAAAAGAGTGTGAACCACTTGTAAAAGTCTGTAAGAGGGGTGTTTGATCCTTCCCATTCAAGAAAGATTAATAGTGGAAGCCAGAAACCTAATCATAGGAGGTTTCCAAAGTGGACATAGGTCATTTGACCGAACCACTATAAATTATTGTGTACTTCTCTTGATGTTTAAGTTTTAAATTGCTGCATTTCAATTTTTTACTTGATTGTAATGTTTCAATCTCCTTCTCTCAACTATCTTTTTGTATTCACTCGAATAATCCTCTTTACCGAAATCGCTTCCGTTGGACTAAACTTCTCAATGCACAATGTTTTTCTGGAATCGGTTTTAAACTATCAATTTTTATCTGCTGCACTAATTCACCCCCGCCCCCCTTTTAGTACCACTCTAGAACCTAAGAGTTGGTATCAGAGCTAGGTCACTCTCATTTGGTTTAAAGCCCAAGAGAGATGGTATTTTTCGTCACGCAAGAGAGTCATTCAATCACACATGTGTCTATGTTTAATAGGTCAGATTATACCTATTGAATGACTCACATGGGAATTTTTCTTATTTCTATGGATCTTGAACTTTAGAACATTGTTGAAAACTGCTTTAAAAAATCTTCTCTTTCGATGAACAAATGGAATGAGTCGAAGAAAAAGATATTTGCTCTTAATGCCAAGGCTATGAATGCCTTATTTTATGCTCTTGATAAAAGTAAATTTAATCATGTTTCAATTTATGAATCAACTTTTGATATTTGGCATAACTCATGAAGGCACTAGCCAAGTGAAAGAGTCCAAAATCAATCTCTTAGAGCATTCTTATGAATTATTTCAGATGAAACCAAGTTAGTCCATCGGAAATATATGTCATCAATGGACTAAAAGCACTAGGGAAAGATTTTTCTAATTTTTAACTTGTAACTAAAATCTTAAGATCCCTCCCAAAGAGTTGGGATCTAAAAGTTATGGCCATTCAAGAGGCCAAGGACTTAAAGAACTTTCTTCTCGAAGAACTAATTGGGTCATTAATGACCTATGAGATAACTTGCAATGCCCATGATGAGCTTAAGAACTCCCTTCCAAAGAATAAGAAGGATATGGCTTTGAGAACATAAGAAGACCATTTGAAAGAATCTTCAAGTGATGAGAACCTTGATGATGAACTTACACTCTTGACTTAAAAATTCAAAAAATTTATAAGAAGAAATAAATTTAAAAATGACTCTAAAAATAAACTTGAACCCAAAAAGGAATAAGTGATTTGCTATGAATGCAAGAAGCCGGGACATTTCAAAAGTGAATGCTCCCAAGCAAAGAAGAAACATCCGAAGAAGAAGAAGGCTCTAAAGGCAACATGGGACGACTCAAGTAGCTCTGAAGACGAAGAAACAACCAACAAGGAGGTCTTCAACTTTATCTTGATAGCTATCGGAGAAGAGGTAAGTGATTTACTTAATGAAAATTTAACTTTCGATGAGCTTTTAAATGTATTTCATGAATTATTTGATGAGTGTAGATTAATGAGTAGGAAGTTTAATTTGTTGAAAAAAGAAGCATGCTCTCTTAGTTAATAAAATTGAAGATGTCAAATGTAATACTCTTTTGTCTCCATGCTCTAAGTGTGAACACTTAGAGGAACTTAAGAAGGAAAACTTGCTACTTAAAGAAATCTTAGATAAATTCAAGGTTGGAACCAAGTTGTTGGATATGATCCTTGCTAATAAGGGTTAAGTTCATAAAAGAAGTGGAATCGAACTTGTGAGTGGATCTCACTGAAATCCAACCACTTTCATTAAAGGACCTACATTGCATGTATTACCACATACAAAGTGCATCTTTTGTTGTAAACTTGGACATGCTATTTACAAATGTCCATTTAAGAAACTAAGCCCACATAAATTAATATGGGTCCCTAAAGGAACCATAAGGAATTCAATGCACAATGATAAAATTAGTAGATCAATTTTTGAAGCACCCAAGTTCAAGTGGGTACCTAAAAACCATCCTTTTTTATAGACACATTCATCCTCATAAGCCAGGAGCAAGAGATGGTACCTTGATAGTGGATGCTCAAGGCACATGACCGGAGATCTATCTCAATTCTCTAAGCTCACTAGTCAAGTGTCACCTTCGAAGACAACAACAAGGGTAAAATCATTGGTAAGGGAACCATAGGTAACAAATCAAGCTTTTTAATTAATGATATGTTATTAGTAGATGGCTTAAAGTATAATCTCTTGAGCATTGGTCAATTGTCTGATAAAGGATATATCGTAAAATTTGAATTTAATGCTTACATCATTGAAAAACCACACAACAACACATTTATGATTGTACTAAAATAAAATAATGTCTACACCATAAACATTGATGATCTTAGCAATGAAATGTACTTTTCGGCCTTGAATGATGATGCTTGACTTTGGCATAGGAGATTAGGTCATGCTAGCATGAAATTAATCACTCAAATCACATCTAAAGAACTTGTAAGAGGCATTCCCATTGTTAAGTTTGTTAAAGAAAAAGTGTATGATGCTTGTCAACTAGAAAACAAATGAAAAGTAGTTCCAAACCAAAGAATCAAATAAGCACCTCTAGACCATTATAATTGATCCATATAGATTTATTTAGACTAATTGACATAACTAGTCTAGGAGGTAGTAAATATGTCTTCGTAATCGTAGACGACTATAGTAGATACACTTAGACATATTTCTTGACACACAAAAGTGATTACTTTAAATGTTTTTCTAAATTTTGTAAACTTGTTCAAAACGAAAAATATTTTATGATTTCATCGATTTGGAGTGATCACGGTGGTGAATTTCAAAACTGTAATTTTTAAAATTTTTGTGAATCTAATATCTATAACCATAATTTCTCTACTCCGAGGAATCCTCAATAAAATGGAGTAGTAGAAAGAAATAATAGGAATTTATAAGAAATGACAAGAACCATATTGAATGAACATAGTTTACCCAAATACTTTTGGGTTGAAGCCGTTAATACGGCTTGCTTTATCATGAATACGGTTCTAGTAAGACCATCTCTCTCCAAAACTCCTTATGAATTATGGAATAACAAAAAACTAAACATTTCGTATTTTAAAGTTTTCGATTGCAAATGCTTTATCTTGAATAAAAAAAGCCTTAGGAAAGTTTGATGCAAAATCCAATGAATGCATTTTTCTTGGTTACTCTTCCATTTCTAAAGCTTTTCATGTTTTTAATAAAAAAACTTTGGTTATAGAAGAATCTATTCATGTCATCTTCAATGAAGTTTTCAAATTTAAGAAAAATGATTTTGATGATGATCTTGAATTTAATGATTTAAATTTAAACGAAAACTCTCATCTAAATAGCAACTTGGATGCATCTTCTTCCGAAATTTCCTTACCTAAGGAATGGAAGTATGTAGATGCCTATCCAAAGGTGCTAATTATAGGAGACACATCAAAAAGAGTTCAAACTCGTTCTTTTAAGAATTTTTATGTCAACATCACTTTTCTTTCTCAAATTGAACCTAAATACATTAACAAAGTCTTGAAAGATGATTCTTGGGTTATTGCAATGCAAGAAGAAACAAACCAATATGAGAGGAATGAGGTGTGGAAGCTTGTTCCTATACCTAGTGACTATTTAGTTATTGGTACTAAATGGGTCTTTAGAAACAAGAAAGATGAATTTGGCATTATGGTTAGAAACAATGCTAGATTAGTGACCAAAGGTTTCAACCAAGAAGAAGATATCGATTACGAAGAAACCTTCGCTACTATGGCAAGATTAGAAGCCATAAAGATGCTCCTTGCCTATACTAGTAGTTATAATTTTTAGCTATTTCAAATGGATGTCAAAAGTGCTCTCTTAAATGGCTTTATTTCCGAAGAAGTGTATATTGAGCAACCACCTAGAATTAAAAACTCTTTTTCCTAATCATGTGTTTAAATTAACTAAGGCCCTCTATGGATTAAAACAAGCCCCTAGGGCTTGGTATGAGAGGCTTAGCTCTTTTCTTATTTTAAATAATTTCACTAAAGGCAAGGTCGATACTATATTATTTTTAAAAAAATTTAAAAATAATTTTTTTATTGTTCAAATTTATGTTGATGATATTATTTTCAGTTCTACAAACTAATCTTTATGTGAATCATTTGCCAAGTGTATGAGCCAAGAGTTTGAAATGAGTCTAATGGGTGAACTAACCTTTTTAGGATTACAAATTAAACAATTTAGTGATGGTATATTTCTTAGTTAAATCAAATATGCTTTAGAATTGTTAAAACTGTTTAATATATATGGTTCAAAAGCCATCAACACTCTTATGAGTACCTCCACTAAGTTAGACATGGATGAAAGTGGAGAAAGTTTTGATAAAAAAACATATTGGGGAATGATAGGTAGTTTACTTTACCTCACGGCAACTAGACCGAATATCATGTTTAGTATAGGACTTTGTGCTAGATTTCAAGCTAATCCTAATTTATCTCATCTTAAAACCATTAAAAGAATCCTTAAATATCTTAAAAGAACCCCTAACCTAAGATTATGGTATTCAAAATTCAATAACTTTGATTTAATAGCTTATGCGGAGGCGGATTTTGTCGAATGTAAAATAGATAGAAAAAGCATATCTGGAACATGTCAATTTTTAAGATATACACCTATTTCTTAAACTTCGAAGAAACAAAACTCATTTGCACTATCTATGACAAAAGCCGAATACATAGCCGCAAGTGTGTGTTGTGCAGAAGTTGTTTGGATAAAAAAATACATTAGAAGATTATGGAATTCACTTAAATAATATTTCTATAAAATGTGATAACACAAGTGCAATATGTTTGACTAAGAACCTCATTCAACACTCTAGAACTAAACATATTGACATTAGGCATCATTTTATACGAGATCATATCAATAACAATGATGTTATTCTAGAATTTATTGATACAAAACACCAATTAGCGGATATCTTTACAAAACCCTTAAATGAAGAATAATTTGATTTCATTAGAAGGGAATTAGGCATGTTAAATTATCCTATTGTTTGAGTTTGTCTCTTTTCCAAAATTTTTCAACTTCGTATCATCTCTTCAGTTTTCATGAACTCACCCATCTTGGTATTATCTTTTCCAATTTCATACTATCTTATGACATCTTTTCAATTTCGTACGAAGCTTTCACTTTCATCCTCCTCCAATCTTGGATTGATACTATTGTTTCATTTATTAATGATTTTTAGTATCATAAACATGACACATGGTTGATGATTTTTGAATTGATAACATGCACATTTAATGACTTGATAAATTTGATTCTATCAGCATGAATGAATGATTCACCTTTTTCACACTTTCGTATCATGAAACTTGAAGTTTGATTTTTTTTTTTTTCTTTCCTAAACAAATTGTCTTCATGACACTTGAAACTATTCCTTTACACACATCTTTATGTCATGAATTCTATGTGAAAAGAAGAAGCTCTCTTTTTTAGCTTAAATATCAATTCGGATATCATTCATTTAGGTTTCTTAACTCTATGAATTTCTATGAACTTTTATGAATTTTATAAATGTAAAGATTTCAGTTGTCATGAACTTTTATAAATTTTTCATGGCCTGATTGATTGTTTTCCACTTGATGAATTTTTCATGAAAATGCCTAGTTAGCTCTCATGAATTCTTCTTTATGTGTTGAGCCCTTTATGAATTTTTTGGACGCTCTTTTCATGAGTTTTTAAGTATACATCATAAGCTTTGTGCTGAATTGATCTCTCCTTTCTACCTCACGAATTTTATTTGGTGAAAATGATTCTTGTATAAATTTTTATTGACTTGAATGATTCATTTACACACTGCACGAATTATTTTTGCCGAATTAACTCTTAATGCTGAATTATATCTATGATATGAATTTTTGATGAATTATAAGTCTTCTTGATGGAATTGTGAATTTATCCTTTTTGACACCTTCATAAAAATTATATCACAACAATTGGCATCAATAGCCCACTTACTTTTTGTTGATGACAAAAGGGGAAAAAAATGTGGCAAATTGAATTGATGACTTGACAGTATGATTTGTATTGATAAATGCATTATATGTATCATATTGCAATGTATCATAATTGTCATGCTTTGTATCATAAAATGCTTGCTATCATTAAAAGCATCATAATGTATCGCAATTATATGTACTGTATCACAAATGATTATAGCATATCACAATTGTATGGAATGTATCATATGCATCACAAATGTTTCATGAATGCTTAAAATGAAAATATTTCTATGATCATTATCGTATCATGCTACTTAAATTTGATATCTTGCCTTGATACGATTAGCTCTCATTTGTGTATCATTGAATGATATATTGTCAATTGATATCATGTCTTAAATTCTTGAACTATTTGATATCACTTGATTCTTGCTACATTTCAAAATTATAGTTGGTATCATTTGTCGAAATAATGATTGTATATCATCATTCGACATTGAACTTGAAAATGGATGTCATGCCTTGACATCATTTTTGAATTGTGAAAAATATAAAGTTTTGTATTTAGGATGAAAAATCATGCTAGTTGAGCATGACGATAAATTCAAACATATGTAACTTATCGAGATGGGCTTGAATTCAAGGGGTTTGAATTCAAGTGTTTCCTTTATCAAAATATGGTATATAGATAGGGAGAGTTAAGGTTAATTCTATCATCAATTGATTGTCATCATCAAAAAGGGAGAGATTGTTGAATCTCGAATTTTGATGATTAACTCAATTGATAGGTTATTTAATCTAATCCATATTATTGAGAAAAGTATGCAGGATTAACTACGATAGTGATGAAGATGTAAAGCAAAATGATATGTCGGAGTCAAGTGTAATCAAATCCTTGGAAGTTCAAGAGTCCACCGGAAGTCCAAAGATTCATCAGAAGTCCTACCGAAGTTAGCCGAGAATGAATCGGAGACTTACTGATGGGTTGTCGGAAGTTCACCGGATGGTTTGTCGGAAGTTCGCGGAGTCCACCGAAAAAGATCGGAGCTTGCCGAAGAAGACTCGTCGGAACTCACCAAGGTTGTCGTAAAGTCCGGGAGCCTATTGGGAGTCCGTCGGAAGTTGTCCGAGGGTTCGTTGGAAGTCTACCAGAAGCTCACTGGAAGAAGACTTGATACGCCATTTTAGGTTTTTTCTTTGTGTATGTCTTTAAAATCATAGTTAGTATGTAATTAGGGTTAGGATTAGGTGTTAATCCTTCAAACCTTGGTATGGGACAACTAGGCTTGTAGATTAACTAGATTGGGCCGGATTCAAGGCCTACCCAGAAGTGCTGGACTTGTCTTGCAGTGGCACCACCCCAGGAATAAATTCCCAGGTGCTCTAAGTGGTGGTACCACCTAGGTCAGCGATGGTACCACCGGTAGTTATTACCTGCTAAGCGGTGGTAACGCTTAACAAGCTATGGTACCATCCCTCCACAGAGCCCGAGACTCTGTTGAGCAGTAGTATCACTAGACTAGGCGGTGGTACCGCCCAGTACACTGACAAAACCAAGTCAAATGTGCTAGTTATAGGTGCCCTACTAGCCAATCACATGAGTGACAACAATTGTAACACGCTGCATCAATCTCTTTGCTTATGATTATTGATATTTTCTCATATTATCTAGATGTATATTGTGATATCCTTGGATCTGTGTAATGGGAATCGGATCATGATGAAATCACGATAATGAGATCGATTCACCTTTAAACATAGACCCTAAATAATCCCGATCATAGGTTACTCGAGAGGGATATTAAGATAACCGAACAGACTGGTGTGCTATATACCCATCCATATGATGGAGGTGGTTGGTTTCATAGCTACTCGTGTGGGGACACTAAGGGTACAGTATAGATGCTCATTGGAGAATAAGTTCACTGATTGATTCGGTTATGGAATGTTGGATGGTTATTGATACCTCACATCAGACAGCGATTCCGTAGTCCCAATAGTGTATCTGGTCCTTCGACTTGAGACACTAAGGAACTCTTGTATAAGTACTCCACTCTTTAATACTAAACTTATATGTTTAGAAGTTCTAGATCTAGTACAACCGGTTATTAGGAGTGGCAGCCAACCTTACGAGGACTATTAGTGTCAATAGAGGATCATCCACTCTCAATATCATGAGAGAAATATCCCATGTGTTCTTGCTTAGGCAAATCCCTAGCCATGGTCATTCGGATTGAGAGAGAAAGAGTTCTTTGGGAGAATCCGAATAGAGCGAGACTCGATTGGAAATTGTATGGGCCTAACAGCACCATGCCCGATATACGATTTCTAGGATATTCGATGGATGAGGGACTATAGGTATATGGTAACTGGATAGATAGGTCCAAAGGATTGGATTCCCCTGTATCATCTGGGGACTGTGGCATAGTGGCCTATTACATCCGGAGTCGATAAGCCGAGTGAATTATTATAGAGATAATAATTCACTGAGTCAGAAGGAGTTCTGATAGGTATGACTCATGGCCATCTTGATATTGGGCCTAGAGGGTCACACACATATGGTAGGTGTTGCAACAAGTAGAGGTTCGAATATGAGATATCCATTGGAGACCTTATCTTATTGGATATCCAATAAGCCCCTGTATTATTGGATCCCATGGATGTGATCCAATAAGAGCTAGATTATTGAGTAGAGACTCATTAATCTAAGAGTCTTAGGTAATTGAATAGAGATCCAATACCCAATAGGGCTAGATCTATTAGGGTTGACAGAGGGCTTCTATAAATAGGAGGGAACCAAAGGCTCATAGGCTGGGGTTCTCTTGGTAGCCACCTTCTATTCTCCTCTCCCTAGATAGGAGCATCGTCATAGTCCCTGCCGTGTGGATACCTCTAGAAAGGTGGACGCTTGACCTCCTTCATCCTCCCCCATAGATCTAAAGGAACTCAGGGATATACGATCTCCCTATGTACTATCATTTCTTTTACACAGTTTTTGGATTCGCAGATTTATTTTTGACGCACCGATCTTCACATGATGACGGAACCTTTTGTGGAAATCGAAGGTGTTTTGTATTCTGTTCTTCCATTATGCATGAGATGTCGCCCCCTTGGATTTCTTAACAATGGTATTAGAGCTAGGTTGTTTGTGCGAAGATCGGATCTTAAATTGCGTGTGTTGTGATTTAGAATAGCTTTTGTCATCAAAATTATTGGCATAAAAGGCGAGGAAGGGCAGTAATTATTGCTGCCCTTGCTGCACTCACAGAACAGCCAAAGGCTGCTTGCAGCCTTGGCCACCGTCGGCGGTTTGCATGCAGCCGATCGGTGGGCTGCGGGCCGCAAGCAGGCAGCGCTTGTAGGTTGCCTACGCCGGCGGCCTGCAAAGGAGAGGCAGTGCCTACTTGCAGGTGACCTGCCCGCAAGGGTCAGCACCGCCTACGGGTGCTACACCCGCCGAGGCAGCGTCGACCCACTATGGGCACTGCGCTACTTTCTTTGTGGCGGCCCAGCCAGTAGCGAGCCGCTTCATGGGCATAAGCGCCATGCACGATTGGGTGGTGGTAGTCACAACGCAACAGGAATAAGAGAAGGGAATTAGGGCTTTTTGGATAAAAGACAATTTTACCCCTAAAAATTTTAAAATTTTTAATTTTGTCCTTTCTAGCCAAATGACCAAAATGCCCTTCAAAATTTTAAAAATTCTCTATATTTCCCCATTTTCAGAAAAATATTAGTTAATTAAAATATTTAATTAACTATTATTATTCATCTAGTAGTCCTATATAATAATATATACATGTGATGTTTTATGTGGACAGATGATCATGGACCATATGATGTGATGTGTGTATGCATGTGATTATTATTATTGGAGCCCACGAGCCTCTATTTTTCTCATTTATTATTGGGCCTGTGTGTTTGTAATTATATTGTAATTACACGAGGAGTCACAGTGGGAGCGGGACCCATGAGGTCAAGACGAACAATCCGATGTATGGAGATGCGTCGAGATGCCGACAAAACCAACGAAATGAGATGGACGATTACAGGGCATGGAGATGCGCCGAAGCACACATAGATCTTGATGTGAGTGATTGGGCCCATTGGCTCGGGGCTGATCACATTAGGATGTGGTCCATGATCATTTGGTATGATTACTCATGTGATGTGTGATTGTTTATACACCTACTCTATATATATATATATTTTGTGTGCGATTTAGATATATATTAAATGTGTATGTGTGTGACACATTATATTAGGAGACCAAATCAAAAATCCCCTCTATTAATAATATTAAGTCAGTAAACGTGAGATAATTAGATTGACCCACGTGGCCTTCCATCATTATAGGTAGGAACCGATTCTCGGTGTAGGTTGAGTTGGTCTAGTCCCTTGAGACTCACCTATATCGCGATTCACTATCTTATCTATGACATAGAGATATCACCGGTGACCTGAGGACATGATATTCTTGATCGAGTCCCTCGAGAGTATATCATCAAATCAGACTCATCTTGTAATGATGGTGATGACTTAACTGAATATCATGGTTGGTCAAGTCCTTCAAGGCCATGGTGGTTCGGAGGCCAAACAGGATGGGAATCACAAGGAGTTGTGATTGGCAAGAGTTGCCTACATTTACGAGCTTAACGTGATTAGTTGAGTCCCTTGAGGTTACGTTAAGATGTCGATTGGATCCTGATCCCCACTAGAGATCCGCTAGGGGTCTCCGATTCACATACTGGAGGGTGTTGTGTATCTCATAAAAAATTAATGAGAGTACATCAAGATAAAAGTTCATATCTTGATTATTTATATTTTTATAAAATCTACATATTATTTATTTATGCTATATCTTTATTTTTTGAAAATGTCGCTATTAGACTCTCTATGCGGCATATTGATGCCAACTGCCTCACTGGTCAAAACTATGCGACTTGGCTCCGTAATCTGAGAATAGTTCTCACAACGGATAAAATCGCATATGTCCTTGAAATAGTGATGCCTATGGCTAAGGAAAGGGGAAGTGACGATGAGATCGCTCGCTACGTGAAGAATGCAAATGACTCCACTCTTACTCAGTATTATATGTTGGGCTCTACGACTCCTGAGTTATAGAGACAACATAAAAGGATGGATGGCAGATCTACACTCCTGTATCTCCGTAAATTATTTGAGGAATAGGGAAGAACTTAATGATATGAGATATCGAAGGGTCTCTTCCGTGCCAGGATGACTGAGAGGACACTGGTTTCGAACCATATCCTTAAGATGATTGTGTGTGGATCTTATGCTTCAGTCCCTACTCGATTCCTTTTCACAGTTCTCTATACTAGTAAGACCAAAAAGAAAAGGAAGACAGAGAAGTCTCTTGAGAAGGGTAAAGGGCAAGGACAGATCGAGTAAAGCAAAGGTTGCTAAGAAGACCCAGAAGAGGACAAAAGCTAGTGCTTCCATTATAGTAGAGACGGGCATTGGAAGAGGAACTACAAAGAGTATATTGTAGAGAAGGTGAAACAAAAGCTTAGAGAAGCTTCAAATATGTATTCATGATTAGTCTCTATTTGTCAGACTCATATGATAACACAAGGGTATTGGATACCGATCGTGTTTATCATATCTGTAATTTGTTACAGGTTCTGGCAAGATCTAGGAGATTAATGAGAGATAAGATGGACCTCAAGATAGTAATAAAGCAAGAGTTACTACTGTTGCTATTGGTGAGGTCACCCTACATCTGCCTGGTGGAGCTACTATTGCATTAGATGTATATTATTTTATTCCCTCTATTATCAAAAATATTATTTCCATTTCATGTTTAATATTGAATGGTTATAAAGTAGTTTTTTAGAACAATGGTTGTTCAATAGCATTAGATGATGAGATCATCACGAGAGGAATATTGCATAATGATTTATTTATGTTAGATATAGCTCCACACATCATGAGTGTAAGTGAGTCCAAGAGAAAATGAGATGAGGTGAACAATATAAACCTATGGCATTGTAGGCTGGGTCATATCTATAAGGGAAGGATTCAAAAGTTGTTGTTAGATGGATACCTAGATTCATTTGACTATGAGTCATATACGACTTGCAAATCTTGCTTTCATGGAAAGATAACCAACTCTCTATTTAGTGGAACTGGAGAGAGAGCCACTGAGTTGTTGGTACTTATACATACTGATGTATGTGGTCCCATGTCAACTCAAGCCATTAGTGGTTATTCTTACTTCATTATTTTCACTAACGATTTCTCTAGGTACGGACATGTGTACTTGATGAAGTACAAGTTCGAAGCCTTCGAGAAATTCAAGAAGTATAAGAATGAAGTAGAGATTCATATTAGAAAGAGTATCAAGACTCTTCAATCAGATCAAGGAGGTGAGTACTTGAGTATAGAGTTCACCCAGTTCCTCAAGGACCAGGAGATTCTATCCTAATGGACACCTTCTTATACACCCTAGCTCAATGGTATATTCGAAAGGAGGAATTACACACTATTAGACATGGTGCAGTCCATGATGAGTTTCGTCGACCTACCCATCTCATTCTGGGGATATGCCCTAGAGTCTGCAGCTTACCTTCTGAATAGAGTTCCAACTAAGTCGGTAGTGTCTACACCATATGAGATATGGAAAGGAAAGCCCAATCTTAAGGTTGTTAAGATTTGAGGCTGCCCTACCCACATTAAGAGTCACATACCCGATAAGTTAGAATCCAGAATAGAACGACACAAGTTCATAGGATACTCCAAGGAAACTTATGGGTATTATTTCTATCACCCCAAGAACCAAAAGGTCTTTGTAGCCAAGAAAGTAGTGTTCCTTGAGAAGGAACACATTCTTGGTGGAGATAGTGGGAGTATGATAGAGTTGAGTGAGGTTGGAGAACCTAGCTTAAGTACTATTCCACAGCCAGAGTCTGTTCAGGTACCTAGCACACAAGTTCCGACTTTACGTAGATTCGGAAGTGTATCCTATCCTCTTAAGAGATATGTGGGACATATTAGATGAGAGGATGTTGAGGATATTGAACCTCAGACCTACGAAAAGATTATTACGAGTATAGACTCTAAGAAATGGCAAGAAGCCATAAATTCAAAGATGGATTCCATGTACTCCAATAAGGTTTAGGACTTGGTTGATGCACCCGAGGGTATCGTACCCATTAGCTACAAGTGGATCTTCAAGAAGAAGATCGGAGTAAATGGAAAGGTAGAGACCTATAAAGCAAGGCTAATGGCTAGGGGTTCTCGTCAATGATATAGTATTGAGTATGATGAAACCTTTTCACCCATAGTCATGCTAAAATCCATCTGAATTCTATTAGGTTATTGTAGCACATAGTGATTATAAGATTTGATAAATGGACATGATAACCACATTTCTCAATGGCAATCTCGAGGAGGAGGTGAATATGATACAGCCTGAGAGATTCGTGTCTAAGGATAACCCAGATAAAATGTGTAGGTTGATTAGATCCATCTATGGACTGAAACAAGCTTCCCGAAGTTAGAATATAAAATTTGATAAGGCAATCAAATCTTATGACTTCGTTAAGAACAAAGATGAGCCTTGTGTATACAGGAAGGTAAGTGTGAGCACTATCACATTTTTGGTACTATATATGGATGATATCCGGATCATTGAGAATGATGTAGGAATGCTCTCCACAGTAAAGGCTTGAATATCTAGACACTTCTCTATGAAAGATTTAGGAGAAACATCCTACTTATTAGGGATTCAAATCTATAGAGATAGATCCAAGAGGATGCTTGGCTTATCCCAATCCATGTACATAGATACCATTGTCAAAAGGTTTGACATGAAAAATTTCAAGAGAGGTCTCATACCAATGAGACATAGGCTCTCACTTTCTAAGAGTATGTCTCTAAAGACTCCTGAAGAAAGGGCATACATTGATAGGATACCCTATGCCTCAGCGATATGGTCTATCATATATGTTATGCTATGTATCAGGCCTGATAAAGCATATGCTCTGAGTGTCATGAGCAGGTATCAAGCAGATCAAGGCTTGGAGCACTGGAAAGTAGTAAAATGTATCCTTAAGTATTTGAGAAGGACTAAGGATCTTTTACTAGTATATGGAGGCGGTAGCCTAAGGGTTGAGGACTATACGAACTCGAGCTTCGAGTCCAATGTAAATGATGGCAAGTCTAATTTAGGGTATGTGTTCACCCTAAATGGAGGAGCAGTATGCTGGAAGAGTTCCAAGCAAAATACTACTGCTGACTCGACCATAAAGAGGTGGAGTAAATTGCTGCGGTAGAGGCAGTAAAGGAGGGAGTCTGGATGAAGCAGTTCATCATAGATTTGGGAGTCATGCTGAGCAGCGAGGAGCTGATTCCCTTGTATTACGATAACTATGGGGCGATTACTCAAATAAGGGAACACGGGTCTCATTAGAAGTGTTCTAAGGAGGATCCAACTTATTAGAGAGATCGTGGCCTGAAGAGATGTAGTAGTGGAAAGAATTACATCCGAAGATAATATTGTATATCCACTGATAAAGCCATTGACTCAGATTATCTTTGAGCGTCACAGAGATCTGATGGGGATCAGACACATAGGTGATTGGCTTTAGGTCAAGTGGGAGATTGCTAGTTATAGGTGCCCTACAAGCCAATCACGTGAGTGACGGCACCTGTAACATGCTGCCTTAATCTCTTTGCTTATGATTATTGGTATTTTATCATATTATCTGAATGTATATTGTGATGTCCTTGGATTTGTGCAATGGGATCATGATAATGATAATGAGATCATGATAATGAGACCGATTCACCTTTAAACACAGACCCTAAATAATCCTTGTCATAGGTTATTCGAGATGGACATCGAGATAATAGGACAGACTGGTGTCTATATACCCGTCCATATGATGGAGGTGGTTGGTCTCATAGTTACTCATGTGGGGACACTAAGGGTACAATATAGGTGCTAATTGGAGAATGAGTTCACTTATTGATTCGCTTATGAAATACATATGGTTATTGATACCTCATGTCAAATATCGATTCCGTAGTCCTAGTAGTGTATCTAGTCCTTAAACTTAGGACACCAAGGAAGTCCTGTATGAGTACTCCATTATTTGATACCAAACTTATAGATTTGGAAGTTCTAGATCTAGTATAGCCGGTTATTCGGAGTGGCAGCCAACCTTACGATAGCTATTGGTGTCAATAGAGAAATATCTCATGTATTCTTGCTTAGGCAAATCCTTGGCCAGGGTCATTCGGATTGAGAGAGAAAGAATTCTCCTGGAGAATCCGATTAGAGCGAGACTCGATTAGAAATCATATGGGCTTGACAACACCATGCCCGATATACGGTCTCTGGGACCTTGGCATCCCATGTAGTTTAACAATATTTTCTATGAAAATCTGAGCAATACTAATAGCAGTGTAGGGATTTCGCACAGCACAAAAATGAGCATATTTCGTAAGTCAATCAACCACCACAAGGATTGTGCTTTTACCTTTTGAAGGTGGCAGCCCTTCGATGAAGTCCATGGAGATGTCAGTCCACACTGAGTCTGGAATGGGTAGTGGTTGTAGTTTCCCTGGACTTGCCAACGTTTCACCCTTTTCTTTGTTGACATACATCACATTGTGCTACGTATTCAAAATAATTTTTTCATCCCTTTCCAATAAAAGTTTTGCTTCACTCTTTTGTAGGTTCTTAGAAATCCGGAGTGCCTCTTTGAAGGTGTGGAGTGCATTTCATGCAGAATAACTTTGATGCAAGGGAGTTTGGTATAAGCACAATACGACCTTTATAGCGTAGATCCTCGAATCCCAAGTATAGTGAGCTATTGCACTTGGATCCTCCTCCAATTTTTTAATGATGTTACTGGTTTCTGGATCCTTCTTCCATTCTTCCCTAATGCCCTCAAGGAAGCCGGTGGTAGGAAGAGAGATAGCTGAAAATTTAGCTTGCTTTGAGGAGCCGTGAGAGTGCATCTGCAACAACGTTTTCTTTCCCCTTTTGTAAATAATTTCATAATCAAATCCTAGAAGTTTGGTTACCCATTTTTGCTGCTCCGGGATGATATCTTCTGCTCCAAAAGTACTTAAGGCTTCTATGGTCGGTTTTAATCAAAATCGTCGGCCAATCGTAGGGTCTCCACTTTGTTATCACTGCGTGCACAATGACGAGCATCTCCTTATCATAGATAGACATTTTTTGATGGGTGGGAGACAATGCCTTGCTAGTGTATGCAAGTGGTCGACCATCTTGCATGAGAACAGCTCCAATTCCAACTCCAGATGCATCGGCCTCAATGATGAAGGGTCGGCTGAAATCTGGTAGTGCTAGCACCGGTGTTGTCGTCATGGCTGCCTTAAGCCTATCGAAGGCAGCGGAGGCTTTGTTCGACCATAGGAAGGCATCTTTTTTCAGTAGAGAAGTGAGGGGGGCACTAATCTTCCCATAGTCCTTCACGAATTTTCGGTAGTAGCCCATTAATCCAAGGAACCCACGCAGCAATTTCACATTTGTAGGTTTCGGCCAACCTTGCATTGCTTCAATTTTTGTTGGGTCTACGGCCACTCCTTCTTCTAATATTATATGCCCAAGGTACTCTACTTTTTGCTGGAGAAAGCTGCATTTTGATAGCTTAACAAAAAGAGTATTCTCTTGAAGGATCGTCAGAATAATTCGCAAGTGCTGAAAGTGAGTCTCAAGAGAAGGGCTGTAAATGAGAATATCATCGAAAAATACCAGCACAAATTTGCGAAGAAAGCTCCGAAAAATGTCATTCATGAGACTTTGGAAGGTTGAAGGAGAATTAGTGAGTCCAAAGGGCATTACCAAGAATTCATAATGCCCGTTATGAGTGCGGAAAGCAGTTTTTGGGATGTCGCCTTCACATACCCGAATTTGATGATAACCGGATCGAAGGTCCAACTTCGTGAAGACTCGAGCTCCTTTTAATTCATCAAGAAGTTCATCCACCACTAGTATGGGGTACTTATCCTTGACGGTGATGTCATTTAGAGCTCGGTAGTCGCGCACATCCGCCAAGTTCGCTCTTTCTTGCGCACAAGTAGCACCGGTGAGTAGTAGGGTGCGCAGCTTGGTCGAATCACCCTGTTTTGAGCATTTCCTTCACGATTTTCTCAATTTCATCCTTCTGGACATGAGGATAGTGGTAAGGCCGAGTGTTTGCTGGTGGTTTGCCCGGAAGGATTGGAATCCGTGGTCATGTTGCCGAGTAGGAGGAAGACCGCGCGTTCAAAGAAAAATATCATCAAATTCAACAAGCAGTTGGGTGATCTTTTGATTTTTAATTTCTGTTTTCTCCCCCTCTGGTTGCTGCTGGA
Source organism: Musa beccarii (assembly GCA_024322285.1). Lineage (NCBI taxonomy): Eukaryota > Viridiplantae > Streptophyta > Magnoliopsida > Zingiberales > Musaceae > Musa > Musa beccarii. The sequence goes on along the minus strand of CM044398.1, from coordinate 55,179,164 downwards.
GATGCATAAGAAAGCCACCATTTATCTTGCGTAAAACTTTCTCCATTCGTTGGGTTGAAACGGTGGTTACGTTGCTTCCGCGCTTCCCGCGTAGGGTGACCTGTTTACCTTTGCAATAGAATTTCATAATCAATTTGGAAAAGTTCCAAGAGACATCACCTAGTGTCGTCAGCCATTCTATGCCCAACACAGCCTCATAATCATCAATTGGTAGGAGGAAGAAGTCGGCAACAATTTCTTGGTCCTGTAGTAATAGTTTCACCTGCAGGCATCTTTGGTCGCATTTTAGGATTCGGCCGTCGGCGACCTTTACGTCGAACTTGCTGCAACCTTCGATATGGAGCGCCATTCAAGCAGCAACCTTACTATTTAGAAAGTTATTAGTGCTGCCTGTATCGATGAGAACGGTGATCGGTTGTTGTTTGAGCAGGCCTCCAACTTTCATCGTTTGCGGATTTGAGTAGCCGGCTAGCGCATGTACCATAAAGTCGACCGATTGTGGCTCTTCTTCCACATCTTCATCCTCATGTTCAAGACTCTCTTCTAGCTGTTCACTGATCTTTTCTTCCACTGGTTCAATCATAAGAAGTCTCCCCTTTTTACAGCGATGCTCGCGGCTCCACGGCTCGTCACAATGCCAACATAACCCCTTAGCAGATCGGTCTCGAAGCTCTTCTCTTGTCAACCTTTTTGGTGCAGGAGCTCGGCTGATAGTAGGCGAGGCTGAGGGCTTCAATATTTCTGGTCGGGGAGCGACCCTAGTCCTCCGGGCTTCATGGTTCAATCGCTCCTCCTGAAGTCGTGCGAAAGAGATGGCTGCCATAAGCGTGTACGGTTGTCGCGCTTTAACTTCTCCCCGGATCTCCGGCTTCAAGCCCTCAATAAATGTCCCCAATAACTTTTTTTCAGACCAATCATGAGTTTGATTAGATAACCTTTCAAACCTGGTTTGATACTCCTGGATGGTGGAGGTTTGTCGGATCTTTGCTAGTTGTCCGTCGATGTTCTCGTAATCGGTTGGTCCGAAACGGATCAGCAGTCCTTCTTTGAATTGTCGCCATGAGAGGACTCCATGAGTATGTTCAAACCAATCAAACCATTGTATGGCATCTCCTTCAAGATTTATAGCTGCAATTTCTACCATAGATGCATCTGCGGTTTTGTGGTACCGAAAATATCGCTCCGCGCGCGAGATCCAACCAATCGGGTCTCCTTCTTCCCATCTAGGGAAGTCCACCCTCATGCGTGGATAGTGAGGATCGGTCATAGAGCCTCCTCTCTCTTGGAGGTCATCTCTTCGATTAGAGCTTTCCCCTTGATGTGATTTCTTTGGGCTCGGTGGTCGACCCAAACTAAGTTTGGCAAAGAGAGTCCGAATCTTCTCCTCCATTCGTGTCTCGAAAGCTTCGAATTTAGCATCAATTGCCTCCTCGGATGCCATAGCATATGTCTCCAAATCTGTAATATTAAGATCTCTCTTTTGTTGCCGGGTTAAAGGCATGAATTATTTGAGGGAAGTGGTGGCCGAAATGGTTTGTGGATTGGTGGATGTAGGCTGCGGTTTAGGCTTGTTTTGTGGCTGTTTTGGGTGCTGTTTGGGGCTGCGATTTGATGGAGTTTTGGGCTGAGATGGTAGTGGATGAAGGTTAGGGAAGAAAGTTTTAGATCTGTGGTAGCTCACAGCAAAGATTTGACAAAAATCAATAGAAATTGCTGCCTATGTGCGCTGTCTCGTAAGAGCAGAATTATCGTCGAAGAAATATCGATTTCTCGACGAAATTTCCAGCGAAAACTCAGGGGTTTGAGGAGGGGGTTTGATGGTATAATCTTAGTTTAGATAGCAACAAGGATAATAAATTGGATCAAGAAATTTTGGCAGCAAAGCAGTAAAGAAATCGGTGCAAGTTGCGATAGCAGAATTCTCGTCGAAAAATTTCAGCAGTTTGCGACGAGAGATTGCAGCAACACACGAATTTGTTTTTGTGATGAATTCCACAATAGATCAATCATGGATGGGAGCCAAGATGATCTATGAGGTGCACAAAAAATTTCGTTCAAAAAGGATAACAATTAGATCGGTTAAAGGCAGTAACACGCGGCTGAAATTTTCTGCAGCAATCCTTCGTTCGCAAAGATGGTAACTTTCGCGACGCAAAGAATTCGCAGCAAGGGATCGATAGAAAAACTTCTTTTTGATATTTTAGATGAAAAATTGCAGCAGCAAAAGGTATTGGTGGTAGAAAAATACTAGATCTCTGATGCAATTGGAGGTGGCGACAGTAGATCGATTTGATCTACGTCAGGAGATGATGGTGGAGATGATGACGTCAAGAGCAATTGTGGGAATTGCTTGGCTGATGGTGGGCGGCAGAGATGGCAGCAAAAGCAGCAAGATCGCTGCTCTGATACCAGATGATAGAACCCCAGAGGAATTCTATAGAGATTGATCTTTGAGGGGGATCAACCCTTGGAACGCTATAGGGGTTCCACCCTCCAAGTAGCCTGGTGGCTGCAATTGTAGATTGATCTTTCTTATTCCAAAGAGGTGGAGGCTACAAGCTTATATAGAGCTCCAAACCCTAACCCTAGGGGTTGCTTCCTAAGTGAACTACCCAATTTGCCCTCAACCTTAGCGGGCCGGCCCAGTAACAAGGGGGGCGGCGGCTAAGAAGCCCAAAGACCCAAATATAAACCCTAGCCTCTCTTCTTCATAGGATAGAGGTGGCTAGGTGGGGTTTATTACATTCTCACAGGGTTTTTATTAGCTGTTACATGGTTGAGTAGGACCTAACCCTGCTAGGGTCCTATCACGGAGCCCCTATCTTATTAGGTCCCATGGATGAGATCTAATAAGAGCTAGATTATTGGGTAGAGACCCATTAATCTAAGAAGCTTGGGTAATTGGATGAAGATCCAATACCCAATAGGGCTGGATCCATCAGGATTGACAAGGGGCCTCTATAAATAGGAGGGAACCAAAGGCTCATAGGCTGGGGTTCTCTTGATACCCACCTTCTATTCTCCTCTCCCCAGATAGGAGCATCATCCTAGTCCCTGCCATATGGATATCGCTAGAGAGGAGGATGCTTGACCTTCTTCATCCCCCCCATGGATCTATAGGAACTCAAGGATATACGATCTCCCTAGGTACTATCGTTCCTTTCTTACATATGTAGTTTTCAGATTTACGGATTTATTTTTGATGCACTGATCTTCACACGATGATGGAACCTTTCATGGAAATCTAGGACGTTTTATTTTCTATTCTTCCGCTACGCATGAGATGTGATATAAACCAGCAACTTGATCATAATTCGATTAAAGACCCTTTAACTATTCATGGAGGACCAATGACGAGAGCTAAAGCTAAGAGGATGAAAGAAGCTTTAACCTGTTTATTGGAAAACATTTGGAAGGATAAAGCTAGTCAAGACTCAGTCAAGATTCCAAGGTTACAAGAAGAGCCTAAAATGATCAACTTGATTATGAAGAGAGAAGGACAAAGTTAAAGACCTCATCTTGAAGAAGAAAAGTCTATTCAGCTATGTTTACCAAAATTCATGAATTAAGAATATGAATGTTATTTAATGCATTCATTCCTTTTGTACTATCCTCATACTATATAAATGAGGCTGAATCAAAGTGTAGACAGACAATTTGGGAAGTATAACAATTCTTCAACACCGGTGAGTGTTTTGTTTTTAAGTTCTTGCATGAACTTTAGAACTTATCAGGCTTTTCTGCTTGTGGCGTTCAAACCAAATCTTTGCTTTTCTTTTGACTTATCAGACTTTTAGTTTGTGGCGTCTTAAGGGAATTCAAAGTGCTATTCTAGTTATTTCATCAATTTTCTATTGATAAGTAATTAGAATAGTTTCCTTACTTCATTCTTGAACGATCCGCCTTGTTTCAATTGTTGGAGGGTGTCAATTTGCATTCCATATGTATCATAGCTCTTTAGCTATCGGGGTGTATGGTTGCTAAATTGATGATTTCCATCATTTGGTATCAGAGCACGGCTCAAGTTTGAGGTTTGCTTATCCATTTATTTGTTATCTTTTAACTTTTCCTTGTTCTCTTATCACGATATCCATAATTGCTATTCTTTCTCCCTTCTTATTGTTGTGTTTTTTATGCTATTACTATTTATTTTTCATTTTTTTCCCCTCACTTTATCGTCAAAAAAGAAGAAACAGAAAGTTAAAAAAAGAGAGAGAAAATCAAATGTAAAAAAAGGAGTGGAAAGCAAGATCAAAAAAAAAAGAGAGAGAAGATCAAAGGTAAAAAAAGGAAAGAAAGAAAGAGATCGAAATTTTAAAAAAATTGTGAATTCAGGGGACTTCGTGCAAATTGTAGAATTCTTTCTTCATTATTTTGAATTCTTGTTTCAGTGTTTGGAATTTTTTTCATTCCAAAATACTTGAATTCAAATCTTTGCTTATGATTGAAGTGCATCATACACTCCTATAAATTTGGCTTACATTTTTTTTGCTTTTATGTCCAATTTCAATACCCTTGAATTGCCACAATCTGAATTGTTTGTTTAAGTTTTTTTAGTTAATCTAAGAACTCAAAGAACAAAACAAGAGGTAAAAGGCAAGAGTGGTGAGATCAATATCGAGAAAAGCCAAACATTGTGTGAAAACACGAGTGGAGTGAATCAAATCTTGAGTGAAACACGTGAGAGAGTGTTGGTGAGGCTATTCTAACTTTGTTGTTTTTCAGGTTGCAAACATGTCTAAAGAAAAAGAAGCGAGTTCTTCATCTAATGATCTTTTGCTTCAAGCAATGCAACAACAATTTGAATGTATGTTCAAAGTGATAGGAGATGTAAGAGATCATCTAGAAAGGCATGATGATGCAATTAATAGATTGGAAGGTGAACCACGGCGTAGGAGACAACCAACATTCGTCCACGATGAATATAATGGCGGAGATGACCTCGACGATGACCAAGTCACTCTAATTGGTCAAGATGTTAATCCTACGAGACAAACTAGGAGAGGACGTTTTGATGGTGTGGACGAAACATAGGCAAAGATCAAAATGAAAATTCCTTCTTTTCAAGGAAAGAATAATCCGTAGATACTTATTTGGAGTGGGAACAAAAAGTGGAGCTGATCTTTGAATGTCACAACTACTCCGAAGAGAAAAAGGTAAAATTAGCTGCTGTTGAATTTTGTGATTATGCTATAATTTGGTGGGATCAATTATGTAAAGACAGGCGTAGAAATGGTGAAAGGCCCGTAGAGACTTGGTTGGAGATGAAACAAATCATGAGGAGAAGATTCGTCCCAAGTCATTACTATCGGGATTTGCATCAACGACTGCAAACTTTGACACAAGGTTCCATGAGTGTTGATGAATATCACAAAGAGATGGAGATAGCCATGATAAGAGCTAATGTGGAGGAAGACCGTGAGGCTACAATGGCTCGATTCCTGAGTGGATTAAACAAGAACATTGCTGATCTTATGGAATTGCAGCATTATGTGGAGATTGAGGATATGGTGAATATGGCCATGAAGATTGAGAGACAACTCAAAAGAAAAGGCACAAGGTATGATTCAAAACCTTATTCAAATTCGTCTTCATCTTGGAAACAGAATTGGAGTAAAAAGGATGATAAACCCATTGTTAAGCCTAAAATTGATGGAATTAAAGGCAAAAATGAATTTGGCAACAAGGGTAAAGGTGAGAATCAACCTAATCAAAGTAGAGGTATTAAGTGTTTTAAGTGCCTTGGACATGGACATATAGCACGTGAATGTCCAAATAAGAGAGTTATGATTATAAAAGATGGGAATATAGAATCAAAGTGAAAGAGAGGATGGTGATGACATTCCGAGGATACTAGTGACGTAGAGTATGCTAAAGGTGAAATTTTGGTTATTCAACGCACACTTAGTTTGCAAAGTAAAAATGATGAACATGGTGAACAACGTGAAAATCTGTTTCATACTCATTGTTTGATTGCTAACAAGTTATGCAATGTGATTGTTGATAGCGGAAGTTGTACCAATGTGGCAAGTACCTTGCTTGTGGAGAAATCTGAAATTGCCTACTATCAAACATCCAAACCTTACAAGTTGCAATGGTTGAATGATAGTGGTGTAGTAAAGGTAAATCGCAAGTGTTAGTTCATTTTTCAATTGGTAGATATAAGGATGAAGTTTGGTGTGATGTGGTACCTATGTATGCTTTGGTCATATGTTGTTGGAGACCATGGCAATATGATCGTAGGGTAACACATGATGGGTTCAAGAACCGTTATTCCTTGATCATGGATGGACGAAATATCGCTTGGACCGTTGCCTCCGAAGACAATTCTTGAAGACCAGATGCGCATAAAACAACAATATGAGGAGCTTGAGTCTTTGTTAACCAAAACTTTTGGGAGGGAGCAAGAAAGAGAGAAAAAAGAAAAAGATGAGATGAGTGATAAAAATAAGAGTATTGGGAAACACAAGGGGAGAGAAAACAAGGAAGGCTTGAGTGAAAGAAAAATGAGTGTTTATGCCAAAATGAGTGATGTAAAAAAGGCCTTAATCATGAGGCAGCCCTTACTTGTACTTATGTACAAGGACATTTTGATTTCTTCTAACAAAATTGACAAAAGTTTGCCTAGTGTTATTGTTAATCTTTTGCAGGAAAATGAGGATATCTTTCCCGAAGAAGTTCCCAATGGTTTGCCACCAATTAGAGGAATTGAGCATCAAATTGATTTCATTCCAGGTGCAAGCATACCAAATAGGCCAGCATATAGATGCAACCCAGAAGAGACCAAGGAAATCCAAAAGCAAGTCAGTGAGCTTATGGAAAAGGGGTATGTGCGAGAAAGCATGAGTCCATGTGCGCTTCTGTTCTTTTGGTGCCTAAAAGGATGGATCTTGGAGAATGTGTGTTGATTGCAGAGCTATCAACAAAATCACGGTAAAGTATCGACATCCTATTCCTAGGCTAGATGACATGTTAGATGAATTGCATGGTTCTTGTCTATTTTCAAAAATTGATTTGAAATCTGGATATCATCAAATAAGAATGCATGAGGGTGATGAATGGAAAACTGCTTTCAAAACTAAACATGGTTTATATGAATGGTTAGTGATGCCTTTTGGCCTAACTAACGCACCTAGCACTTTTATGAGATTGATGAACCATATTTTGCGTGCTTACATTGGAAAGTTTGCATGGTTTATTTTGATGATATACTTGTGTATAGCAAAAGTTTAGATGAGCATGTAACACATTTAAAAGCTATTTTTGATGTGCTTAGAAAAGAAAAGTTATATGCTAATCTACAAAAATGTACTTTTTGCACTAATGAAATTACTTTTCTTGGATATGTTGTAAACGATAATGGAATACATGTTGATCAAGAAAAAGTAAAAGTAATTAAAGAGTGGCCAAAACCCACTAGTGTTAGTGATGTTAGAAGTTTTCATGGTCTTGCTAGCTTTTATAGAAGATTTATTAAAGATTTTTCTACCATTGCTGCACCATTAACTGAATGCATCAAAAGAATATTGAATTCAGATGGGGTAAACAACAAGATGATGCTTTTAACTTGCTTAAAGACAAACTCGATTCAAGACCTTTGCTTGCTTTACCTAACTTTGCTAAAACTTTTGAGATTGAGTGTGATGCAGTGGAGTAGGTATTGGAGGAGTCTTAATACAAGAGGGTCGACCCATTGCATTCTTTAGTGAGAAGCTAAATGGAGCAAGTCTTAACTACTCGACATATGATAAAGAATTTTATGCTCGGTAAGAGTATTAGAGACATGGCACACTATCTTTGGCACAAGGAATTCATTATACATACCGATCATGAATCTTTGAAATATCTCAAAGGACAAGGAAAGCTAAGTCGTAGGCATGCAAAATGGGTGGAGTTTATTAAATCCTTTCCATACATCATCAAGTACAAACAAGGTAAAGAAAATGTGGTCGCGATGCTCTTTCTAGAAGGTATGCTCTAATTTCTAAACTTGATGCAAAATTATTGGGTTTTGAATACATTAAAGATTTATACAATTCTGACCATGATTTTGCTAATGTTTATGGGGCATGTGAAAAGGGGGTTTTGATAAGTTCTTTAGGCATGATGGTTTTCTTTTCAAAGAAAACAAGCTGTGTGTTCCTCAATGTTCAATGAGAGAATTACTTGTGAGAGAAGCACATAGTGGAGGTTTAATGGGACATTTTGGAGTCAGAAAAACTTTAGATGTGTTAAGTGATCATTTCTTTTGGCCACACATGAAAAGGGATATTGAAAGATTGTGTGAAAAATGCATCACTTGTAAACAAGCTAAATCTAAAGTAATGCCTCATGGGTTATATACACCACTTCCTATAGCTAATGAACCTTGGGTTGATATATCCATGGACTTTGTCTTAGGTTTACCTAGGTCAAAAGGAGGGAGAGATTCTATTTTTGTTGTTGTTGATAGGTTTAGCAAGATGGCACATTTCATTCCTTGCCATAAAACAGATGATGCAACACATGTTGCGAGACTGTTTTTCAAAGAAATTGTGAGGTTACATGGCATCCCAAGGACAATTGTGAGTGATAGAGATGTGAAGTTTCTTAGCCACTTTTGGAGAACGCTTTGGAGTAAGTTGGGTACAAGATTGTTGTATTCAACCACTTGTCATCCACAAACAGATGGACAAACGGAGGTGGTAAATCGAACTTTATCAACACTTTTGAGGGCCATAATTCAAAAAAATTTAAAAAATTGGGAGGAGTGTTTGCCACATGTAGAGTTTGCTTATAATAGAAGTGTGCATGCTACAACAAACCATTCCCCATTTGAAGTTGTGTATGGGTTCAATCCATTAACTCCTATGGATTTGCTACCTTTACCATTGAAAAGGCCAATTTGGATGGTAAGCAAAAAGCTGATTTTGTCAAAGCATTGCATGAAAAAGTCCGAACACAAATTGAAAAGAAAACTCTACAATATGAGAAACAACACAACAAAGGCCGAAAACAAGTATTGTTCGAACCTGGTGACTGGGTTTGGGTACACTTAAGGAAGGAAAGATTTCCTAGTCATAGAAAGTCTAAACTAATGCCAAGAGGAGATGGTCCATTTCAAGTCATTCAAAAAATCAATGACAATGCATATAAGCTGGAACTACCAGGTGAGTATGGCAACATTAATGCAACATTCAATGTTTCGATCTATCTTTGTTTGATGTAGGTGATGGAGCTATGATTCGAGGACTAATCCTTTCCAGAAAGGGGAATGATATAAACCAGCAACTTGATCATAATTCGATTAAAGACCCTTTAACTATTCATGGAGGACCAATGACGAGAGCTAAAGCTAAGAGGATGAAAGAAGCTTTAACCTGTTTATTGGAAAACATTTGGAAGGATAAAGCTAGTCAAGACTCAGTCAAGATTCCAAGGTTACAAGAAGAGCCTAAAATGATCAACTTGATTATGAAGAGAGAAGGACAAAGTTAAAGACCTCATCTTGAAGAAGAAAAGTCTATTCAGCTATGTTTACCAAAATTCATGAATTAAAAATATGAATGTTATTTAATGCATTCATTCCTTTTGTACTATCCTCATACTATATAAATGAGGCTGAATCAAAGTGTAGACAGACAATTTGGGAAGTATAACAATTCTTCAACACCGGTGAGTGTTTTGTTTTTAAGTTCTTGCATGAACTTTAGAACTTATCGAGCTTTTACGCTTGTGGCGTTCAAACCAAATCTTTGCTTTTCTTTTGACTTATCAGACTTTTAGTTTGTGGCATCTTAAGGGAATTCAAAGTGCTATTCTAGTTATTTCATCAATTTTCTATTGATAAGTAATTAGAATAGTTTCCCTTACTTCATTCTTGAACGATCCGCCTTATTTCAATTCGTTGGAGGGTGTCAATTTGCATTCCATATGTATCATAGCTCTTTAGCTATCGGGGTGTATGGTTGCTAAATTGATGATTTCCATCATTTGCATCGAGAGCACGGCTCAAGTTTGAGGTTTGCTTATCCATTTATTTGTTATCTTTTAACTTTTCCTTGTTCTCTTATCACGATATCCATAATTGCTATTCTTTCTCCCTTCTTATTGTTGTGTTTTTTATGCTATTACTATTTATTTTTCATTTTTTTCCCTCACTTTATCGTCAAAAAAGAAAGAGAACAGAAAGTTAAAAAAAAGAGAGAGAAAAATCAAATGTAAAAAAAAAGTGGAAAGCAAGATCAAAAAAAAAAGAGAGGAGAAGATCAAAGGTAAAAAAAAAAAGAAAGAAAGAGATCGAAATTTTAAAAAAATTGTGAATTCAGGGGACTTCGTGCAAATTGTAGAATTCTTTCTTCATTATTTTGAATTCTTGTTTCAGTTTGGAATTTTTTTCATTCCAAAAATACTTGAATTCAAATCTTTGCTTATGATTGAAGTGCATCATACACTCCTATAAATTTGGCTTACATTTTTTTTGCTTTTATGTCCAATTTCAATACCCTTGAATTGCCACAATCTGAATTGTTTGTTTAAGTTTTTTAGTTAATCTAAGAACTCAAAGAACAAAACAAGAGGTAAAAGGCAAGAGTGGTGAGATCAATATCGAGAAAAGCCAAACATTGTGTGAAAACACGAGTGGAGTGAATCAAATCTTGAGTGAAACACGTGAGAGAGTGTTGGTGAGGCTATTCTAACTTTGTTTTTCAGGTTGCAAACATGTCTAAAGAAAAAGAAGCGAGTTCTTCATCTAATGATCTTTTGCTTCAAGCAATGCAACAACAATTTGAACATATGTTCAAAGTGATAGGAGATGTAAGAGATCATCTAGAAAGGCATGATGATGCAATTAATAGATTGGAAGGTGAACCACGGCGTAGGAGACAACCAACATTCATCCACGATGAATATAATGGTGGAGATGACCTCGACGATGACCAAGTCACTCTAATTGGTCAAGATGTTAATCCTACGAGACAAACTAGGAGAGGACGTTTTGATGGTGTGGACAGAAACATAGGCAGCATTAGCTATCGGGGTGTATGGTTGCTAAATTGATGATTTCCATCAAGATGTCACTCCCTTGGATTTCCCAACAAAATGGCGGTGGTACCTCCAACACCCGAAAATTCGGGATGTGACCTCTTTTGGCTCTAATTCTGAAGCTAATTGAGCCTACAAATACCCTTGCTTCTCAGTTGGCTAAGAACATTGAGAAGTGATAAAAATTATGCCAAAACTCTAGTGAAATAGCCTTAGAAAGCTTGAGTGTTCACCTCCTGAAGTCTTACTTGTAAAAGTTCTGTAAAAGAGTGTGAACCACTTATGAAAGTTTATAAGATGGGTGTTTGATCCTTCCCTTTCAAGAAGGATTGAGAGTAGAAGCCAGAAACCTCATTAGAGGAGGTTTAGGAAGTGGACGTAGGTCATTTGACCGAACTACTATAAATCATTGCATACTTCTCTTGGCGTGTAAGTTTAAATTACTGCATTTCAATTTTATACTTGACTGTTATCTTTTAATCTTCTTCTCTCAACTCTTTTTCGTATTCACTAAAATAATCCTCTTTACTGAAATCACTTCTGTCGAACTAAACTTCTCAATGCATAATGTTTTTTGGGAATCGGATTTAAACTATCAGTTTTTATCCACTACACTAATTCCCCCCCCCTCCTCTTAGTGCTGCTCTAGATCCTAACATGCCCCAGTCTGATGGTACCACCGCCCAAACACACTATCACTGGGTAGTACCACCGCCTAGACTCAGTCTAGAAGACTGAGCCTTCAGGTAGTTCCACCGCCAACTTTGGTAGTGCCACCACTTGACGCGGCACCAGGGCATTGTTTTGGACTTTCATCCAGCTAACACAGCCCTAAATTGGGCTTAGTTGGCCCCTAATTGAGTTGACACATTTCTAACCCAATTAGACCTAATCCTACTTCGATCTAGATAATTATTACAAAGCGAATCAAATTTGTTGCCTAACATGTCATTGGTCCTATCAGCGCTTCATTCGATTCTTCAACATATTATACTCTCATGTAGCTTGTTGCCCAATTGATAGTTGTCCTTGTTAGGATCGGATAGGCACTAAGAGGGGGGGGTGAATTAGTGCAGCGAATTAAAATCGTAAGTTTGAAATCGATTTTGATAAAATAGTTAGTTCGTATGAAAACTTCGATCTGACAAAAAATGACTTGGTTGAAGTAGCTTGAATAAGGGTAATGAAAAACTAAATGGTTTACAGCCAAGTATAAGTATGAAATAGAAATTTAAACACTCACACATTCAAGAACGCAAGGATATATAGTGGTTCGGTCAAAGTGACCTACATCCACTTCTGAAGCCTTCTTCGATGAGGCTCCCAACTTCCACTAGCAAATCCTTTTGAAGGAGAAGGACCAAACACCCCTCTTACAACCCTTTTACAAGAAGTTCACACTCTTACAGATTTTTCAAAGAGAAAGAAGGAGGTGAACACAAGCTATTGAAAATAAGACTTTTGCAAAACTTTAGCTCAATTTCTAACTCTCAAAATGGGTGTCCTTTTAGCTGAGAAAGGGGGGGTATTTATAGATCCAAAGTGGATTCAAATTTGGGCTCCAAATTAGAAATCAAATTAGAGTTCCTAGTCTTTGGCGGTGCTACACTTTGTCGATCGTCAGGCCCGACAAGTGCACTACCGCTTTGTGCCGGTGGTACTACGCCTCTGCAGATCTTGTAGTGGGCGGTAGCACCACCCAAGATTCGGCGCCAGCGGTTCTATGCTGGCACATTCAAAGAATGCTTTGAATGGGCCTTGTTCAAGGCCTAAAAAGGCTTAGTAAGAGCTTGGTTGGCCCCTACCAGATTTGAGCAGGATTAATTCGAAATCCTTGCCCTAAGTACGTGCCAACTATGAAATTAAAACATAATTAATAGTGATTTAAACCGATATTCTTCAAGTCTTATTCCGATGAGCTTTATGATGAGACTTCGGCGGTCTTCCGATACTTCTCTCGGATTTCTTCCGGTGGATTCCTAGCATGCTCCCGGCTTGTATGGCACACTCAACGAGTCTTCGGTAAACTTCCAAACCTTCTTGGCAATCTTTGCAAACCTTCGACGATCTTTGCCGCGAACTTCCAAAAACTTCGGTAAGTCCCTGATTCGATCTCGGTTGGTTCCGGTAATACTTCTGATGATCCTTCGGACTTCTGATGAACTCTTGATCACCTGACGGACTTGACCTCGGCAAATCGCTTTATGTATCTAACCTATCGTAGTTAATCCTGCACACTTATCTTTGATAATATAGATTAGAACAAATATTTCACCAATTGATTTCATCATCAAAATCCGAGATTCAACAATCTCCCCTTTTTTTATGATGATAATCAATTGATGATGGAGTTACTCTTAACTCTCCCTATCTATATGCCATATCATTAGAAGGTAAAAGCACTTGAATTCAATCTTTTGAATTCAAGCCAAATCCAATAGATTTCATTTAACATAAAGCTTAATAAACAAGCTTAGGCATAAATATGAAAAACAATGTATTTTAAACAATGTCAAGGTATTTACACCTATAATAACCAGAAATATTAATTCAAACATGATAAGGATTAAGTGATATCCAAAAGAGTGTTTCAATATCAAGACATGATATCAAATGAAAAAGTAGCTTATCTCAAGAATAAGAATTCTTAAGCATTTGCGATACGATACAATTGATTCATATTTCACTTTAAGCATTTTACTCCAACATAGCAACAATTACTCCATCATAGCAATTTATATTTTTCTCCCCCTTTGTCATCAACAAAAATAATGGACGTGGAGAAACCATTCATTACTTTGAAGAAGAAAAGAAAAAAATCTCATTTAGCAAGCCATGAGAGGGAGAATACAAAAGTCGATCAATTATTGAGCCATGGAGAGAGCATGAAACCATTCGAGGAAGGTATCAAGTCATAAAATAATATGAAAGTGTCATCCAAAAATTACGATCGAACTGAAAAAAAAAAGTTCATTCAAAAGCTGAGTAGATGAAATGAAAGTAACATCACATAACATCATCCATAGTAGTCATAAGCATAACAGGATAAGTGTTTAAAAAGAAAACAACAGCTATTCCAGAGGGGGAACGCCAAAATGCCTATACAAGTGATCTATTTTGTGGTTCATTTGTTGCACTTCCTTCAAAATTTCAGCTGTTGTGATGTGATTTGATTTAAGGCAAGCATGATTGGATCTTCAATAGATGGAGCAGGAGCTGGCTCAGATGGTGCTGGATCAACGGGACTAGGCGGAGGAGATTCATTTCCTCTAAAAATTGGTGTTTCAGGTTGCTCTACCGGTGGGGGAACTATATCAACCCTTCTAGGTTGCCTAATCCATATGTCATCTCTAAATATGCATCGAAGTCGCTTCAGAAGACTTCTATTAATTGTGTTATATCTATCAACCTATATTATCTCCTCATCGGGTGACACACAAATGTTATGGGCAAAAATGAATCTAGTGATCAATCCGCCATATGACAACATTGAGTCTCTAGAGAAAATTTCTATCATATGTTGTCTAATCAAATAATCAAAGCAGTTGTTTTGTCTAGTCATGATCCAATACATCGTACTTAGTTCTAACATACTAATCTCATCAGGATGAAACTGCTTCGGAAGTAGAATGCTTATAATGATATGATGAAGTAATTTCAAATTAAAAGGTAATAAGTACTCATAGCTTTTAGGAATGATGCCTAGGTTAGGATTAGCAAAGATCATTTCTAAGGTTTCGGAGTGGGTTGCTCCGATTGCATCCATATCCCATTGCCCTCTAAAATAACATCCTCTATTCTTTTCTTCAATTATAAGTAGCTCACATATGGTATGATCATAAATCTGAATTGTGGTTCCTAACACATAGGTAGTCAAAACATCATCTTCAATAATCATGTTAGCATAAAATAGCTTAACCAACCTATGGTAGATTGGTTCATTAATTTGCAAGATAGGTAGAGCATTTAGATTAGCAAACCATCTAATAGGTTCTAGGTTTCCTAGTTCACCTAGATCAACATGTTTACCCTTATATATGGCTTTACAATCAAAATTTGGATATCTTAAGGCTACCTCATTAGATCTAAAAAGGGTTGGGTCAAATGAATCTCCTTCCAATCTTTTCCCTTTACCTCTTGTTGATTTCTTAGGAGCCATATCTATTCATGATGAAGAAACAAAAGGAAACAATAAGGAAAAGACAAGCAAATGTGAGTAGAAGAGAAAATTTTAGATTTTACCTTGTTTGTGTTTCCTAGGAAGGTGAGGAGCTTGGATCAAGAAAATGCCTTTGATAGCCCTTTAGAAGGAGGAAGAAATGGAGAGGAGAGAGTTTGGAGGAGCTTAGGAGGAAGAGGGATGAAAGGGAGATGTTTTCAGTGGGTTCTACCGCTGACCCTAGCACCCCCTTTAATATGGGGGTGTTCGGGTGGTACTACCACCAACCAGGCGGTGCTACTGCCTGGGAGCCGAGTACCCAGGCGGTACTACCGTCGGTTTTAGCGGTGCTACCGCTGGCCCAATAAATATTTTAAAAAAAAAATTTGTTTTCAAGTGTTGAAAGGAGATGAGATGTAATCATAGATCACTCTTTGAGATATAGAATTAAAACGAGGGAGGCAAATCCCCGAGAGCTGAGTTTTTGTAAAATCCACGAAAGCCGAAAGAAAATATATATAATGCTACTTATTCACAAGGACAATTTAACATGCCTATTTCCCTCCTAATGAAGTCAAATTGTTCTTCAATTAAAGATTTCGTAAAGATGTCCGCTAATTGATGTTTTGTATCGATAAATTCAAGAGTGACATCGTTACTGTTGACATGATCTCGTATAAAGTGATGTCTTATGTCAATGTGTTTAGTTCTAGAGTGTTGAATAGGATTTTTGGTTAGACAAATAGCACTTGTATTATCACATTTTATAGGAATGTTATTTAAATGAATTCCATAATCTTCTAGTATATTTTTCATCCAAATGACTTGAGCACAACATGCACTTGCGACTATGTATTCGGCTTCCACCGTAGATAGTGCAACTGAATTTTGTTTCTTGGAAGTCCAAGAAACAAGTGCATGTCCTAAAAATTGACATATTCCAGATGTGCTCTTTCTATCTATTCTACATCCACCAAAATCCGCATCTGCATAGGCTTTCAAATCAAAGTTATCAGATTTTGGATACCATAATCCTAGATTAGGAGTACCTTTAAGATATCTAAGAATTCTTTTAACGGTTTTAAGGTGAGACAACTTAGGGTTAGCTTAAAATCTCGCACAAAGTCCTATACTAAACATGATATCTGGTCTAGTTGCGGTAAGATAGAGCAAGCTACCTATCATCCCCCTATATGTCTTTTGATCAAAATTTTCTCCACCTTCATCCAAGTCTAACTTGGTGGAAGTACTCATTGAAGTGTGGATGGCTTTTGAACTATTCATATTAAATCGTTTTAACAATTCTAATATATATTTGGATTGATTAAGGAATATGTCATTACTAAGTTGTTTAATTTGTAATCCAAGAAAGAAGGTTAATTCTCCTATTAGACTCATCTCAAATTCATGACTCATACACTTAGCAAAATATTCACATAGTGATTCATCCGAAGAACCAAAAATAATGTCATCAACATAAATTTGAATAATAAGAAAATTATTTTTAAAATATTTGATAAACTATGTAGTATCAACCTTGCCTTTTGTAAAATTATTAGAAATAAGAAAGGAGCTTAGCCTTTCATACCAAGCTCTAGGAGCTTGTTTTAGTCCATAGAGAGCCTTAGTTAATTTAAACACATGATTAGGAAGAAGAGAATTTTTGAATCCAGGTGGTTGTTCAATATATACTTCTTCGGAAATAAAGTCATTTAAAAAAACACTTTTGACATCCATTTGAAATAGTTTAAGATCATTACTACTAGCATAGGCAAGGAGCATCCTGATAGCTTCTAATCTTGCCATAGGAGCGAAGGTCTCTTCATAATCAATATCTTCTTCTTGGTTGAAACCTTTGGCCACTAATTTAGCCTTGTTTCTAACCACAATATCGTATTCATCTTGCTTGTTTCTAAAGACCCATTTAGTATCAATAACTAAATTGTCATTAGGTCTAGGAACAAACTTCCATACCTCATTCCTCTCAAATTGATTTAACTCTTCTTGCATTGTGATGACCCAAGAATCATCTTTCAAGGCATCATCAATGCATTTTGGTTCAACTTGAGAAAGAAAAGTGGTATAGGCACAAAAATTCTTAAATGAAGAACGAGTTTGAACCCCTTTAGATGTATCTCCTATAATTAACTTCTTGGGATGGGCATCTACATACTTCTATTCCTTGGGTAAGAAAATTTGGCAAGAAGATGCATCCAAGTTGTCATTTTGAAGAGAGGGTTCATTCAAATTCAAATCATTAAAACCAAGATCATCATCAAAATCTTTTTTCTTAGATTCGAAAAATTTATTAAAAACCACATGAATAGATTCTTCTATAACTAAAGTTCTTTTGTTGAAAACCCGAAAAGCTTTAGAAATAGAAGAGTAATCAAGGAAGATGCCTTCATCGGATTTAGCATCGAATTTTCCTAAGGCATCCTTTTCATTTAAAATAAAATATTTATAACCAAAAACTTTAAAGTAAGAGACATTAGGTTTTTTATTATTCCATATTTCATATGGAGTCTTAGATAGGGATAGTCTTACTAGAACTCTATTCATAACATAGCAAGTCGTGTTTACGACTTCGGCCCAAAAATATTTTAGTAAATTATATTCATTTTATATGGTTCTAGCCATTTCTTGCAAATTTCTATTTTTCCTTTCCACTACTCCATTTTGTTGAGGATTCCTTGAAGTAGAAAAATTATGGTTATATCCGTTGATTTCACAAAAATTTTGGAAGTCATGATTTTGAAATTCACCACTGTGGTCACTCCAAATTGATGAAATCATGAAATCTTTTTCATTTTTGAGTAAGTTAACAAAATATTAAGAAACATTTGAAACAATCACTTTTGTGAGTCAAGAAATAGGTCCAAGTGTATCTACTATAGTCATCCACAATTACAAAGGTATATTTGCTACCTCCTAAGCTTGTTATGTCAATTGGTCTAAATAAGTCCAAATTGATCAATTGCAATGGTCTAGTGGTGCTAATTTGATTTTTTGGTTTGAAGCTAGTTTTTATTTGTTTTCCTAGTTGACACGCATCACATACTTTGTCCTTGGCAAACTTCATATTGGGAATTCCTCGTACTAATTCTCTAGATGAAATTTTAGAAATTAGTTTCATGCTTGCATGGCCTAATCTCCAATGCCAAAGCCAGACATCATCATTCAAAATCGAAAAACACATTTCATTACTTAATTCATCAATATTTATGGTGTAGACATTGTTTTGTTTTAAAGCAATCATGGATATATCATTGTTTGGTTTTTCAATGATGCAAACATTATATTCAAATCTAACAACATAACCTTTATTGCATAATTGACTAATGCTTAAAAGATTATATTTTAAACCATCAACTAGCTGTTACATCATCAATTAAAAAACTTGATTTGTTACCTATGGTTCCCTTGTCAATGATTTTACCCTTGTTGTCTTCAAAGGTGACATACCATTCTTCTTTGCTAGTGAGTATAGAGAAATGAGATGGATCTCCAGTCATGTGCCTTGAGCATCCACTATCAAGATACCATATCTTGCTTCTAGCTTGTGAGTTTGTCTATAAAAGAGGATGGGTTTTAGGTACCCATTTGATTTTGGGTGCCTCACAAATTGATCTATTTATTTTGTAATTCAACATTGAATTGTTTATGGTTCCTTTAGGAACCCATATCAATTTATGTGGACTAATTTTCTTGAATGGACATTTGTAGACATGTCTAGTTTTACCACAAAAATTACATTTCAAATGGGGTGATACATACAATGTGGGTCTTTTAATGAAGGTGGTGGGATTTCGATGAGATCCACTCACAAATCTGATTCCACTTCTATTTCCGACGTGACCCTTGTTAGCAAGGATCATGTCCAAGCCCTTGCTACCGACCTTAAACTTGTTTAGGGTCTCTTTGAATAGCAAATTCTTGTTTTTTATTGCTTCTAAGTGTTCACACTTAGAGTATGGGGGTAGAGAACGAGTTTGGAGACTATTGAACTTATTTTGCAATAAAGCATGCTCTTTCTTTAGTAAATTAAACTTCTTACTAATAGTTCTATATTCATCAAATAACTCATGAAAAGTGATAGAAAGCTCATCGAAAGATAATTCTTCATTAAATAACTCACTAACCTCTTCTCCTAGGGCCATTAGCGCAAAGTTAGCCTCCTCTTTGTTGCTTGCTTCTTCAACCTCGGAGTCACTTGAATCATCCCATGTAGCCTTCAATATCTTCTTCTTCTTGGGTTGTTTCTTCTTGGCTTGGGGGCATTCATATTTGAAGTGTCCCGGCTTCTTGCATTCGTAGCAAATAACTTGGTCCTTTTTATGTTCAAGTTTATTTTTTGTGTCATTTTTAAATTTATTTTTTCTTATAAATTTTTTGAATTTTCGAGTTAAGAGTGCAATGTCATTGTCACTGTCCTCATCACTTGATATTCCTTTCAAGTGGTCTTCTTGTGTTCTCAGTGTCATATCCTTCATGTTCTTTAGAAGGGGGTTCTCGAGCTCTTCATGAACATGGCACATCATTTCGTAGGTCATTAGAGACCCAATAAGTTCTTCAAGGGGAAAAGTCTTAAGGTCCTTGGTCGCTTGTATGGCCGTAACTTTTGGATCCCAACTCTTTGGAAGGGATCTTAAAATCTTAGTTACAAGTTCAAAATTAGAAAAACCTTTACCAAGTGCCTTAAGTCTATTAATAACATCCGTAAAGTGAATGTACATATCTCCAATGGACTCACTTGGTTTCATTCGGAAAAGTTCGTAAGAATGCCCAAGAATATTGATTTTGGACTCTTTCACTCGGCTAGTGCCTTCATGAGTGATCTCAAGAGTACACCAAATATCAAAAGCCGATTCACAAATTTATACACGATTAAATTCATTTTTATCTAGTGTACAAAATAAGGCATTCATTTTTATCTAGTGCACAAAATAAGGCATTTAAAGGAAAAACCTTCTTCTCCGTTTCATTCCAATCGCTCATCGGAAGAGAAGATTTTTGAAAACCATTCTCAACGATATTCCAAAGCTCAAAATTCATATAAATAAGAAAGATCCTCATACGAGTCTTCCAATACGTATAATCTGACCCATTGAACATAGGCGGACGTGTAATGGAATGACCCTCTTGCATACCGAAATAGGCCATCTCCCTTGGGTTTTAAACCAAATATGAGAGTGAACATGCTCTGATACCAATTGTTAGGATCGGATAGGCACTAAGAGGGGGGGGGTGAATTAGTGCAGCGGATTAAAATCGTAAGTTTGAAACCGATTTCAATAAAATAGTTAGTTCGTATGAAAACTTCGATCCGACGAAAAATGACTTGGTTGAAGTAGCTTGAATAAGGGTAATAAAAAACTAAATGGTTTGCAGCCAAGTATAAGTATGAAACAGAAATTTAAATACTCACACATTCAAGAACACAAGGATGTATAGTGGTTCGGTCAAAGTGACCTACATCCACTTTCGAAGCCTTCTCCGATGAGGCTCCCAACTTCCACTAGCAAATTCTTTTGAAGGGGAAGGACCAAACACCCCTCTTACAACCCTTTTACAAGAAGTTCACACTCTTACAGATTTTTCAAAGAGAAAGAAGGAGGTGAACACAAGCTATTAAAAATAAGACTTTTGCAAGACTTTAGCTCAATTTCTAACTCTCAAAAAGGGTGCCCTTTCAGTTGAGAAAGGAGGGGTATTTATAGATCCAAAGTGGATTCAAATTTGGGCTCCAATTTGAAATCAAATTGGAGTTCCCGGTGTTGGCGGTGCTACTGCTTGTCAGGGGAGATGCTCTGCTTTGTCGATCGTCGAGCAGTACTACCGCCAGTGGCGGTAGCACCGCCAAAGATTTGGCTATCGGGCGATTCTACCGCCTACGCGCACAAAGTGACGCTACCATCTACCACAGCCCATTCAAGAATGCTTTGAATGGGCCTTGTTCAAGGCCCAAAAAGGCCCAGTAAGAGCCCGGTTGGCCCCTACCAGATTTGAGCAGGATTAATTCGAAATCCTTGCCCTAAGTACATGCCAACTATGAAATTAAAACATAATTAACAGTGATTTAAACCGATATTCTTCAAGTCTTATTCCGACGAGCTTTACGATGAGACTTCGGCGGTCTTCCGATACTTCCCTCGGATTTCTTCCGGTGGATTCCAGCATGCTCCCGGCTTGTATGGCGCGCTCAACGAGTCTTCGGCAAACTTCCGAACCTTCTCGACAATCTCCGCGAACCTTCGACGATCTTTGCCACGAACTTTCGAAACTTCGGTAAGTCCCTAAGTCGATCTCGGTTGGTTGCGACAACACTTCCAACGATCCTTCGGACTTCCGATGAACTCTTGAACACCCGACGGACTTGACCTCGGCAAATCACTTTATGTATTTAACCCATCGTAGTTAATCCTGCACACTTATCTTTGACAATATAGATTAGAATAATTTATCAATTGATTTCATCATCAAAATCCGAGATTCAACAGTCCTTTACAATGATATTCTTGGCACAATCTACTCTTCTTTGTTCGAGGCCCGAATCTCTTGTCCGAAGCCTCTGTCGATACGTCGATTAGTCTTCCGGCTCGACGTCCAATCATTTGACATATATTTATCTAGCTCGACATTGATTCTTCTTGCTTCAATTATCTAATCCTGATTGAAAGTAAACCTGCATGACTCAAAATATAGTTAGATCACAAAACATAATCAATTGGTTTCATCATCAAAATCCGAGATTCAATAGGGAGGGTGAATTAGTGCAGCGATTAAAATCATCGATTTCAAAAAACTATTTTGGTGAAAAGATTCGTTCAATGAAAACTCATTTCAGCAAAGATGTTTAACTTTGAAAATTTTCATAAGTGGATAGAGAAGAAGTAGAGCAGTTGCAGTTAAATAGAATGCAACTAAGAAAGAAAAGTGCACAAGGAAAGAACACACCAATTTATAATGATTCGGTCCTCCGACCTACGTCCACTCCTGATACCTCCTCCCATGAGATCATCGGTTTCCACTATTGATCTTTCTTCAAGGGCAAAGATCGATCACCTCTTTACAGAACTCTTTATAGGTTACGCACTCCTTATACAAGTTTCTAACACTTAGAATCGGTGGAGGTAATCTCTCAAAGTTTACAAGCAGCGATTTTACTATAATCTCAGTTCTTTTGTTCACTTCTTTGTATCCAACAAGCAGAGAAGTGTGGGGTATTTATAGGCTTCTTAAAAAATGGAGTAAAAAAAGGTCTTATCTCGGATTTTTGGGGTACTAACAGTACCACCACCAGTAGAATCGGACATTGGGTGGTACCACCACCTAGTCTGGCGGTACTACCGCCAGATAGAGTCTCAACTATTAGAACTGGATAGTACCACCACCTAGTTTGGTGGTACCACCACCTGGCAATTAATAACTACTGATGGTACCACCGTGTAGTCTAGGTGGTGCCACCACTCAGATACTTAGGAGACTAAGCCCTGGGCGATTCCATCGCCTAATTCTAGCAATGCCACCGCTAGACAAGATTCAGCAACACTATTTGGGTCAAGAGTCCAACCCAAATCAGTCCGAATTTGGGCCCAATTGGCCTCTAATAGAGCTAGTAGGATTACTTTCTAAACTTTAATTGCACCCTAACTACGATAATGAAGACATCTACTTAAGCAAGTAAGTCCGATAGTTAAAAATTTCTTCCAACGAGCTTTCGACGATCTTCCGGTGGACTTTTGACAAACTCTCGACGATCTTCCAGTGGACTCCTAGCAAGCTCTTAAAGTCTCAATGATCTTCTTAGCGAGCTTCGACGATCTTCTTGGCGAACTCCGATGATCTTCTTTGGTGAGCTCCAATCTTCTCGGCGAGCTTCAGTGAACTTCCGACGAACTTCTCGGTAAACTTCCAACGTACATTTCGATAAGCTCCCAATGAACTCTCGACAAATTCCCGCAACACTCCCGATAAACTTTTGGACTCCCGACGAACTCTCGGACTCCCAACAAATCGTTCGATCTTTGACTCTGGTATTATGTTTGCTTTATGCCTTGTTCGCTATCGTAGTTAATCCTGCATACTTTTCTCAACATATAGATTAGATCAATAATTTATCAATTGATTTCATCATCAAAATCTGAGATTCAATAGAAAGGATACCCTATGCCTCTACGATAAGGTCTATCATATATGCTATGCTATGTACTAGGCCTAATATAGTGTATGCTCTAGTGTCACAAGCAGGTATCAAGCGGATCTAGACTTGGAGCATTGAAAAGTTGTAAAGTATATCCTTAAGTACTTGAGAAGGACTAGGGATCTTTTACTAATATACAGAGGAGATAGTCTCCATGTTAAGGGCTACACAAACTCAAATTTCTAGTCTGATGTCAATGATAGCAAGTCGAATTTAGAGTATATGTTCACTCTAAATGAGGCAGTAGTGAGCTGGAAGAGTTCCAAGCAAGATACTACTACTGACTCAATCATAGAGGCAGAATACATTGATGCGACAAAAGTAGCAAAAGAGTCTGGATGAAGAAGTTCATCATGGATTTGGAGTTGTATCGAACAACACAGAACCGATTCCTATATATTGCGATAATAATGAGGCAATTGCTCAAGCAAAGGAACCTAGGTCATATCAGAAATCCAAATATGTTCTGAGGAGGTTTCACCTGATTAGAGAGATCGTGACCCGTGAAGATGTAGTAATGGAAAGAGTTTCATCCCAAGATAACATTATTGATCCACTAACATTGCTATTATCTCATATTATATTTGAGCATCACAAAAGTCTAATAGGGATCAGACACATAGGCGATTGGCTTTAGGTCAAGTGAGAGATTGTTAGTTATAGGTGCCCTACAAGATTCATAAGTTCAAGCTTATGGTGGTTGTCCCTCTTATTCTCCTCAGTTTCCTCTTCTCCTTGGATCTGGTAGCCTTGTGGTGCACGTGGAGAGAGAGATCCGACAATGATATAAGGAGTGTCATCGTTATGTTTGTCATGTCGATCACTACTAAAAAAGAGTACATGAGTTCTCTTTCATCATTTCAATAGAATTTATAAATTTCAGAGATATATGATCTCTCTAGGTAATATCTCTCACATGATACGTGCAATTTTTAGTTTTATGATTTTCTCATGCACCAATCGTCACATAACGATCAAATACTTAATTTTAAGAAATCTAATTTTATTTTTATTTTTTTTACTATAACGATCCGTGATTTCATTAGCTTAAATTATTTTGTTTTTGGGTATCAATAAACATATTTAATTCATATTGATTGGGTAAAACCAAGATTATATAATAGTTAGAATCACCTCTAACTAGTATCTACTCGAGATCACCCCAATAATTTTTTTGGTTTAGTATAAAATATTTATCATTATAAAGTTTTGTATAGCATATAATTTTTTAAATATTATAAATTATATTAATCATCTCTAATCATGCTTAGTATGACTCTATTCGAGTCTAAAAGCATGTAGAAGAAAAAACATATAAAATATTCTCTTTTTTTAAGGTTTATGATGAATTTTCAGTCGATATTAAATTACATAATTTAGTTACGATAATATACATAAAGCAAGTATTTTATTGGCACTGTATCGTAAGTCAATTCGCGACGTCAGGGGCGCCGTAATCGTTTACTTAAAGCTGATGGTAAATCAGGGACTTGGCGCATCGCCGAATTGAACGCGACGGAGGGAGGGAGGAGTGTGGCGATGGCGAGCGGGAAGCGGAGCGATTACTTCCGTGGGGATGAGGAGGACGATCGAGCGCCCAGCTTCGCCCAGATCCCCACCAGCTTCGGACACGAGCTTAGGGCTTGCCTCCGCTGCCGTCTCGTCAAGACCTACGACCAGGTACCCTCGGTTTTCCCGCCGCTTCGCTTCTTGCTCTCTTAGGGTTTCTTTTGTGATTTCGATCTCTTTCTTGTCGTCCACTTGTATCTTGCTATGTTTTCTTTAGATGATCACAATATTCCTTGCTAGGTTTAGGGTTTCTTTTGTTCTTTGTTTTGGATGATTAAAGTTATTGTAGATGATTTATTGTTGTCGGACGTTGTTTATTTCTTGATGCAATCGTTGCTCTTTTTTTTTGTTATATAGATTCTTTTTAGTTTCCGTGGATGTTGATGCCTGTGGCGTGGTTTAGTTCAGGGAATCTGGATGTGAGAACTGCCCCTTCTTGGAGATGGAGAAGGAGCATGACAATGTCGTAAATTGCACCACCCCCAATTTTACAGGGTATGTCGTGATACCTCTCTCATACTTTTGGCTTCTTCTCTTTTGGATTTTCCAAAATTATCTTTACCGAAATCGATGGCTGCGAATCTCTATTATCGTTGACCCTGAAACTTGGCTCAACTGTGGTTTTGGGCGTGCTGTATCACATATCCTGATAGCTACTTCTTTGATATACCTGGTGAAGCTGCCATGTCCATTTGAGATTCTTCCTAATATGTTGTTATAGTTATTAGCAAGGAAAGTGTCAGATGCTACTCTGTTGTACTCAAGGTGATACAGACTGCCGGCATGGCCTGGTGCAGTGGCATGATAAAAGAGGAAAAATACCAAAATATGATTATATACAGATTCATGCATGTGCCTACTTTCTACCCCTTTTTTTCAATTTTTTTCTTAAAGAATATTGGACGCTTCCCTGCTAAATATTAAATTTGATTGAGCTTGTTTTATGGGCTGCAAATGAAATGTTTGATCTTGCATTAAAGTACAATTGGAATTTTAAGTAGTTCACATTCTGCAGGATAATTTCAGTCATGGATCCAAGTAGAAGTTGGGCTGCTAGATGGTTGAGAATTGGTAAGCTTGAAGTTATAATTGTTGCTTTGAGGCACTTTAACTTTTCGGATATTGAATGGCTCATAAAATTTTAGTTCCAAGATATATTTATGCCCTCATAAGTTGTTCTCTGCTCCAAGTTTCCTGTTACGTGAAATTTTGTGCATAGACATGAGTTTAATCTTTACTCTTTAAATCCTTTAGATTTAACAAAGGTGCAACTCTGAATGCTATAATGTTTGCAGTAGATTTTTCTTTCTAATAACTCTGTATTAATCCAATACTAGTCCAGATGAATTTGTTTTAACATATTGTTAAATTGATGACTGCTTGGCATCAATTATCATGCGGATGTTATAGTGAGCTTCATCTGCACATCCAGCATTTGATTTACATTTGCAAAGTTACCTAGGACTTTCTCTGGTTTCAATAGGGCAAGAAAATTATTCTTAGATTTTAACAGATTAGGGTGTCTAACACACACAGAAAGTAATATGTATACAGTTATAAAACATAGTGATGATTGACAAACTTATGAATAGAAGAATGATGAATGCATGAAGGAAACAAAGCAATCAAAATTGAGTCAAAGCAAGAAAAGATCTTCATGAAATATATGAACAAAAAGTAGTCTTGTAGTTTCTTACAGTGATTTAAAAAGCGCTAGGCGCCAAAAGGCGTCAAGGTCTAAAATCGCCCGAGGCGCTAGCCCGAGTGAAGTGAGGCGCTAAAATATAAAAATATATAATATAATTAAAAAATATAATTATTTAAATAAAAAATATATTATTAAATTAAGAAAATTAGTAGTATTAAAATTAAAATAATATATTATTAATTTAATAAATAAAAAATTTTGCTATTAGTATATTTTAATAAGATATTGTTAATTAACGATATCTTTAACATATATTGTTAATACTTGAATATCTGACTTGTACCACCTCGGTACGGGCGGAATTTTTTATTTTTTAAATAAAAAAATCAATTTTTTAATAAAAAAATATTTTTTTAGTTTTTTTAAGACTCGGGCGACGTCGCCGAAGCCTCGGGCAACGTCCTCGAGGCTCGGGCGACGTCCCCGAGGCTCATTTTTTAATAGAAATTTTTTTTAAAAACTTTTCGAGCGACGTCCCCTCGGGAGCGACGTCGCCCGTTGACATCTCGGACGTTGCTAAGGGCGACGGAGCGGCGAGCGATGGCGAAAGAAGCACGGAGTGGCGGCGGCGGTGACGGCGGCAGAAGGCGGCGGAGCGGCGGCGCATTTAGCGCGGCGAGCGATGCGGCAGCGGCAATGGCGGCAAAGGCGACGGCGAGCGCCGGCGACAGCGGCGAGTGACAACGACAGTTGGAGAGGGAGCGGCGAGCGACAGCGGCAACGGGAGCGACGAGCGACAGCGGCAGTAGAGACCAATCGCGATGGTTCGGTCGCCCGGTTTAACCCGGGCGCTCGCCCGAAGCGCCCGACACTTGGGCTCGGGCGAGCGCCTAGGTGGCGCCTCTTTGAAGCGCGCCGCCTGGAAGTGAAGCGAGGCCTCGCCTCGCCCGAGCGCTTAGGCGAGCGCCCGAGCGTCTTTTTTAATCACTGGTTTCTTATGTACACAACCTATTTAGCTTATATATTGGAATAGTGAGAAAAAGAGACCTTGTTGTTCTCCTCAGCAAGGACCTAAATAGGAAAAGAAAAAAATGAAAAATGAAGGCTGTTATTTTTTGGCCAAGGTAGACAAAGGTGGTCCCAAGAAGATCAAATCATGATGTTGCTAATGTTTTACAGGTAGAGCTATAAACTGCAACCTAATGGTGTCCCATGATTAGAGAAGAAGAATAGAAAAAACATCTTAATTGCAAACATATGAGCAAGAACCGACTTAAGTATTATGAGGCATGGATCCATTGCTGTGTGGCCTCCATGCAGCATTGCCATGGTACCCATTTATGGTATTGAGAAATGCAGACCCTGCTTTCAGAATAGTGTTTGTGTTCATGCATGCTCCTGTATTTAAATCAAATAACTAATTTTCTGTTCCCACTTTCCAATGACCTTGTGGTTCTCTCACTGAAGTCTGCTTTTATCAAAACCAAAGCTGTCAAAACTCGACTTCTGGGTTCCGCCCTCTGTTCAGTGAACCAAAGATCTGAACTCAGACAACTTCTATTATAAGTCTACTTTAGTGGTTCACTTGAAGTAAACAGTATGTAAAGTAGATATGGACAGAAACTTTAGATATTAAGAGTTCTTTTGTAAGTGGCACTAACATGAAACATATGAAATGGCATAACTGAAAAGGATATGAAATAAAAAATGTTTTAGATTTTTTTTAGGTATATTTCGACTATGTTTTGATATGTGATCATTTAATGCCTCTTTGATAAAAGACTTTTGAGATGGTTCTGAGATCAATTTTGGTCTGAGTGAAATTATTGGCACTTAGGATGCATACATATCCAAAAAGATACTGTTCTAGATATGAGGATGCAGCATTAATGAAAATACATGGAGCAAGATGCTATTATTCCTGGAAAACACAGGTATAGATGGATGGTGCCACCTGAAAGTCAGTAGATGATTATAGTATAGAAGTCAATATCCACGTGTGGCTAGGAAACTATAGATGCATGCTCATTGGCTGGCGACAGTTAGATATCGGTGTTAAAGATTGTTTTAGGCTAACAGTGAGATATTGTGGTTTATGATGGGACACTAGAACCCTAATGAGGCTGATATGTCGACAAAAGATCAAAGAAGCTATCGATGCAGGAAGGGAGAAAACCATGAACAAACTAGATTTTAGTGGAAATTGTACCTCAATATCAACCTTGATAGTTGCAAAATACCATGTTGCCTATTCAAATTTTTGGTACTTAAACTTACTCCTTTTCTCCCCCTTCAGATCTTAGATACTCTCATCAAGTATTGGTGATCACTTGTCTGGTGTCTGCTACCCGATGCTACAGTCCGTCAGTAATCTAAATTGTGGCCTTCTGATTACAAGATCTGTTGATCCTAAATGTTGAAGACTAAACTAGAAGTTCCTGTTAATTTTTACCTACTTGTTTATCTGTTAAAATCTGGTTATGGAAATTTTGTTTATGATTGGTATTATAAATTCAGATAAAAGGAATTAGCATCATTTCTCGTGTGTGTTTTGCAATATTTTAAAGCACCTTGTAAGCCCTTTTTTTTTCAATTCATAAATATCAACATGTAAGCCCTTCTTATGACATCTACAGGGAGGTATATCCCTGGATGCTATACACTGGCAGTCTCTGAAGAACTTCCAGAGGAGTATCAGGTATGTCTTACAGTTTGGTTTGTGATCTCAGTAGTTTCAACGGAAGTCTGCTGCATATTTTGGAGTAGTACACGAATATAAGAAACTGGAGTCTGATACGTCGCTGCTGGTGCAGGCTATTTGTGCCGATAACAATGTTCAGTATGTGCCTCCTAAGCGTGCATAAATTGCTCAACTTGGTTTCTTATGTCCGCAGCAAATGCACATCAACTGTGGTTGTGCCAGACCAGAATCACTTGGGGTGCAGAATTTTGAGTTAATCTAGCTTTACAGGGATGGTTTTTGTGTATGATTTATGTATTGTTCCAGTTAGGTTCATAGACGTCGTCTTATGGGAGGCCTAGCCTTAACATGAAATTTCTGATAGAAAACCTAATCAATTTCAAGATCCTGACCAATCTCTATTACTACTAGATCTAGCATCGGTTCGAGGAAGGAAAGCACGACATGTCATACGATTACCAGTGTGTGAGAACCTATGTCTTGAATTATAAAATGATAGTATTTATTAAGGAGGTTCAAAATGAAAAAAAGAACAATAGTATCAATGTAATAAGTTGTTTGTCAAATTTACTACACAATGTTTTCATTATTTAAGAAAGTTAAAAAAATTATTTGGGGAGGATATTCAAAATGATAAAACTAGGGTTAATTATATATATTATCTTAAGTAGTTAGTTATTTTTAATGTTTTGATCTTTATAGTTAAGAGGTTGTATTGGCATCTTTATAATTACAAAAGTGAAATGTCTAGGTATATTTATTATAACAATGTTAGTTTTATTGATGGAAATACAAAAATAATGGATAAAAAAAATAATTTTAATGTTTGATAGCAGATGACATTGGTGGTGGTAGATGATGATATCAATGACATCCATGTCGATGCAGTTGCTTGGCTGTCTTGATGACAATAAGGATTGCTCTCATCGTGATGTTACTCGTCTTCACAATGAGCGCATTATCTATCTCATTGTCACTCGCTTTGTGTCAATCCCATTCTCTTGATAGTAGTGTCTTCAAATTTCCAAATCTTTCTCTCACCTCATCGTAGCGGAGGACGTCTCTACCTACCCCCTCCCTTTTTCTCCCTCGGTTTGCTTCCACTCAGAACTTTCCACCATGTGTAAGAAGTACTTCGTTGTCTCCCTTGACTTGTTCGTAATCGCGCTCGTCCTCTGCTCCAATGGATTCTCATACGACGATGTGGATGAGCTTTGGTTAATGCTCAACACCACGTTATAGG
Organism: Musa beccarii; assembly: GCA_024322285.1. Taxonomy (NCBI): domain Eukaryota; kingdom Viridiplantae; phylum Streptophyta; class Magnoliopsida; order Zingiberales; family Musaceae; genus Musa; species Musa beccarii. The sequence goes on along the minus strand of CM044398.1, from coordinate 55,148,616 downwards.
GGGCGGCATCTACTGTGTGGGAGGCTATTAGAGCAACTAGGTCGACGATGGATGCCACCCTTTATGGCGTGACATCGGGCACGAACCAAAGCTCATCCACGTCATCATGTGGGAGGCCATTGGAACAAAGGGTGAGTGTGGCTGCGAATGGGTCGGGGAGGTGACGGAGGGCTTCTTACGCATGGTGGAGAGTTCTGAGTCGAGGCAAACCAAGGGAGGGAGGAGGTGGGCAGAGGCATCCTTAACTACGGCAGGGTGGGAGAGGGATTTGGGGATTTCGGAGCATTGCTCGTAAGAGAATGGGATAGTGGAGGAGTAGGGGGATAGAGAGCGACCACCACCATCTATGTCGATGTGGGGCAGGTGATGATGAGGTTGGCAACATGCTCCTAGTGGAGGCGGGTGGCATCGTGGTGAGAGTCATGCCTCTCGAATTTATATTATTGCATTCATGAAGTGTGACCCTATCTTAAAAACGATAATATTATAATTTTAATAACAATTCAATCCATGATCCAAACTAATATTTGAGGACATTGAGAATCATTCAAACATCAAATTCACACTCACAAAATCTGTGCAATTTATAATCATAAATCACTTCACTCAATGATTTATAAAATCGAAAGCTAACTCAACTGAGCATTAGCCACATCATAAATTCATAAGTATGGGAATACATAAAATCGTTAAACCAACATTTACCATAAGTTCATATCATTGTACCAGTTAAACTTATTATTTCAAAATCCTAAATATAAGAGGTCCTTTCAACTTTTACAACACAAGTTCAGATTTATCCTTAACATTTCATCATATGTAAAGTATACTTATATAATAAAAATCTATCGACTAATAAAGATCTGCTAAAAAATCTTTTAACTTTTCATAACTTCAACCCAAATCTAGCTTTTTAGTGAGTGACAAGCCAAACTGAAAAATTTATATAACAACGGTATAAGCATAAAGAGCTCAGCAAGCAACTAATATATCAATAGTAAAAGAGGATAGTTTTCAAGAAAACTTGGTATCAAAATGCAGGGCAAGAATACAAGAGTTCATAGATAGCATCTAATTTGACGTAAAATCACAAGGACCATTTCATTCGAATCATACTTTATTCATAACAATTGAGGAGAGGAAATAGGAGTATATCATTAGCATAGGAAGCATTTAGGCACATATCAAAAGCTAAAGAATGTTTAGGAGCATATCAATGACGTAAAGAATATTTCGGAGCATATCAAGAGCATAAGAAGCATTTCAGAATATATCAAGGATGTATAGAATGTTTTGGAGTATATATGATATATGAAATGTTTTGAAGCAAATCAAGGGCAAATGAAATATTTCGGAACATAACAATGACGTATAAAATGATTCGGAACATATCAACGAACATGTGAAATATTTCAAAAAATATCAATGACGTATAGAATGTTTCAAAGTATATCAAGGGCAAATGAAATATTTCAGAACATATCAATGACGTATGAAATGTTTCCAAGCAAATCAAGGGCAAATGAGATATCTCAGAGTATATCAAAATAACAAATAAAGAATAGAAGCTCAAATGTCATATCTGATATTACATTCATTTCGTTCTCATCCAAAGTGCACAAATAAACACATAAGTAATATTTTGGATATCATATCAAAGAACATAGAGGGTGTTGTGGGATCACATTTATAATATGGTTCATCCATTTCTAGATGACCACCAAACATAAGTCAGAGCATCACGAGTGTTAGGGATCGAGTGGCACTAAGAGGGGGGGTGAATTAGTGCAGCGGTAAAAAACGATAGATTTTTCAACGATGAACACAAGTTCGGAAACTTCGAACGAATGAATGCAGCGTTTCATTTGAACCCGGAAAGATTATGTTTTAACTTTAAAGCATACGTAAGAAGATGAAGATGAAGTTGAGTAAATAAGGCAGCAAATGAAAATGGTTTGCAGCAAAGTAAGTTACGAGAAAGTAAATGCAAACCGATTTATAGTGGTTCGGTAATCTGACCTATATCCACTTCCGAAGCCTTCTCTAATGAGGCTCCCAACTTCCACTAGCAAATCCTTTTGAAGGGGAATGACCAAATACCCCTCTTACAACCCTTTTACAAGAAGTTCACACTCTTACAAATTTTTCAAAGAGAAAGGAGGTGAACATAAGCTATTGAAAACTAGATTTTCCTAAGCCTTTTGCTCAAAATCTAACTCTCTAAGAGTTCTCTTTCAGCTGAGAAAGGGGGGGGTATTTATAGATCCAAAATGGATTCAAATTTGGGCTCCAAATTTGAAATCAAATGAGTTCCTGTCTTGGCGGTGCTACACTTTGTCAATCGTCAGATCGACAAAGGTACAAAGCGGTACTAACGCTGGAGCGGTGGTACTACCGCCATCAATTCTTGTAGTTGGCGGTACTACTACCGCCAGTGTCATTTTTAACACATGGTTTGATTAAAACTTCGGTCGAAACCGATCCAAATGAAGTCCGAATTGGCCCAAATTTGGTTTGTAGGATTAACACATAATCCTAAACCAAATTATGTGCTAACTACGAATTTTAAAGATATTTTTTAAGCTATTTCAAAGTCCACAAGATAAGACTTCTTTTGGTGAGCTTTCGGCGAACTTCCGGTGGTTTTTCGATGAACCCTCGGAAACCATTCTGTGGACTCCCGGCAAGCTCTCGGACTTCACAATGATCTTGGCAAGTTCCAATGAGCTTCATTGGCAAGCTTCGATCTTTCTTGGCAAGCTCCGTGAACTTCCGACAAACCTTCTGGCGAACTTCCGAAAACCTTCGGCAAGCTCCCTACTCGTTCTCGATCGGTTCCGACAACACTCTCAACGAATCTTCGGACTTCCGTCGAACTCTTGAACTCCCAACGATCCATCACACTTGTCTTTCGGCACTTTGTTTCGCTTTATGTCCTTATCTTCATCGTAGTTAATCCTGCATACAAACAACAAACACTCTACTTCGATCTAGACAGTTATTACAACGCGAATTGACTTTTAGTTGCCGGGCATGTCATTGGTCGGTGCTTCGTCCGATCCTTCGGCACATTGTCCTCTCTTGCGGTTCGTTGCCCAATTGGCGGATGACCTCCGCAACCCCGATATCCTTGGCGCAACATGCACTTCTAGGCCCGATGCCTGACGTACGAAGCCTCCCACCGATTGTCGATCGAACCTCCGGCTCGACATCCAATATTCAGACGTGATCACCTCCGGCGCAATGTCAATTCCTCTAGCGTCAACTGTCTAATCCTGATCGATAGTAGACCTGCGTAACTCAAAACGCAGTTAGACCACAAATCACACTCAATTAGTTTCATCATCAAAATCTGAGATTCAACAATCTCCCCCTTTTTGATGATGACAACTAATTGATGACTGACGGAGTTAACCATAACTCCCCGGAGTTTAACATAAACTCCCCCCATCAATATGCCATTGATAGAAACCTTGGATTATCCCAAATCCAAGCAACATTCATCACAATATTAAGAGAAAACAACAAACCATCATGCAAATATATAAAGTATTCAATCAATGCATGAAGTCATCAATCTACTTCTCCCCCTATGTCATCAAAAAAAAGGAGAAGTAACATCATAGCTAGTTTAAAAGATATGCAAATTTTATAACATACTAGCTATCAATCTAAATATACAACATTTAAGCATAGCTTTGCAATGCAACATCCAATCATACCATTCAATTATAGCAAGTTTTTAAGAATGGGCAATGATGGTAATTTTTTTTTTACTTGCTTCTTGAGATGTGCACGTTGTACTTTCTTTGCTTCCTTTGCGTGTTCTAGCTAGCAAAATTTTTCTTTGCGATACATAAGCTAGCAATAAATCTTCTCCCCCTTTGTTTTTGTCAAAAAAGTGGAGTCAAATGGTCAATGCTTTGATCATGACAAAATAATAAATTTGCAACATGAATTTTTAGCATATTAAGCCATGAATTCAAGGGAGTAAAAAATCATGATATAAGAGAAAAGGATGATAAGCAAGCAATCAATAATGATAAGCAAGCTAACATACTTTGCGACACGCAAGTTAGCTTCCTTTCAATTCTTCTCTTTTGTAACTAAGTTTCACCTTTTACATGCTATCAACTTTTTGTTTGCAATAAGCTAGCAATTATATATAATCATTTTAAATATATATGCTAACTTTTCATTAAAACATATAAACATAAAGGCATGGCAAGTGTAACATTTCAAATTTTTGAAGTTTTACATTTTTCTTCTTTTGAAATAGTCAAAATAGCAATATTTACATCATTTGAGATAGCAATCCTTAACTTCTTATGAAATTGTAAGGTAGCAATTTTTCTCTCCCTTTGCCTTTGTTATAAAGAAGGGAGAACTAAATAGCTAAAAATTTTAATTATTATACAAGTCATTTTTCATATCAATTATAAATTTACATCAATAACAATATACATCAATTGTTCAATCATCACATGATGCAAATAAGACAACAATACAAAGAAATCATGTCATGAAGGATATCAATATGTAAATTCAACAAGGATCAAAACCAAAAGATATCATTCATAACTTTCTTTTTAGCAAGATCAAAATTCATATTTATCAATTTTTAATTTAAGATAAATGTCATACAACCAAGAATCATGATGCATAAAAACATATCATTCTCATAGATTAAGTCATGATTCATTGATTCATCATAAGGCAAATTTCTTTTCAATCATCAATTTTTCAATTACCACATAAGACATACAAGCCAAAGAATTTTTGTCATTTCTATATTATAAAATATATGATAATAAGGCTCATGATTCATTTAAAAAGATATAGCACAAAGTGCAACTTGATTCATGCATAAGAATTCCAAATATCAAGTATTAAGATATCAAGACTTGGATTGTGATAAAGCTCACTCAAGTTCAAATCATCAAAATCATTAACATAGTTTATGAGATTCACAAAAAAACATAAACTTGAATTATTCTCCTCTTTGGTAAATGATAAAAAGAAGCAATCATTTTCGAGATTCAAAATGCTAGCAATTTGCATTAATCATGACAAGTGATACATCAAAATTCTACATCATTATTTCAATCAACAAGTCATGAAGCATACAAAGTAGTATTGAAACATGAGAGAAAAGTTCAAATTATCAAATTATAATCAATTCATCGAAATCACTTCTATAATTTATGAGATTCTTATGATATCATAAAATCATTAATGTCGATAAGATAGTAAATATAATTTCTTTATGTTTCATCATATAAGTATGTCTTTTGCCTTTATATGCCAAATCAAAATATTCAAAACTGAAAGACAAACTTCATTATAAAAATCGTTAAGACAAAAATATAACACATCATTTCAAGATATGAGATTTAATTTATCATGATAATGTGTTTCATTTTATTTCAAGCAAGTGTGCTAATGTTTCAAAAGATGAGTGTCAAATTTAAGATCAAAACATGAGTTTGTCATCAAGATATGATATCACAAAGTCATTAAGCATGATAACAAACTTTTAATATTTTCATTTCAATGATGATTTCATAATGTATGTTCAAATATTTATACGGAAGCCATCATTATATAAATTCAAAATACAAGTTTGTCATTAAACCCATCAAGATTAAATGTATCAAAATCTTTCATTCAAAAATTTTAATAAGAGTAATATAAATTGATTACATGTGAGCATGTATCAACAATTCAAAGCGTAAGTTTCGTTATAAAAACCGTTAAGCCAAACACATCAAAAATAAAATATTACGATTAAAATATTTTTAACTTTTGTGTTTTATTTTATGTGGTTGATCTTATATAAGCATGTTCAAAACTTTCATGTAAAAATGAAATCATCAATATGCTTGCTTTTATCTTTTAATCATATTTGGTGTGCAAGCATTATCTTGAAACATGCTATTAATTTTTTGTGTCAAAAATCATGCATCTTGTTTGAAATCAAAAGCAATGTAAAATTATCAAGATTCATGAATTTGTCATGATCATACGTATGGAGCATTTTCATTTATCAAGTAAGATTTCACATAAGCATGCCCAAAAACTTTTTGCATGAAAGATATGTATCAAGTTTAAAGCCAAAAAGTGATAGGAAAATCATCAAGATTCATGGATTCATTATGAATATATTATTTCAAAATATGAGATTTCAAGTCATCAAGTATGATACAATCATTAAGTATGTTTTCATAATGCATTATCAAAATCATTTTAATTCTTTCTTTCATTTGTAATAACAAGATGATCAATGCTCAAATTTTTGCTAAAATCATGCATCATTTTATAAAAATGTGAAAAATAATTTCGTCATGAAAACCATCAAGTCTGAATATATATTATTCCAAAATGTAGGATTTTAATCTTCATCATTTCAATTCCTTCAAACATCATGTTTAGAAATGAAATATAAAACCTCAAGATACACATGCATGGATTAATCCTAGGCAATATCACAAATCATGCAAGTATCATTCATAATTTTTACTTTTCAAAAATACTAGAAAGAAAAGCATAGTATAATTTTAAAATAATTTAAATTTTCAAAAATACAAGAAAAGCATGAAAAAATTCCTACTAACTAAGTTAAGCATTCATGGAAAGCATTATGTAATTTCAAAATAATTCAAGGGAGTTAAGTTACTTACCTTATAGTCGAAGCCCGTTAAAGCCCAATTCGTCGTTTCGTCATTTGATTCTTCTTTGCGCTTCTTCTTCATCTTTGGCCTCTTCCTCCGTTCAAGTTCATTGTTCATTTTAGATTTTTGTTTAATGAACTTATTAAGATTCATTAAAAGTTCAATGCCATCTTTATTATCCTCATCACTTGAGTCATCACTCAAGTGACATTTCATAGTCCGAAGTGCCAAATCTTTCCTGTTCTTTGGAAGGTGCTCCATGTGTTTATCAAGTTCATTGTGTTCCAAGAAAGCCATTTCATAGGTCATTAAAGACCCAATGAGTTCTTCAAGAGATAAGTCATGTAAATTTTTAGCTTCTTATATTGCCGTTACTTTTGGATCCCACTCTTTTAGAAGGGATCTTAAAATCTTGTTTACTAAATCAAAACTTGAAAAAGATTTATCAAGACTTACTTAGACTATTGACGATATCCGTGAATCGGGTATACATGTCGTCGATAGATTCGCTTGGTGTCATTTGGAAGAGCTCAAAATCATGCAATAAGAGGTTTACTTTGGAGTCTTTAACTCTACTAGTTCCCTCGTGCATGATTTCAAGAGTTCGCCAAATGTCAAAAGCCGTTTCGCACATAGAAATCCGATTGAACACGTTCTTGTCCAAAGTGAAAAATAAGACATTCATAGCCTTTGTGTTTAAAGAAAATAATTTCTTCTCTAAGTCCGACCATTCGTTCGTCGGTTTAGAGGGAAGTTGAAAGTCATTTTCGATGATGTTCCACAAATCCAAATTCATTGAAAGCATGAAAACTCTCATTCGAGTTTTCCAATAAGTGTAGTCCGAATTGTTAAAGAACGGTGGACGAAAAGCCCTCTTGAAAACCATTTATAGCCATTTCTCACGGGTGTAAATCCGAAAGAGAAAGAACGTGGCTCTGATACAAATTGTTAGGGATCGAGTGGCACTAAGAGGGGGGGTGAATTAGTGCAGCGGTAAAGAATGATAGATTTTTCAACGATGAACACAAGTTCGGAAACTTCGAACGAATGAATGCAGCGTTTCGTTTAAACCCAGAAAGATTACGTTTTAACTTTAAAGCATACGTAAGAAGATGAAGATGAAGTTGAGTAAATAAGGCAGCAAATGAAAATGGTTTGCAGCAAAGTAAGTTGTGAGAAAGTAAATGCAAACCGATTTATAGTGGTTCGGTCATCCGACCTATATCCACTTCCGAAGCCTTCTCCAATGAGGCTCCCAACTTTCACTAGCAAATTCTTTTGAAGGGGAAGGACCAAATACCCCTCTTACAACCCTTTTATAAGAAGTTCACACTCTTACAAATTTTTCAAAGAGAAAGAATGAGGTGAACACAAGCTATTGAAAACTAGATTTTCCGAAGCCTTTTGTTCAAAATCTAACTCTCTAAGGGTTCTCTTTCAGCTGAGAAAGGGGTATTTATAGATCCAAAATGGATTCAAATTTGGGCTCCAAATTTGAAATCAAATTGAGTTCGGTCTTGGCGGTGCTACACTTTGTTAGAAGCGGTGCTACCGCTTTGTTAGTCGTCAAACCGACGATGCACAAAGCGGTACTACCGCCATCGTTATCTGAGTAAGGCGGCGCACTACTACTTCAGCCCAGGTGCAAGATACTACCGCCCAGGTCATTTTCAGCATAGTGGTTTCGACCGAAAACTCGGCCGAAACCGGTCCAAATGAAGTCCGAATTGGCCCAAATTTGGTTTGTAGGATTAACACCTAATCCTAAACCAAATTATATGCTAACTACGAATTTTAAAGATATTTTTTAAGCTATTTCAAAGTCCACAAGATAAGACTTCTTTTGGTGAGCTTTCGGCGGACTTCCGGCGATTTTTCGATGAACCCTCGGAAACCATTCTGCGGACTCCCGGCAAGCTCCCGAACTTCACAATGATCTTGGCGAGTTCCAACGAGCTTCATTGGCAAGCTCCGATCTTTCTTGGCAAGCTCCGTGAACTTTCGACAAACCTTTCGACGAACTTCCGAAAACCCTTCGGCAAGCTCCCTACTCGTTCTCGATCGGTTCCGACAACACTCCCAACGAATCTTTGGACTTCCGTCGAACTCTTGAACTCCCAACGATCCATCACACTTGTCTTCTGGCACTTTGTTTCACTTTAGGTCCTTATCTTCATTGTAGTTAATCCTGCACACAAACAACAAACACTCTACTTCGATCTAGACAGTTATTACAACGCGAATTGACTTTTAGTTGCCGGGCACATCATTGGTCGGTGCTTCGTCCAATCTTTCGGCACATCGTCCTCTCTTGCGGTTCGTTGCCCAATCGGTGGATGACCTCCGCAACCCCGATATCCTTAGTGCAACATGCACTTCTAGGCCCGATGCTTGACGTACGAAGCCTTCCATCGATTGTCGACCGAATCTCCGGCTCGACATCCAATATCCAGATGTGATCACCTCCGGCGCAATGTCAATTCCTCCAACGTCAATTGTCTAATCTTGATCGATAGTAGACCTGCGTAACTCAAAACGCAGTTAGACCACAAATCACACTCAATTAGTTTCATCATCAAAATCCGAGATTCAACAGCGGGCTTTAAGCATATACCTTTACCATTTCTGGTAAAGGTCCAAATAATCCTTTTACCATTTCTAGCAAAGGTCCAAATTATCCCACAAGACACTAGAGTATAAAAAGACAGTGTGAATGATAAAATTGATGCATAACGAAAGCACATGCGGAACAACAAAACGTACATGTGTCTTTACGAAACAATGCGTTACAAACATATTCTTTCACAAATAGATCCAGGTTTGTAATAATTGAAAGACAATAATATATAGGAATTCAGAACAATTATGTGTAGCTCAATGGAAGTAAAGATTTCAATAAAAATCAATTTCCAAAGGGATGAAATAATAATAGGCAATATTGTTAAAAGTTTGATTTTGACAGAATTCGAAAGACATATTGTAGGATTTATTTGGGTAATTAATTATGCTCCGATTTGCTCAAAATTAGTGTCATTCAAAAGATATATCAATCTAATTTCAGATAAATCAAGTTTTGCATAAATTTGAGTTTCCAATAAGGAGTTATAAATAGATTAATAACCAAAGGTCAAAGAACATCATCTCTATTTTGCAAAAATTATAGAGATGATTAGAACAGATATTTAAATAGGCATTTGTATATCAAATCTTTCAATATTGGTATCAAAAGAAAGATCGATGAGTCTAGTTTCTCATGGAATAAGATTTGCTATAATCAGATTTTTAGACAAATAGTTACAAGTAAAATAATACTGAAAGGTCAGAATCGATAGTCTCTGTTTTACAAATCTCATAGGATCAGTTGAAATAATAGTTTGGGTAGACATTTAGACTCTAAATTTGACAATATCAGTATCACAAGAAAGATATTTGAGTTTATTTTCGGATGAATTTGGTTTTGCTAAAATCAGAGTTCTGTACAAAAAGTTATGACTAGAACAATGCAGAAAGGTTAATATCTCGAAAAATATCAGATTCCTAATTTATTTTCAAATGGGAGAGATATCATATACAAAGACATAACCTTTCGAATTTAATAGAATTGAGATGAAAACAAGAGTTCAAGATTGCTATAGGATAGGGTTAGAACACTTGCCTTAGAAAAATTTGAATCTCAAATGTGAGGAATCGATGCAAAATCTCATGCCAAAGCCAAACTTCTTCTCCTCCTTCAATTCCTTTTCCCTTCTCTTCTCAAGCCTGTTACAGTAAGTTTCCCTTAAGTATTCTTTTAATTGCTTAGGTTTGGCTTGATATAAGGATTGTAAGGTGATAAGCATGCATTATGGAAGCTTTTGTGTCATCCATAGAACAAATATAAGTGGCACAATCTTAGGTTAGCTAATGACACATGTGCTTCATTTTTTTTTATCTTAGTGTGAATCTTTCACAAATCATATCTAATTATTAAGATTCATACTTTGGTCCCTAGCAATAAATTTTTAATATAAAATTATTTAGTGTAAAAAAATTATTAAACATTCCTCATATTTACAAATAGGCCCTTACATTACAAACAAGCCCTTACAAAATTTTCAAAAATGAGGAATGTTACAAGAGCGACACTGATCATTATCGAGATGGCTAGGCAACTATGTTGGCGTTGACACTAACGGCATTATCGTTAAGCCACCGATTGTTAACATTATCTTTTTACCTTTTATTTTTATGTTCCCGTCGATAAAACTAACGTCGTTAGGGTAAATGAACCTATATGTTTCACTTTCGTAATTATAGGGATATCAATATAATTTTTTAAAATATAGGGATCGAAACGCTAAATATAGCTAACTAAAGGGGTAATATGTAATTAGGTCATAAAAGTATAAGATAATATCATTAAATTTTTTCTATGTCAGAATTTCTATTTATTAAAGTATAAGATAATATTATATATTAAGGAGGTCTCCACAAAAAAAAAAAAACAAAAGAGATAAACGTGAATGTGAAAAAATGTCATGACACAATATTTTCGTTATTTAAGAAGGTTCAAAAAAAATTTGGGGAGAAACTTAAGAAAGAAAAGAAAAGATAGTTGTTAAGACACATGTGCTTCATTTTTTTTTTATCTTAGAGTGAATCTTTCACAAATCATATCTAATTGTTAAGATTCATACTTTGGTCCCTAGCAATAAATTTTTAATATAAAATTATTTAGTGTAAAAAAATTATTAAACATTCCTCATATTTACAAATAGGCCCTTACATTACAAACAAGCCCTTACAAAATTTTCAAAAATGAGGAATGTTACAAGAGCAGACTGATCATTATCGAGATGGCTAGGCAACTATGTTGGCGTTGACACTAACGGCATTATCGTTCGCCACCGATTGTTAACATTATCTTTTTGCCTTTTATTTTTATGTTCCCGTCGATAAAACTAACGTCGTTAGGGTAAATGAACCTATATGTTTCACTTTCGTAATTATAGGGATATCAATATAATTTTTTAAAATATAGGGATCGAAACGCTAAATATAGCTAACTAAAGGGGTAATATGTAATTAGCTCATAAAAGTATAAGATAATATCATTAAATTTTTCTATGTCAAATTTCTATTTATTAAAGTATAAGATAATATTATATATTAAGGAGGTCTCCACAAAAAAAAAAAAAAAAGAGATAAACGTGAATGTGAAAAAATGTCATGACACAATATTTTCGTTATTTAAGAAGGTTCAAAAAAAATTTGGGGAGAAACTTAAGAAAGAAAAGAAAAGATAGTTGTTAAGACACATGTGCTTCATTTTTTTTTTATCTTAGAGTGAATCTTTCACAAATCATATCTAATTGTTAAGATTCATACTTTGGTCCCTAGCAATAAATTTTTAATATAAAATTATTTAGTGTAAAAAAATTATTAAACATTCCTCATATTTACAAATAGGCCCTTACATTACAAACAAGCCCTTACAAAATTTTCAAAAATGAGGAATGTTACAAGAGCAGACCTGATCATTATCGGAGATGGCTAGGCAACTATGTTGGCGTTGACACTAACGGCATTATCATTCGCCACCGATTATTAACATTATCTTTTTGCCTTTTATTTTTATGTTCCCGTCGATAAAACTAACGTCGTTAGGGTAAATGAACCTATATGTTTCACTTTCGTAATTATAGGGATATCAATATAATTTTTTAAAATATAGGGATCGAAACGCTAAATATAGCTAACTAAAGGGGTAATATGTAATTAGCTCATAAAAGTATAAGATAATATCATTAAATTTTTTCTATGTCAGAATTTCTATTTATTTAAGTATAAGATAATATTATATATTAAGGAGGTCTCCACAAAAAAAAAAAAAACAAAAGAGATAAACGTGAATGTGAAAAAATGTCATGACACAATATTTTCGTTATTTAAGAAGGTTCAAAAAAAATTTGGGGAGAAACTTAAGAAAGAAAAGAAAAGATAGTTGTTAAGACACATGTGCTTCATTTTTTTATCTTAGAGTGAATCTTTCACAAATCATATCTAATTGTTAAGATTCATACTTTGGTCCCTAGCAATAAATTTTTAATATAAAATTATTTAGTGTAAAAAATTATTAAACATTCCTCATATTTACAAATAGGCCCTTACATTACAAACAAGCCCTTACAAAATTTTCAAAAATGAGGAATGTTACAAGAGCAGACTGATCATTATCTGAGATGGCTAGGCAACTATGTTGGCGTTGACACTAACGGCATTATCGTTACCACCGATTGTTAACATTATCTTTTGCCTTTTATTTTTATGTTCCGTCGATAAAACTAACGTCGTTAGGGTAAATGAACCTATATGTTTCACTTTCGTAATTATAGGGATATCGATATAATTTTTTAAAATATAGGGATCGAAACGCTAAATATAGCTAACTAAAGGGGTAATATGTAATTAGCTCATAAAAGTATAAGATAATATCATTAAATTTTTCTATGTCAGAATTTCTATTTATTTAAGTATAAGATAATATTATATATTAAGGAGGTCTCCAAAAAAAAAAAAAAAAAAAAACAAAAGAGATAAACGTGAATGTGAAAAAATGTCATGACACAATATTTTCGTTATTTAAGAAGGTTCAAAAAAAATTTGGGGAGAAACTTAAGAAAGAAAAGAAAAGATAGTTGTTAAGACACATGTGCTTCATTTTTTTATCTTAGTGTGAATCTTCACAAATCATATCTAATTGTTAAGATTCATACTTTGGTCCCTAGCAATAAATTTTTAATATAAAATTATTTAGTGTAAAAAAATTATTAAACATTCCTTATATTTACAAATAGGCCCTTACATTACAAACAAGCCCTTACAAAATTTTCAAAAATGAGGAATGTTACAAGAGCAGACCTGATCATTATCGGAGATGGCTAGGCAACTATGTTGGCGTTGACACTAACGGCATTATCGTTAAGCCACCGATTGTTAACATTATCTTTTTGCCTTTTATTTTTATGTTCCTGTCGATAAAACTAACGTCGTTATGGTAAATGAACCTATATGTTTCACTTTCGTAATTATAGGGATATCAATATAATTTTTAAAAATATTGGGATCGAAACGCTAAATATAGCTAACTAAAGGGGTAATATGTAATTAGCTCATAAAAGTATAAGATAATATCATTAAATTTTTTCTATCTCAGAATTTCTATTTATTTAAGTATAAGATAATATTATATATTAAGGAGGTCTCCACAAAAAAAAAAAACAAAAGAGATAAACGTGAATGTGAAAAAATGTCATGACACAATATTTTCGTTATTTAAGAAGGTTCAAAAAAAATTTGGGGAGAAACTTAAGAAAGAAAAGAAAAGATAGTTGTTAAGACACATGTGCTTCATTTTTTTTTTATCTTAGAGTGAATCTTTCACAAATCATATCTAATTGTTAAGATTCATACTTTGGTCCCTAGCAATAAATTTTTAATATAAAATTATTTAGTGTAAAAAAATTATTAAACATTCCTCATATTTACAAATAGGCCCTTACATTACAAACAAGCCCTTACAAAATTTTCAAAAATGAGGAATGTTACAAGAGCAGACCTGATCATTATCGGAGATGGCTAGGCAACTATGTTGGCGTTGACACTAACGGCATTATCGTTCGCCACCGATTGTTAACATTATCTTTTTGCCTTTTATTTTTATGTTCCCGTCGATAAAACTAACGTCGTTAGGGTAAATGAACCTATATGTTTCACTTTCGTAATTATAGGGATATCGATATAATTTTTTAAAATATAGGGATCGAAACGCTAAATATAGCTAACTAAAGGGGTAATATGTAATTAGCTCATAAAAGTATAAGATAATATCATTAAATTTTTTCTATGTCAGAATTTCTATTTATTAAAGTATAAGATAATATTATATATTAAGGAGGTCTCCACAAAAAAAAAAAAAAAAACAAAAGAGATAAACGTGAATGTGAAAAAATGTCATGACACAATATTTTCGTTATTTAAGAAGGTTCAAAAAAAATTTGGGGAGAAACTTAAGAAAGAAAAGAAAAGATAGTTGTTAAGACACATGTGCTTCATTTTTTTTTTATCTTAGTGTGAATCTTTCACAAATCATATCTAATTGTTAAGATTCATACTTTGGTCCTAGCAATAAATTTTTAATATAAAATTATTTAGTGTAAAAAAATTATTAAACAGTCCTCATATTTACAAATAGGCCCTTACATTACAAACAAGCCCTTACAAAATTTTCAAAAATGAGGAATGTTACAAGAGCGACTGATCATTATCGGAGATGGCTAGGCAACTATGTTGGCGTTGACACTAACGACATTATCGTTCGCCACCGATTGTTAACATTATCTTTTTGCCTTTTATTTTTATGTTCCCGTCGATAAAACTAACGTCGTTAGGGTAAATGAACCTATATGTTTCACTTTCGTAATTATAGGGATATCAATATAATTTTTTAAAATATAGGGATCGAAACGCTAAATATAGCTAACTAAAGGGGTAATATGTAATTAGCTCATAAAAGTATAAGATAATATCATTAAATTTTTTCTATGTCAGAATTTCTATTTATTAAAGTATAAGATAATATTATATATTAAGGAGGTCTCCACAAAAAAAAAAAAAACAAAAGAGATAAACGTGAATGTGAAAAAATGTCATGACACAATATTTTCGTTATTTAAGAAGGTAATTTGGGGAGAAACTTAAGAAAGAAAAGAAAAGATAGTTGTTAAGACACATGTGCTTCATTTTTTTTTTATCTTAGTGTGAATCTTTCACAAATCATATCTAATTGTTAAGATTCATACTTTGGTCCCTAGCAATAAATTTTTAATATAAAATTATTTAGTGTAAAAAAATTATTAAATATTCCTCATATTTACAAATAGGCCCTTACATTACAAACAAGTCCTTACAAAATTTTCAAAAATGAGGAATGTTACAAGAGCAGACCTGATCATTATCGGAGATGGCTAGGCAACTATGTTGGCGTTGACACTAACGGCATTATCGTTCGCCACCGATTGTTAACATTATCTTTTTGCCTTTTATTTTTATGTTCCTGTCGATAAAACTAACGTCGTTAGGGTAAATGAACCTATATGTTTCACTTTCGTAATTATAGGGATATCAATATAATTTTTAAAAATATTGGGATCGAAACGCTAAATATAGCTAACTAAAGGGGTAATATGTAATTAGCTCATAAAAGTATAAGATAATATCATTAAATTTTTTCTATGTTAGAATTTCTATTTATTTAAGTATAAGATAATATTATATATTAAGGAGGTCTCCACAAAAAAAAAAAAAAACAAAAGAGATAAACGTGAATTTGAAAAAATGTCATGACACAATATTTTCGTTATTTAAGAAGGTTCAAAAAAAATTTGGGGAGAAACTTAAGAAAGAAAAGAAAAGATAGTTGTTAAGACACATGTGCTTCATTTTTTTTTTATCTTAGTGTGAATCTTTCACAAATCATATCTAATTGTTAAGATTCATACTTTGGTCCTTAGCAATAAATTTTTAATATAAAATTATTTAGTGTAAAAAAATTATTAAACATTCCTCATATTTACAAATAGGCCCTTACATTACAAACAAGCCCTTACAAAATTTTCAAAAATGAGGAATGTTACAAGAGCGACACTGATCATTATCTCCGGAGATGGCTAGGCAACTTTGTTGGCGTTGACACTAACGACATTATCGTTACCACCGATTGTTAACATTATCTTTTGCCTTTTATTTTTATGTTCCCGTCGATAAAACTAACGTCGTTAGGGTAAATGAACCTATATGTTTCACTTTCGTAATTATAGGGATATCGATATAATTTTTTAAAATATAGGGATCGAAACGCTAAATATAGCTAACTAAAGGGGTAATATGTAATTAGCTCATAAAAGTATAAGATAATATCATTAAATTTTTTATGTCGAATTTCTATTTATTAAAGTATAAGATAATATTATATATTAAGGAGGTCTCCACAAAAAAAAAAAAAAAAACAAAAGAGATAAACGTGAATGTGAAAAAATGTCATGACACAATATTTTCGTTATTTAAGAAGGATCAAAAAAAATTTGGGGAGAAACTTAAAAAAGAAAAGAAAAGATAGTTGTTAAGACACATGTGCTTCATTTTTTTTTATCTTAGTGTGAATCTTTCACAAATCATATCTAATTGTTAAGATTCATACTTTGGTCCCTAGCAATAAATTTTTAATATAAAATTATTTAGTGTAAAAAAATTATTAAACATTCCTCATATTTACAAATAGGCCCTTACATTACAAACAAGCCCTTTCAAAATTTTCAAAAATGAGGAATGTTACAAGAGCAGACCTGATCATTATCGGAGATGGCTAGGCAACTTTGTTGGCGTTGACACTAACGGCATTATCGTTCGCCACCGATTGTTAACATTATCTTTTTACCTTTTATTTTTATGTTCCCGTCGATAAAACTAACGTCGTTAGGGTAAATGAACCTATATGTTTCACTTTCGTAATTATAGGGATATCAATATAATTTTTTAAAATATAGGGATCGAAACGCTAAATATAGCTAACTAAAGGGGTAATATGTAATTAGCTCATAAAAGTATAAGATAATATCATTAAATTTTTTCTATGTCAGAATTTCTATTTATTAAAGTATAAGATAATATTATATATTAAGGAGGTCTCCACAAAAAAAAAAAAAAAAAAAAACAAAAGAGATAAACGTGAATGTGAAAAAATGTCATGACACAATATTTTCGTTATTTAAGAAGGTTCAAAAAAAATTTGGGGAGAAACTTCAGAAAGAAAAAAAAAGATAGTTGGGGACATTGAAGCTCGAACTCGCGACCTCATGATTAATCTTTGCTATGAGACCTACGTGCAAGCCAACTGCGCCACCACCGCACGATGTGGATTGTGGTTACTTGGTCATAAAAAGTTATCTACTATTAACTCCATGAAACCTTCTGGCCATACCGCCTTCTCCAATCACCAGCCGGAGAGAGCTGCAACTGATAATTGGATCAAGCGTTGGACCCCGCATAGGATTTCCACCGGCTCCTCCAATCACCTGGTAGAACTCGGAGAGAGCTTTGTGCCTGTAATAAGGCAGTACACTTATCCGAGCGCTAACAGAGCTCGGAGAAGGATGGCAGTGGTCGTGGTTCCGACAGCATACGCCCTTCCTCCTCCCTCCCTCCTCCTCTCTACTCCAACTCTCCCTTCTCCACCGCCTCGTCCAGCCATCTTCCGTAAATCCACGACCTGGCTTCCCCTAACGAAGAGCAGATGTGTGGTGGCTGCGAGGAGGATCAGTCTTCTTCCCCGGTGCCAGATGTCATTTGCTGAGGCGGTGGGCAAAGGAGATGAGGATGGCGTCTCGAGGGCGACGCTTCTGTGGCGAGCCGCCAAGTTGCCCATCTATTCCGTAGCCCTCGTTCCTCTCTCGGTCGGTTCTGGCTTCCATGGTTTTGATTCGTGATTTGAATTCCTTTGCTTTGGGAGAATATCAACCCGATGTGAAGATTTCATTTTTATCTCTTGTGATGGTAAAGGTGGGATTTTTTTTCTTTTTTTGTTAGTTCAAAGACGATACTGCCATTTTAAGTGGTTCAATCATGTGTTGGTTTTCTCTGCTCGGATTATGGTATCAGGTTCTTAATTTAGGACAAGAAACGGACTCCGAGACAGATGAACTTACTCTCCAATGTAATAGTAATTGTAACGTATGCTGCAATTTTTGTGGTATCTTGATATCACATGAATTCTTTTGGTTGTGATGTTCTATGGTATTACCCAAAGAGCTATTCTTCTTGTTTATCAACATCATGTCTTATATGTTGTATGCTTTCTCATGTGATTTCAGGTGCTTAATTCCAGCAACGGATAACCAGCTTTTGCCTTTCAAGTCATATATGCATAAACTACTAAGTGCAGTGTGCTTAT
Source organism: Musa beccarii (assembly GCA_024322285.1). NCBI lineage: Eukaryota > Viridiplantae > Streptophyta > Magnoliopsida > Zingiberales > Musaceae > Musa > Musa beccarii. The sequence continues at coordinate 55,129,959 of CM044398.1, read as the reverse complement.
TGCTCTCCCGTTATTTTTTTACTGAGGATCTCTTCCCTCTGTGCCAATTTAGATTTTAGGGTATATGGTTTAAAATCTCCTAAGGAATTAATGTTTTTCAAAAGGGGTCTTTAGAAGGTCTACCTGGCTTAAGCTTGGGGCAATTTGGCAAACACAAAAGTATTCAAATAAAAAATATAACTAAGAGATGCGGATTAAGCTAATAAGTGACTCAACGACATATATACTTAATTATTGATGACCATTGAACAAAGTTCTCTTTAAATCTATGTAATAGTAACACTTGCTGCAATTTTTATGCAATTTTGTGTTCTTAAATTATGAATTCCTTTTGCTTGCTGTTTTGGTCATGATCTGCTGTGTATGAATTCTTATTGCCAGAAGAGCCATTTGATATTATCAGTTGTTTATCTGCATTTCTGCAATATATTATATCTTTTTTATGCTTTCATTAATCCAACTTTTTTTTGTGTTTTATTGTCCCAATGACAGGTAGGGTGTGCTGCAGCTTACCTCCAATCAGGATTATTTTCTTTGAAGCGTTATCTTGTACTGTTATTTGCATCAGGTCTAGTCATCACTTGGCTCAATCTGAGGTGATTACAGCACATCAGTAAGCCTGCTGTCTAGTAATACAAAATGGACTATTTAAGTTTTTTGTTTTGACATATAATTCTTATAAATTTACAAGGGAAAGGCTTATGTTTGGTTTCTTCTTGCATGTAGTAATGATGTTTACGATTTTGATATGGGGGCAGATCGAAACAAAAAAGAATCTGTTGTCAATATACTTGGCAGGTATCTTGAAAATTTGTTAAGATATTCATGAATATACTTGGCTAAATTGATTGAAAAATGAAATTGCAATTGTTATATTATGCATATCGAGAAGTCGTGGGGTGACACAGTTTGTGGCAAATGCATCACTTGCTCTTGGCTTCATGGGTCTTTTCTGGGCATGTGCAGAGGCAGGAGATATCCGCTTCATTATATTGGTGACATGTGCTATCCTCTGTGGGTATGTTTATCAGGTATCCACTTGCTTTTTCTAGTGGGTATGCTTATCTGGTGACATGTTTATCGGGAAGTTTTTTCTAGTTTCAAATGCTTTTAATATGTATATTGTGCTTTAAAAGTGACATATAGCTTTTTAGTTTGCAGAGGCTTTCATAGATATTGGTAATCACTTTTTGCCTTTTTGTCATGATTTGCAGTTTAGCCTATTATCTTAGCTTAGTATGAATTCTGAACACATGATTACGGATGTTAACTTGGGTGGTAATCTTGCAAGGCTTTGTCTCGGAATTCCTCTATCTTCTTAACAATCATAGACATATGACACTCGAGATGGTCTAGGAGATCCTTTTTCCTAAACTTCAGTCATTAAGTTATGTGAACCGAGAGGTTCTTTGGATGTTCAAAGATCACTTTCATCAGCAAAATGCTAGTGTCTTGTGAAAAAAATTACTACTGGTGTTCAATGGTTTAGCTATGTTATTTAGTCTTTCTACATAATATATGATGTTGCATGAGGTCCCAACAAGTGGTTGTCAACTCTTTTGCCAGGTATAGTGCTTAGTAGATCTACTTTCTGCAATAGTTCTTAATGCAGACTGTCAGAGGCATGTTCAATTGGGATGGAGCTTTGCACTGTTAAAGGTACTGCTTCATATGTTATAGGAATGGATTTTTTAAGTGTCTTGGTTTAGATTGCTAATTTATTAGGTCATAGGGCTCATACATGTGTGCAGATTTTGAGTTGGTGTCAATGCATTAGGTTACTCGGGAAAAGCTGTTTGTAGACTGATGTATGACATTTTCAAATGCAATTATGTGGTACCATTGAAACCTGCCATCAGTGGCCTGCTTGATTTATATGATTAGTTCCGAGGACATAAAATGTTTTAGTGAATAGGTAATATTAACATCTGCCTTGTAACTTCCTTATCACTATGAAAAGCAATTAAGACTAACTGACTGAGTAATAATGAGAGAACAATAGCAGTAAGTCAAAAAAGTAGCACTTCAGTAATTTCAAGTGATAAAAAAGTATGAAAAAAAATGACAGAACTGTGAGTTTAATGTGTTTTCTGTTGAATCTCGGATTTTGATAATGAAATCAATTGATGAGTTTACGATTTAATGTGCGTTTGAGTAATGCAGGACTAGCTTCGATCAAGGAGAAGCAAATTATTAAAATTATTAAAGCAGGAAGAATTGGACGTTGGGCCTATTAGGAATCGAAACGGCACTAAGAGGGGGGGTGAATTAGTGCAACGGTTAATAAAGATAACTTTTCGGCGATTTAAAACAACTTCGGAAACTTTGTGCAACAAAAATACTTTTCAATGAAATTCGATTTCGATTGTGTATAAACTTAAAATGATTCATAAGAAAGTGAGGAGGAAGCGGAGTAAGTAAATGAACCAGCTTGCAGAAATGTAAATAACAATATTGAA